>CM037635.1:11508287-12002434 GCA_015227895.2 Colaptes auratus | reverse complement strand
TTAGGAAGAGGTTGAGTTGCTGGAAGGTGTCCAGAGAAGGGCAACAAAGTTGGGGAGGGGTTTGGAACACAGCCCTGTGAGGAGAGCTGAGGGAGCTGGGGGTGCTTAGCCTGGAGAAGAGGAGGCTCCAGAGAAACCTTATGTGCTCTCTTCAACTACCTGAAGGAGGGGTGGTAGGCAGGAGAGGCTTGGTCTCTTCTCCAAGCAATCAGCACCAGAACAAGAGGACACAGTCTCAAGCTGCACCAGGGAAGTTTAGGCTGGAGGTGAGAGAAAGTTTTCCCAGAGAGAGTTGTTAGCCATTGGAATGTGCTGCCCAGGGAGGTGTTGGAGTCACCGTCCCTGGAGGTGTTCAAGAGGGATTGGATGTGGCACTTGGTGCCATGGATTAGTAGCAGGAGTGTGGGTGACAGGTTGGACTTGATGACCTTGAGGTCTTTTCCAACCTTATTGATTCTAGATTCTAATCTTAACCCAGAAGAGCTCAGGCTGGAGGCTGAGAGTGATCCATTGTGATGTGGTGCTTGAGGGGTTTGCTTTTCATTACTGCTTATGGAAGGTTTATGAGGAGCCTGCAGTTCAAGGCCCTGCTGAAAAATTAGCAATGCAGCTTTGGTTGTGCCAGTGGGCTGTGGTGCAGCTGCCCTTGTGCTTGCATGGGGACTGCACCTCCAGGGAAAGTCACCTGAATTACTCTTAAGACAGGCCAGGTGACTTCTTCACTCCTGGTGTGATGTCTTGTGCTCCCTCCACAGAAACAGTGTAGGTAGCAAAGTCTTTTGACAGATGCTGGATAGATACAGATGCCCACTTGGTGCACAGGACACTGCCTGACTGGGACAGGTGCCAACATCCTCGCTCAGCATTGCTCAACAGCATTGCAACATTTTGTGGCAGGCTTAGTCCAAACTTCAAACAGGCCTCTGGCTTATGTACAAGATGCTTTTCATGGGAAAAAAGAAATCCTGGTACATCTGGTGTTCATTCAGAAGCCTGTCTAGGGTTTTGGTGCTGGAGTGTGAGCATTTCCTAACAAGTAAGCTGGCCTCTACCCAAGGCCTGCAGCAGCTACATGCAGCTTGTGTAAATCAGAAGGGAAACCAGGGGAGTTCAAGTGGGCAAGGCCATGGGCACAATGGGATGTGTATTTGGAGGAAAACTTAGAGGAAGTATTTCTTGATTAATGGGTTGGGAGTGCTGTACAGAGGTGTTGTGACACAGCCTTGCTTGGAGTTAATATCCAAAGGCGGATTAACCTATTGTGGAAGAAGACTTGATGATAGCTCTTGCCTTGGAGGGCTCTCAGCTGAACCATAGATGGTGTGCTGGCAAGCTGGGACGTGCCAGCCTTTCTGTACTCCTCTGTGCCATCCAGTCAGCACGCTGCTAGGCACAGAGCATCTCTGCTGCCGGTGTTCTCACTGTCTTCTCTCCCATACAGGCCGACCTGGTGGTTCTGTGCTTTCCCTTACTCCCTCCTCATCTTTGTGTATGATGAAGTCAGAAAGCTCATTATCAGACGCAACCCTGGTGGTAAGAACATGCTGCTGATCTGTTTCTGTCCCCACCTCTTCGTGCTGCTCAGCTCTGCAGAAGCTCTGGCAATGCTCAAGGACCCCCAGTGCTGAGGACTCTCTGCAGTGCAGCATTTTGCTGTCTCCTCCCTTCCTCAGCAGTAGTAGTGCAGTTCAAATTTAAGGACTCTCTCTCCCAGTCCCTGCATCCCTCTGCAGTGTCTATACCAGCACCAGGACACAGTCTCAAGCTGCACCAGTGGAGGTTTAGGCTGGATGTTAGGAAGAAATTCTTCCCAGAAAGTGAGCTTGGCCATTGGAATGTGCTGCCCTGGGAGGTGGTGGAGTCACTGTCACTGGAGGTGTTTAGGAGGAGACTGGATGGGGTGCTTGGTGCCATGGTTTAGTTGATTAGATGGTGTTGGATGATAGGTTGGACTCAATGATCTCAAAGGTCTTTTCTAACCTGGTTTATTCTATTCTATGTGGCAGTACCAGTGCACTACAAGTACGTGGGAAAGGCTGATTAATTCCTGGGCAGTTCTAGACAGCTTGGAACAGGGCCTGAAAGCTCCAGCACAGCGAGAGCTTGGCAAGAGGTTTCCCATTGTGATGGGTTGCTGACTAGCTCAGGTGCTACAGGGCAAGTTTTCAGAGCCTAGAAGCAGCTCTCCAAACCTCATACTTGATCTGCCTTAGGACTAATTCTGTTTTCTTTCTCCTTTTTCCTTCAGGTTGGGTGGAAAAAGAGACCTACTACTAAAAAGTGTCTGTAAAACATTCCACGCACAGCCCATACCACCTCTCCACCATCTCCCCTCTGTGCATACTTCATCAGTGCAAGTGCAGAACTGTGCCTGGGCAGGAGTGAGCTGAAACTAAAGGAAACAATGAAGAAACATGGACTGGAAGAGAAAGCAAGGGGGAGGTTGGGGTGGGAGGAGTGTGTTGGACCATCAGTCCATGGGGAAGAGAGTTTGAGTAGTTTTATTGTGCCTTTGTTTTTCTAAAAGGAAACTGAAGATTTTATATGTGGATTTTTACAAATAAAGATGGATTATAAGAGGATGCCCCCACATGGCCTTAGGTGGATGTCTTTCTGAAGGCAAGAGCTGGTTCAAGGCAGGCTCCCCTCCCTGCTTAAGGTGTGATGGTGACCACATGGCTGAGCCCCTGGCTTCCCAGTTCAGGAGCGGGAAAGCAGGAGGCAGCAGCATATGCAGTAAGAGCCCTGGTATCACAGTGTCACCAAGGTTGGAAGAGACCTCAAAGATCATCAAGTCCAACCTGTCACCACAGACCTCATGACTAGACCATGGCACTGAGTGCCACATCCAATCCCCTCTTGACCACCTCCATGGACAGTGACTCCACCACCTCCCCGGGCAGCACATTCCAATGGCTAACAACTCTCTTGGTGAAGAACTTTCTCCTCACCTCCAGCCTAAACTTCCCCTGGTGCAGCTTGGACTGTGTCCTCTTGTTCTGGTGCTACTTGCCTGGGAGAAGACACCAACCCCCTCCTGGCTACAGCCTCCCTTCAGGTAGTTGTAGAGAGCAGTGAGGTCTCCCCAGAGCTCCTCCAGGCTAAACAACCCCAGTTCCCTCAGCTTCTCACAGGGCTGTGCTCCAGACCCCTCCCCAGCTTTGTTGCCCTTCTCTGAACACGTTCCAGCAACTCAACATCTTTCCTAAACTGAGAAGCCCAGAACTGGACACAGTACTTGAGGTGTGGCCTAACCAGTGCTGAGGACAGGGGCACAATGACTTCCCTGCTCCTGCTGGCCACACTATTCTTGATGTCCCACTCTGTCTCAGTGCCTTGCATGACCAAGTGCTTTGCAGAAGTATTTCCAAGCCTAAAGCTCAGGAAGCTTGCTGGCCTCCATGCATCTTGGCTGCTTCCACTCACTGCCACTGGGATCCAAGTAGCCTCATTCTCAGAATTCTGACACTGATTTTCCTGCTTGCTCTGCCAAGCAATGGATTGTGTTTCCTGGTGGCCTCTCTGCATGCACATGCTTGTTCCAGCATGGCAGTTGCCCCATCTTGATACTGGCTTGTGCCTGCAGGGGAGTGAGGAGAGAGACTGAGCAGGGGTGGGTACAGGGTTGCCCATTCTCCACTCCTGAGCCCTGCTTTTGTAGGGGCTGCAGCTTGGCTCTGTGGGCTGAAGTGGGTGATGCTGCTTCCTTCTGAGTATCTGCAACATGCAAAACATCTGTATGTTTTGATTTACTGTTGAACTCCTGTATGGCTCACTTCTGCACGTTGGCTGACACAGCAACCCCATGCAGTGCTACAGGCTGGGGTCAGAGTGGCTGGAGAGCAGCCAGGCAGAGAGGGACCTGGGGGTGCTGATTGATAGTAGGCTGAACATGAACCAGCAGTGTGCCCAGGTGACCAAGAAGGCCAATGGCATCCTGGCCTGCATCAGGAACAGTGTGGCCAGCAGGAGCAGGGAGGTCATTGTGTCCCTGTACTCAGCACTGGTTCGGCCACACCTTGAGCCCTGCGTCCAGTTCTGGGCCCCTCAGTTTAGGAAAGAGGTTGAGTTGCTGGAAGGTGTCCAGAGAAGGGCAACAAAGCTGGGGAGGGGTCTGGAGCACAGCCCTGTGAGGAGAGGCTGAGGGAGTGGGGTTGCTTTAGCCTGGAGGAGGCTCAGGGGAGACCTTATTGCTGTCTGCAGCTACCTGAAGGGAGGTTGTAGCCAGGTGGGGGTTGGTCTCTTCTCCCAGGCAAGCAGCACCAGAGCAAGAGGACACAGTCTCAAGCTGTGCCAGGGGAGGTTTAGGCTGGATGTTAGGAAGAAATTCTAGCCAGAAAGAGAGACTGGCCATTGGAATGTGCTGCCCAGGGAGGTGGTGGGGTCACCATCCCTGGAGGTGTTTAGGAAGAGACTGGATGAGGCACTTGGTGCCATGGTTCAGTTGATTAGATGATGTTGGGTGATAGGTTGGACTCGATGATCTCTGAGGTCTTTTCCCACCTGGTTGATTCTATTCTATTCAGAGAACTCAGGGGGCTTTTGTGTGTGGACAGTCACCATCAAGTCCTATCTTTGTGTTCCTAATGCTGTTGTGCTAAGGCCTGCTGGAGATGCCTCTGGCCCTTGGTCCTATTCCTGAGCTGCTGGCCTGTGCTCTCTAGATGTGTATCTTATCTCTGCAAAGCATCGTTGAACCACTGCACTGGAAGGAGCTGCAGCTCAAACTCCATGTTGTCATCCTTCCTCATTATGAGCTTTGGGATGTTTGAGGTGTTAAAGCCAGGTCACTTCTCACATACTGAACATGTCAATAGCAAAGAGGCTGAGGGGAGCAGCTGTCAGAACTTTCCTTGGGCACTGCTGTGGAACCCCCAGTTGGAGATGGTTTAAACTCTTCCAGTTGTTGGAGTCTGCCAGTGTGCAAGAGCTGCACTGATGCAGCTGTGATTGAGGTGCTCCTCAGGGAGGGAGGGTAGGTGAGGTGAGGCTCTCAGGGAGGAAAGGAGGAGGTGGGATGAATTTTGGTGGTGGTGATGATGATGATGCAGTGATGTAGAAGTGACACTTGTTCCATTGAAGCATGACACTTGCTTGAACTTTCTGATTGGTGCCTGAGACTTCCTCCCACTGAAATGAAGTTCTGAAATCAGGGCAGCTGGTCTGAGGCAGACAAAAAAAAAAGAGGAAGGAACATGTTCTTTTCCCCTTCTATTTAAGCTTTAGCCAGCCTTAGCAGTGGGGGTGTTGCTAAAACAAAAGACTGGAGGAGGGTCTCTGAAGGTCCAGCTGCCTGCTCAAAGCAAAGGCAATTTCAGAGTGTGGTCAGGTTGCTGTTGGCCTTGTTGAACCACGATCTCAGCAGTGGCAGGGAGGATGGGAGTCTTGTAACAGCTCTTGGGCCAGAGCTGTGCAGGCTCTCTCAGTTCCTCACTAGCTCTCCTGCTGTAGTGGAGCTGAGGCTCTGCTGCAGACAGGTCTAAGCAGCCTCTTGCAGAAGCACTTCTTGGCTGTGCTTGCTGTTCAGGAGCAACACTTCACCTGGACATCTCACACCAGCCCAGGGATATCACTTGCTGTCACTTGCCCCTATACCTGCTATTACCCAAGAGAAAATTAACACTGGCTAAAGCAAACCTTCATCCTGCTGTGACTGCTTTAACTTCCTTGCTGGCTAAGAAGTTGAAGGAGCTGTGATTGGGGCAAGAAGGGCTCTGATGCTTGAGGAAGGTAGTGGGTAATGAGGGCTGGGATGGTGGTGAAGGCAACACAAGATGTTTTACATTGGCCCTAGCTGCTGCTCTATATTTACAAGCAAAGCAATGCATAGTTACTGGAGGCAGCATTTACAGCAGCTTCCCCTTAGTGCAATGGACTCTTGCCACATGACTGAGCTCATCCTCCTGACTCCTTTTTCCACTCTCAGAGGACTATATGTGCTCCCAGTGGCACCAGCATCTCCTCTAACCTAAAGCGACAAGGAAGCCTTTTCCATGAGCTGCCCATGACTCACCCCCTCCTGGCCAGTAAATGGACCCAAAATAGCAACAGTCCCTGAGCAGATGGGCACAGAGGGCTCCCAGAAGAAAAAGATCACAGGGGACAGAGGGACAGCAAAGGAGTGTGCCCAGCTCGCACACCTTTTTTTGCTCGAAGTAGGGACCCGAGGCAGAAGGGTGAGGAGAGCCCAGGCCCAGCTGGGGCTATGGCCACCCGAATTCAGGAGCCTTGGCCGAGCCCCACAGAGCAGTTACTTCACCCACTGGCAGGCTCTTGCCGAGGTGTTTTTATTCCCCAGTAATCGTTCTCACCAGAGCTGCTAATTAATGAGAAGAAAGGCCCTAGTCCCCTCCAGGGGACCTCCTCCCCAGTGCTGTTCCCCTAGGGGCAAATCGCTTTTCCACCAGACCTGACAGCAGGCGGCTCTGAGCCCCTCCACAGTGGTGACTCTCCTCTGACTCCATGGACTGCGTGCAAACAGAAGGGCAAAACACTTCCCTCCCCCCCCCCCCAAAAAAAAAAACCAGTTAGGCCTCTGAACCAGCCGATTAGCCCAAGCACAAAGCAGATTAACCCCAGTTAGGTGGAACCCTGTAAACAAAGACATTCACTAAAAGCCTTTTGGATAAGGTCCCCAGGAGCCTGCCTTTGAAAACACCTCCCAGGGATCTCCCATAGCTCTCAAGAAGTAAGAATGTTTGGGGCCTTTTCTGTGCTTCCCCCTGAAAGCTTGCTCAGACCCTACCTGCAGCTGATTCAGATGTTGCCCTCCCCGCTCTCCTTTTCTCCCTTTGCAGCCCTCCTACTCTCCCCTCTTTGCTCCATACTACACCCCAAGAGCCTCCTGGACCTCTGCTGATGAAGCATTTAGCAGGTGGCCTGTATCTATGGAAAGCTTTACTTGCCATAGGGAGGGACCAGGAATCCCTCTTATCACACTTACCTTTCCTCCTATGAGACCATCTCTCTCCCTGCTTGTTTCACCTGACTTCCAGCAGACAGTAACATCTCCATTTGCACCAACTTTTGAGCCCTCTGTCCCTTCAGAAGGCTGGAAAGCAGATACAGCCCGTTTGTCCAGCTCTGCTAGCAGCAGCAATGTGATCTTGCTTTTCTGTACCTCCTTTCACTCTAAAATGCCCCAAATTTCCTGCACACTACACAAAAAATTCCCTCTGCCAGTTCCAGCAGCCCAGAGGGGAGATCTGACCAGGAAGGAGATACCCAAAAATCTCTGTAGTGGAATGCCAATGGAATGTTCCTACTAGAGCTGGGAAAAGAGCTGTGCTTCCTGAGAGCTCTCCAGACCCTGTGCCTGGGAAAGTTACTGTCACCCCCTGCCACTTACACATCCAAGTGCCAGGCTCTACACACTGGCCACAACAACCCCAGGCAGTGCTACAGGCTGGGGTCAGAGTGGCTGGAGAGCAGCCAGGCAGGAAGGGGCCTGGGGATTGATAGTAGGCTGAACATGAGCCAGCAGTGTGCCCAGGTGGCCAAGAAGGCCAATGGCATCCTGGCCTGCATCAGGGAAGTCATTCTGCCCTGTACTCAGCATTGGTTAAGCCACACCTTGAGTCCTGTGTCCAGTTTTGGGCCCCTCAGTTTAGGAAAGATGTGGAGTTGCTGGAAGGTGTCCAGAGAAGGGCAACAAAGCTGGGGAGGGGTCTGGAGCACAGCCCTGTGAGGAGAGGCTGAGGGAGCTGGGGTTGCTTAGCCTGGAGAAGAGGAGGCTCAGGGGAGTCCTTATTGCTCTCTTCAACTACCTGAAGGGAGGTTGTAGCCAGGTGAGGGTTGGTTTCTTCTCCCTGACAACCAGCAGCAGAGCGAGAGGACACAGTCTCAAGCTGTGCCAGGGGAGGTTTAGGCTGGATGTTAGGAAGAAGTTCTTCCCAGAAAGAGAGATTGGCCATTGGAATGTGCTGCCCAGGGAGGTGGTGGAGTCACCGTTCCTGGAGATGTTTAAGAGGGGACTGGTGAGGCACTTGGTGCCCTGGTTCAGTTCATTAGATGGTGTTGGGTGATAGGTTGGTCTTGATGACCTGGAAGGTCTTTTCCAACCTGGTTAATTCTATTCTATTCTATTCTATTCTATTCTATTCTATTCTATTCTATTCTATTCTATTCTATTCTATTCTATTCTGTTCTGTTCTGTTCTGTTCTGTTCTGTTCTGTTCCGTTCCATTCCATTCCATTCCATTCTAAAAGCTTGCCCAGCCAGCACCCCGGTGTGTCCAGACTTGCCAGTCTGAATCCCCAATGTTCAGAAACAAGCCAGAACATCAGGGGTGGCTTGAAAACCATCAGCTGTGAGGAATGGAAAACCCCTCCTCTGCTCTCACAGAGCAGCTCAGCTTCTTCCAGTACTGCTGCAGAGGTTGAACAGCCAGAAGTGGGATAAAAACAACAACAAAGAACCAAAGAAAACCCCCCAAATGGAGTAGTTTTCAAATGTAAAGGAAAAAAAATGATGCTTGACAGTGTTTCATGTGCATGGACTGGGACCCACAGCTGACTGGAATCAGAGTTAAAAATAGACACCAGCACTAATGGCCTCAGAGCAGGCTTTGGTGAGTGAATCCCAAGGTGAGTTATGAAACCCAACTTGTGTTCTCTCCATAACAAGTGTGGTTTCCATTGAGGGTTGTTTACTTGGTCTTCATACCTGCCAGACTCAGGATACTACTCTCAGGTTTCACAATTAAACAGGCCTGGGCCTGACAGGGAGGCAGCCAAGAAGGCGACAGAAACACTGCTGTGAAGGATGCAGCTCCACACAACTTCTCAGCAACAGAACTGGCCAAGGATCAGAGAATCAATAAGGTTGGGAAAGACCTCAGAGATCATCCAGTCCAACCTGGCACCCACAAAAATCATGGCTTCAAGTGCTGCATCCAACCCCTTTTTGACAGTGACTCCACCACCTCCCTGGGCAGCACATTCCAATGGCCAATTCCTCTTTCTGGGAAGAACTGTCTCCTCACCTCCAGCCTAAACTTCCCCTGGCTCAGCTCAAGCACCTGGTTGTAGACTTTTGCCCAAACTGACCCAGCTAAGTGGTGATGCCACTTGGTGAACCTGGCTTTCAAATAACTTCCTGAAACCCTTCATTTGTGCAACATCTACCTACCTAACCACAGATAACTTTGGGGATATAAGGTGGTAAGGATCTGGCCATTTACAGCCAACCACTTCCCAACTGTGTTGTCCATCACATGCCTGGTCAGGTGTGGTAATGAGGCTGTTTTTCTGTCAGATGAGCCAGAACATCTCATGATGATCATTAGAATGGAATGGAATGGAATGGAATGGAATGGAATGGAATGGAATAGAATAGAATAGAATAGAATAGAATAGAATAGAATAGAATAGAATAGAATAGAATAGAATAGAATAGGAATAGAGTCACCATCCCTGGAGGTGTTTAGTAAGTGACTGGCTGAGGCACTTGGTGCCATGGTTTAGTTGATTAGATGGTGCTGGGTGATAGGCTGAACTTGATGATCTGGAAGGTCTTTTCCAACCTGGTCAATTCTGTATTCTGTATCATCAAGCTACAACATGGAATGGCTGGGGAGAGTCTCCTACAGCTCAGTGCTGCCCCAAAGCTGGACCTATGGGCAGGTGAGAGGAGGAAGAGGCACTAGATTTTCTTTTCCCCAGTTAGGCTGGGTTTCCCCTGTCATTTTCAGTTGGAACTGCTGGAGAGTAGAGAGGCTCTGCAGAGGGACCTCGACAGGCTGGACAGATGGGCAGAGTCCAAGGGCAGGAGATTGAACACATCCAAGTGCCAGGTTCTACACATTGGCCACAGCAACCCCAGGCAGTGCTACAGGCTGGGGTCAGAGTGGCTGGAGAGCAGCCAGGCAGAGAGGGACTTGGGGGTACTGGTTGATGGTAGGCTGAACATGAGCCTGCAGTGTGCCCAGGGAGCCAGGAGGGCCAATGGCATCCTGGCCTGCATCAGGAATAGTGTGGCCAGCAGGAGCAGGGAGGTCATTCTGCCCCTGTACACAGCACTGGTTAGGCCACACCTTGAGTCCTGTGTCCAGTTCTGGGCCCCTCAGTTTAGGAAGGAGGTTGACTTGCTGGAGCATGTCCAGCGAAGGGCAACAAAGCTGGGGAGGTGTTTGGAGCACAGCCCTGTGAGGAGAAGCTGAGGGAGCTGGGGTTGCTTAGCCTGGAGAGGAGGAGACTCAGGGGTGACCTTCTTGCTGTCTACAACTCCCTGAAGGGAGGTTGTAGCCAGGAGGGGGTTGGTCTCTTCTCCCAAGCAACCAGCACCAGAACAAGAGGACACAGTCTCAAGCTGCGCCAGGGGAGGTTAAGAAGTTCTACACAGAGAGAGTGATTGGCCTTTGGAATGTGCTGCCCAGGGAGGTGGTGGAGTCACCATCACTGGAGGTGTTCAGGAGGAGACTTGATTGGGTGCTTGGTGCCATGGGTTAGTTGATTAGATGGTGATGGGTAATAGGTTGGACTCGATGATCTCGAAGGTCTCTTCCAACCTGGTCTATCCTATCCCATCCTATCCCATTCTATTCTATTCTATTCTATTCTATTCTATTCTATTCTATTCTATTCTATTCTATTCTATTCTATTCTATTCCATTCCATTCCATTCCATTCCATTTCATTCTATTCTATTCTATCCTATCCTATCCTATTCTTTTCTATCCTATTCTAACTACAGCCTCTTATCTAGATGCTTGTTTCCTGTTCCTTGGGGTTTGGTTTTTTCCTTTTGCTCTTTTGAAAAGCAAATCAGTGAGACAGCCAGTCTGAAACCAAGCTGTCCCCAGCCTCCTCTTCCTCAGGCATGCTTGCCCTTGCTGCCTTGCTCTCCCAGTGATTTCAGGAGTCAGCCTATCCCCAGAGGGATTAAAATAAAAATGAAGAGTTTTTCCTTGGAGAGAGGAATATTTCCAAGTGACCTTCTTTCTCCTCCTTGGTTGAACTGCTCCCAAAGCAACATTTACTTGCAGGCTCTGAGCAAAGTCTTCTCATTGCTTTAGACCAGGGGTCAGGAACGGCTCAGCTGTGCTACTGGCATCCAGCACAAGCTATTGGAAACAGTGTGATCACTTGGCAGCATGAAGGTGTGATAGGAAAGAAAACTTAATACTGGAATGAGCACCCTTGGGATCTGCTGGGGAAGATCTATTTTGGTCACAGACACAGCAGTCAAGGTGGGCTCCTCGCTGCATTCTCTGGAAGCAGTCAGCTGCAGTTTGTCTGAGTCTTCCTCTTCTTTGTTCTGGATTTCAGTGTGGTTTTGTAATCAGCTGTCTGATTACAGCACCAGAACAAGAGGACACAGTCTCAAGCTGCGCCAGGGGAGGTTTAGGCTGGATGTTAGGAAGAAATTCTTCCCAGAAAGAGAGATTGGCCATTGGGATGTGCTGCCCAGGGAGGTGGTGGAGTCACCATCCCTGAAGGTGTTTAAGAAGAGACTGGATGAGGCACTTGGTGCCATGGTTTAGTTGATTAGATTGTGTTGGGTGATAGGTTAGACTCAATGATCTCAAAGGTCTCTTCCAACCTGGTTTATTCCATTCCATTCCATTCCATTCCATTCCATTCCATTCCATTCCATTCCATTCCATTCCATTCCATTCCATTCCATGTAACAACCATGCTGTAAGAGGACTTTGCTGCTTTTATCATCCTCAAGGATTGCCCTGGCTTCACTCACACCAGGGCAATATTAACACCTGAACACTCAGGCAGGATCTAGCTGGTTCAATACATGACCAGAGACACCTTACAGCTACATGAAACCTCTTTTGCCTGACAACTCTTGAGGCTTCTGTAGGCTTTTCCTGCTAGCTGGAGAGAGCACAGCAATGCCATTGCTCCCAGGGTATCAGTGAGGTTTTGTCACCAGCAGCTCAAGATCTCAGACATGCCCTAAATGAGAGCAGAAAGCAGCAGCAACTCTGAAGGACAGGGTTTGCACCCTCTACTCAAACCCAGGTATTTTGCCTACGCCCCCCTTGGCTCAGGAGTGCCGAGAGCTCTCCAGATTTGAGGTATTCAGCATTCCCAGCTCCTCAGACTTCCCATCACCAGGCAAAGCTACTCTTTAGGAAACACAGAGAGGTGGTGAGGAGAAGGGGTTCTGAAGGAAGAGATCAAATCTCAGAACATCGTATTTGCACTCATTAGGAGGCAGTAAAGAAGCTAGGCAGGCAGGACAATTAGAGATAAGGGCCAACAACATGCTGTTCCCAACCCAATGTCCTGCCTGCTGGTAAAAGTGGGGGTGCAGCCTGGTGCATTCTTGACATTTTGTTCTCCCAGCTGATGCCAGCTCAGTTCTTATCAGATATCTCCACGGCCAATGATTTTTAACTGTGGATAACACTGCTTTACTACAGAGGAAAAAAGTCATAAACCTCTGTCCCAGGCAACTAAGCAGAATGTTCCCTTTCTGGCTTTCTTAGGGGGGCATTTGTGGTTTTAACTGTACCACTCTTCTTCCCTTAATCTCTTTAATACCCTGAACACTTGTGACTCTGACCTACACTGAATTGCATGAAGGTGAGGAACCTTCAGACCAGATCCTTCCTCCCTTCTCCTGGTCCAGTCTGACCTCCACTTCCACAAAAATCCCAGACTCATTGCCCCTCTTAAGATGGAAGACACTCTTTGATGGTTCCCCTAAACTGCAGGTCCAGCACAGCCAGCATGCGGGCTCAGAGCTGGGGCAGGAGGGCACAGCCAGAGTAGATCTATCATCAGGGACTGGCACAGCAGCAGGGAGAAGCTGTCCCTTGCTCCAGACCCCCCAGTTCTCCATAGCAGAATACCCCTGTCTGCCCTTCTCACTGTCAAAACCTGTCCCCATGCTAGGTGATGCTCCCAGCACTATAGTTCCCATGAAGGTGCTGTGACTGTGGCCTTGGCAGTGCCACCCTAGGTGGAGGTGCACCAGCTGCCCACCACCATTTCAGGCTCAACATGGGGATTGTCTTGCAGCCAACAGAGCCACCTCTAGCAAGAGTCTGACCTTGCACCCACCAACCAGCACAAGTGGCACCTGAAGCTCCCTCCCAAGCAGGTTTTGGCCAAATCTCAAGGATGCTTTTGCTGCTGTTCTTTCATGCCAAACTACATGAAACTGGGCTTGGTGTCACTGCACTGTGCAAGAGAGACACCCTCCTTGCTATGCTCTGTGTCCACCTCTCTGCTAAAACAGTATTTAGGGAGCTCAGTGATGTGTGCCAGAGCCAGGGGATGTAATCCAACTGCTTCCCTTCAGATTTTGTGCTCCAGGATAAGAAAGCTTTCCAGTAAGCGGTCACACCCTGGTGATAACCGTGACCAAAGCACACCCTTGCCTAGGGCAACACGTGATGCTACTGTTAACACACACAAGGTGCTGCCCTGCCCTCCTTCCATGTGTGCCACAGCCTGGGAGTTGTTCAGGGCTGGATCCCCACATCGCAGAGTCACTGATTGGCAGGGGTTGGAAGGGACTTCTGAAGATCATCTAATCCAACCTCCCTGCTAATGCAGGTAAACCCAGATCAGGTTGCACAGGAACATGTCCAGGTGGGTTTTTAATGTGTCCAGAGATGGAGACACCACAACCTGCCTGGGCAGCCTGGTCCCATGCTCTGTCATCCTCATAGTAAAGAAGTTTTACCTCAAGTCAAACCTTCTGTGCTCTAGTTTTGCCTGTTGTTCCTTGTCCCATCATTGGGCACCACTGAAAAGAGCCAGCCCCACCCTCATGACCTCCACCCTTTAGATATGATAAGCATTGATAAGATCCCCTCTCAGCCTTCTCCAGACTAACAGCTCCAGGTCTTTCAGCCTCTCCTCGTAAGAGAGACTCTCCAATCCCCTCAGCATCTTTATAGCCCTCCATTGGACTCTCTCCAGTAGTTGCCTGTCTCTCTTGAACAGTGGACCCCAGAACTGGACACAGTATTGCAGGTGCAGCCTCTCCAGGGCAGAATATAGGTGGCCCCCTCAGCCTGCTGGCCACACTCTTCTTAATGCACCCCAGAAATGGCCATGAGGGCACATTGCTGGCTGATGGTGCACCTGATGTTCACCAGCACTCCCAAGTCCTCCTCTGCAGAGCTAATGTTCCATTCCCTTAATCATTTTTGTAGCTCTGTGCTGGACTCTTTCAAGCAGTTCCTTGAGGTCCTTCTTGAACTGAGGGGCCCAGAACTGGACACATCACTAGTTACTCTGCAGTGCTTTGCAGTACAAGTGTCTGTGGTTAGGGACAAAAGGAAATGGCCTCAGGTACGAAGGTTTACACTGGATATTAGAAGAAATTTCTTCACTGAAAGGGTGCAGATGCCACCAAGTTGGGAGCAGATGTTGGTCTGTTAGAGGGCAGAAGGGCTCTGCAGAGGGACCTCGACCGACTGGACAGATGGGCAGAGTCCAACAGGATGGCATTCAACAAGTCCAAGTGCCAGGTGCTGCACTTTGGCCACAGCAACCCCATGCAGAGCTACAGGCTGGGGTCAGAGTGGCTGGAGAGCTGCCAAACAGAGAGGGACCTGGGGGTGCTGGTTGACAGCTGCCTAAACATGAGCCTGCAGTGTGCCCAGGTGGCCAAAAAGGCCAATGGCATCCTGGCCTGCATTAGGATTAGTGTGGCCAGCAGGAGCAGGGAGGTCATTGTGCCCCTGTACTCAGCACTGGTTAGGCCACACCTTGAGTCCTGTGTCCAGTTCTGGGCCCCTCAGTTTAGGAAGGACATCGAGACACTTGAACATGTCCAGAGAAGGGCAACCAGGCTGGGGAGAGGCCTTGAGCACAGCCCTGTGAGGAGAGGCTGAGGGAGCTGGGGTTGCTTAGCCTGGAGAAGAGGAAGCTCAGGGGAGACCTCATTGCTGTCTACAACTCCCTTAAGGGAGGTTGTGGCCAGGAAGGGGTTGGTCTCTTCTCTCTAGCGACCAGCACCAGAACAAGAGGACACAGTCTCAAGCTGAGCCAGGGGAAGTTTAGGCTGGAGGTGAGGAGAAAGTTCTTCACTGAGAGAGTCACTGGCCATTGGAATGTGCTGCCCAGGGAGGTGGTGGAGTCCCCATCCCTGGAGGTGTTCAAGAGGGGACTGGAGGTGGCACTTGGTGCCATGGTCTAGTCATGAGGTCTGTGGTGACAGGTTGGACTCGATGATCTTGGAGGTCTCTTCCAACCTTGGTGGTACTGTGATACTGTGGTTCTCAAACACTGCAATAGGCTCCTCAGGGAGGTGGTGGAATCCCCCATCCCTGGAGGTGTTTCAAAGATGCAGAGATGCAGTGCTGAGTGAAGCAGTTCAGCAGTAGCTTTGTTAGGGATAGGTAACGGTTGGACTTGATACCAAAGGTCTTTTCCAAGCCAAAATGATTCCATGGTTCTTGAAACTGTGACAGCAGGTTGCCTGGGAGATGAACTCCATGGAAAGTTTCTGAGCCAGTCTAGGCCATGGTTTGGGTCTTTTCCAGTATTAACAGGATTACTTTCCATTCTGTCCATTCCTCCATGGTCCTGCTCATTACCAATGCAATGATAGACATCAGCAGCCACCAGTCTGAATATCTTCTGTGCAGTCTGCTCTACCACAGACCCACTGAACTGCAGCCAGTCTCACACATTATCATATTACAGCATCAGATATCAGCTATATCCAGCCATACTCATATTTTTTGTGGCTTGAATGGCTTGCCTAGGGCCTGGAAGTCTGTGTGCAATCATCCTTGACCCACACACCTTGCTCTGCAGGTCCTAACTTGCTTGCTTGCAGTACTGTGAATTCCTAGCTCTACAAACAGCTTCAGGACCCTATTTGCCTGGCCATAGTTATGCTTCTGGAGGGATGTGCTGTGTTGCTTGGCACAGCTGGGGTTAGTTCTGGCTCTACAGTGGACTCCTTGGTTTTGGTTCCAGCCATGGGCTGGTCTCCTCTGAAGGAATTGGCTATCCTCTTCTTTTCCTTCCTCCTCCCCCTAAGACTACCAAACCTATCAAGCACATTAGAGCCAAACAGTGTAAGAACCAGGACTATTCCTCAAGGCCTTTTTATTTCTTTGCACCTTCTGCAGACACAGAGTGAAACAGTCTTTCAGAAGTCAGTGAGCATTAGATGCTCCATCTTTCTGCTAGGTCTGGCCCTGTGTGATCATCAGAGATTACTCAGCAATTCAGACATTGGTTTGCAGGGCAGGGGTCTGCCTGTGGTCTATAAGGAGGTGCCTTTCTCTTTATTCCATGCAAACTCTGCCCCCTTTTTTCTGTTGTCCCAAGAAGTGCTTCCCAGCACCTGTAACTGATGGAAACCCTGCAGCACAAAAGCCTGAGAGCCACAGTCCTGCCAGCTCCCAGCTCCTTGCAATAGCAGCTCTGCTAGGTGAAATCCAATGGGATCAAATCACATCTTCACAATTCCATCCCTCCTGACCTGCCTTAGATCTGGACACCGGTTCGACCTTGAATACGTGAACAAGAGGCACCAGGGAGATCCTCGCGAGATCGCTCGGCTCACCTGAACACATATCAGCTGGTCTCTCTATCTGTGGCCAATCTCTAGCACTTCAGAGAGTCAGCCAGAACTGTCCTGATTTTACAGGAATATGTAGCAACAGGGAGGAGCTAAGCATGTGGCTTGCAGAGGCAAAATCTAGCCAGACTGCATGCCTTCCTCCTGACCAGGCAGCCGGTGAGCACATCTGTGATAGAGAAGGGAGCTTTAGAGAGCTCACTGTATCTGGATAACACCTCAAGAGAAAAGGGAAGCTGTAGCTCAGCAGCTGCTTCTGGGCACCAAGTGTGAACTACAGGTGCCAAAAGGTGTGAGGACACCAGCAATCTGTGGACCCTGCAACCCAGCCCCTCTCTTCTTCACCCCACCAGGGTGCTGTGAGTGCCGGGTGGGAGCCTCGTGATCAGGGCTGCCATCTCGGCAGATGCTGAAGGCACCAAAGGTGGATGGGTGGGAAGGGCAGGGACAGCTCACCTGAGCCAGCTGTTGCACCCAGAGCTCCTGGCTGGCTCTTGTTCCAGGGGTTATCTAATGACAACACAAGGCCAGCAGCCAGCAGCCAAGCTGCGTCGATCACAACCCATTCAGTGTCTGTACATTCAGCACCCGGCGTCAGAGCCTTGCTTCCTTGCCAGTGTCCCCTGCCTGGAGACCAGCTGCCAGCAGGGACCAGCTGTAGCTTCTCTCTCCTAGAGGAAACTGTCTGGATGACCCTGGTCCTGTGCCTACCCAAGACACCTGTAAAGGCAACCTGAAAGAGCAAGGTGCACTGTCCCACTGACTTGGGAGAACATGACACCTTGAGTACTGTGTCCAGTTCTGGGCCACTCAATTTAAGAAGGATATTGAGACACTTGAGGGTGTGCAGAGAAGGGCAACGAGGCTGGGGAGAGGCCTGGAGCACAGCCCTGTGAGGAGAGGCTGAGGGAGCTGGGGTTGTTTAGCCTGGGAAAGAGGAGGCTCAGGGGAGGCCTTATTGCTGTCTGCAACTACCTGAAGGGAGGTTGTAGCCAGGTGGGAGTTGGTCTCTTCTCCCAGGCAACCAGCACCAGAACAAGAGGACACAGTCTCAAGCTGTGCCAGGGGAAGTTTAGGCTGGAGGTGAGGAGAAAGTTTTTCACAGAGAGAGTTGTTGGCCATTGGAATGTGCTGCCCATGGAGGTGGTGGAGTCACCATCCCTGGTGGTGTTCAAGAGGGGATTGGACGTGGCACTTGGTGCCATGGTTTAGTTAGTCATGAGGTGTTGGGTGACAGGTTGGACTTGATTATCTCTGAGGCCTTTTCCAACCTTATTGATTCTATGACACCACTGGTGCACACCAGTGCTGATCTCAAATACTGTTTGCTCCTCTGAAGGCTGCGTTGGCAACAATATTTGCTCTCCTTGGCGATACAAAGGCACAGCTGCTTCCTCCAAGCTAGGAGGTGCATGGGAGCGGGAGGAGCAAAGGCTGCAGGCGCTGGTGGTGCTGGTGCTGCAGGGAAAGAGAGAGGAAGTGAGCCTCCGAGCAAAATAAAGGAAGTGGGAGAAAAACAACACAAGGCAAAGGCTGCATCCATTGAACGGGGCTTGAATTGGGATCTTGGCTCCTGTTTGACTAACTTATGGTATCACTAAATCCCATTATCCTCCCAGGGAAAGAAACCCTGCGACTGTGCATTGTCAGTGTGACGGAAGAAACAGCGGCAGCTGATGCTGGCCGGGGCAGTATTACTCTCGGTCTCACAGACCAGCCTTTGTTCCCAGAGTGGTGACAAAGGGCTCCCTTCTTTCCTTTACCTCCCTCGAGCTGTTCATAGGCGTGCTGGAACAGTGTGTGTTTTAGGACGACATGGGCAGTATGTCTTGGCCAGCTCCCAGTTAGGACCTCTGCCACCTGTACCCCTTGGGAAGGTGCTGCTCTGGTTCACCAGTGCCCCCCCGTAGAGGGCACAGGCAAAGGCTTGTCTCCTCATCACTCAGTTGAGCTGCATTCTCCAAGGAGCCTCTTGGTACTGAGCAGGACCATAGGCAGAATAGGATAGGATAGGATAGGATAGGATAGGATAGGATAGGATAGGGTAGGATAGGATAGGGTAGGGTGGAATGGAATGGAATGGAATGGAATGGAATGGAATAGAATAGAATAGAATAGAATAGAATAGAATAGAATAGAATAGAATAGAATAGAATAGAATAGAATAGAATAGAATAGAATTAACCCGGTTGGAAAAGACCTTCCAGATCATCAAGTCCAACCTATCACCCCACACCATCTAATCAACTAAACCATGGCACCAAGTGCCTCAGCCAGTCCCCTCTTAAACGCTTCAGTGATGGTGACTCCACCACCTCCCTGGGCAGCACATTCCAATGGCCAATCTCTCTTTCTGGGAAGAACTTCTTCCTAACATCCAGCCTAAACCTCCCCTGGCACAGCTTGAGACTGTGTCCTCTTGTTCTGGTGCTGCTTGCCTGGGAGAAGAAACCACCCCCCACCTGGCTACAACCTCCCTTCAGGTAATTGTAGAGAGCAAGTCACAAGCCTTGAGCCAGCAGATACCAAGAGCATGTACAGTGCTGTTCCCCTCAGCACCTCCCAAACTCATCACTTGGGCATTCTGCTCTTCCTTCTCCCCTGACAGATGAGTGCAGGGCAAAGGGGTGTAGTGTTGCTGAGTCTTATCTGGTGTTCATTAGGGTGAGCTCATTCTCTCACATTAAAGACAGTGCCTGAGAAGCGGCAAGTTACCACTGCTGGTGTAATCCCGGCCCATGGGACACGCTTACCCAAGAAGAGGCAGCCTCTCATTCAGTGATCCTTGGCAAGCAGTTGTGCCCAGCATTGAGCAGAGGGAGAGAGTCAACAGGTCGTCGTGGTGAGTGGCAGAGCTCTTTCAGATGAGACTTGGGTGGAAGAGACAATTCCCATGTTGGGTTGGTAGCCCTCTCCACCACACTACCAGGCAGTGAATGCTGCAAATGGAGAGCACTCACGGTGGGGCAACACCTGAAGACCTCCAAATGCACCTGCAAGGGTATTTCATGTTGTGGTGGTTTGAGCCTTAACTGGACTTAAGGGCTCAGATGGGGGCAAGGCTGAGAATCCCTTCCCTGCTCCCCCTCCTCTTTCCCAATAGAGAGAAAAAGAAAAGGAAGGAGCAAATCCACCAAGAAATAATTTGGAGTCAGCTTGGAAGTAGATAGGCAAAGAATTTTCTTTAAACAATATATATATATATATGTAACAATAACAGGAAGGGTTCCTCAGGGTGAGGAACAAGGATGGATGGGGAAAAAATATGAAACACAAAACCAGTCCTTTGGAGAGGCTTGGATGTAGCAGGGAGGACCACGTGGCAGAGGAGCAGGAAGCCAGCAGCAGTCCTTGTCCAGGCAAAGGCAGGGGCCAAGAGAGCTAATGGCTGCAGTGTCCTCCTTTTTATAGGCTTGCTGGACAGGGAGGGGGAGTGGAACAGACTAACTCAGTTTCCCAGGGGGCAAACACCCTCCAGGGAGGCCAAAGCCCTCACAAGCCCTCCACCCCTGCTTTCAGGGTGGGCTTAACCCATCACAGATGTGATTCTTGTTGTCCCCATCCGTGCACTCTGCACAGCTCCAGTTTGAGCTATCAGAGTGGCAGGATCATTTTAGCCACACTTCTAGTGCTCTTTATCTTGGCAAGGATTTCACCTTCATTTCTCATGTTCTTGGTACAGAGTGATGGACCTGCAGAGACACAGAGAGGCACAAAATAAGGCCCATGCCCTAACACACACAGGTCCTAGCATACAAGAAGACAACATTTGGAGGCCCATACAGAGACCCACTTGCAAAAAGAAGGCTCTTACATGAACAAGGAGAAGAGTACACAGAGACAATGACAGACAGGCATCTTCCAGGGCTGTACAAGCAATCCCAAGTGTCATTGTCTCCCAGAGGCATCTGACAAAAGCAGCATGGTACATCAGATTTGAAGTTGATATTTCAGTCTGTGCCTTTCAAATAACAGGGAAATAGCTCTTTAACCTCTGAGAGGGGTGCAAGCAGCAGGGTATGGAGGAGCCAACACAGGTGCCATGGCCTCTGCTATGGTTTTGATGTGTGGAAAGACCTCAGGAGGGACATCTCGTGCTGGCCACGATGTCTGCACAGAGCTGTGGGATAACTGCCTGGCTTACCACAGGACAGGAATGCAAGTTAATTAAATGTGCTTCAGGAGCAAGGTCAAGATGCTGACAACAAAGAGATTTTTATGTTATCTCTGGGAATGAAGACCTGTGAAGCAGGCTCAGCCAAAGGAAGGAGGGAGTCTTGTGAAGATAAGACAGCTGTGTTTCAGCTAAAGCTAATGAAGCAAGGCTAATCCAACAAAACCATGCAGCTTCAAAGCAGATTTTGAAGGCTACAGTGCTTGAGTGAAGAGCCAGGTGGGGGCTGGTCTCTTCTCCCAGGCAAGCAGCACCAGAACAAGAGGACACAGTCTCAGACTGTTCTAGGGGAAGTTTAGGCTGGAGGTGAGGAGAAAATTTTTCACAGAGAGAGTTGTTGGCCACTGGAATGTGCTGCCCAGGGAGGTGGTGGAGTCACCATCCCTGGAGGTGTTCAAAAAAGGGATTGGATGTGGCACTTGAAGCCATGGTTTAGTAATCATGAGGTGTTGGGTGACAGGTCGGACTTGATGATCTTTGAGGTCTTTTCCAACCTTATTGATTCTATGATTCTGTAATTCTATGATTAACTGCAAAAGTAATACAAAGTTAACACTCCTCACTGTGCTATGGAGCTAAATTGAGTGCATACTAAACAGAGATGACTGTCTTGCTCAACTCTCCACCCAAATCATGCTCAGTGTCACCTAGAAGGCAGAGACAGCTGGGGATAGGGTGTAAGAACCACAAGGGGAACAGCTGTCTAGAGGCAAAGACTGTGGACTCAGCAGAGATGAGAATAGTCAATGGGCTCTGCTCCTTTATCTCCACCCAAGCCAGAGTGGCCTTGCTGGTAAGAACTGCACCTTTAATAGACAGCTGAACTTCTGCTGCATCACTACCACCCTTACATATTCGTGCTACTACAAAGCTTTGCATGTCCAGCTGTGTCACATGTTACTCAGAATTGATTAACTCAAGCTCCATCCCTTGCAGTTAGTGCATTTATCACCAGCAATCCTGCATCAATCCTGAATCTGTTGTCACTGCCACTTGGAAAATTAAACCTACCTACTTTTTTAACTTTCTGAACCTATATTACAGAATACAGAATTAACCAGGTTGGAAAAGGCCTTCCAGATCATCCAGTCCAACCTATCACCCAGCACCATCGAATCAACTAAGCCATGCCTCATCCAATCTCTTCTTAAACACTTCCAGTGGTGGTGACTCCACCACCTCCATGGGCAGCACATTCCAGTGGCCAATCTCTCTTTCTATGAAGAACTTCTTCCTAACATCCAGCCTAAACTTCCCCTGGCACAGCTTGAGACTGTGTCCTCTTGTTCTGGTGCTGGTTGCCTGGGAGAAGAGACCAACCCCCACCTGGCTACAACCTCCCTTCATGTAATTGTGGACAGCAATAAGGTCTTCCCTGAGCCTCCTCTTCTCCAGGCTAAGCAACCCCAGCTCCCTCAGCCTCTCCTCACAGGGCTGTGCTCCAAACCCCTCCCCAGCTTTGTTGCCCTTCTCTGGACACCTTCCAGCAACTCAACATCTTTCCTAAACTGAGGAGCCCAGAACTGCACACAGGACTCAAGATGTGGCCTAACCAGTGCTGAGCACAGGGGCAGAATAACTTCCCTGAGGCCATCACAGGCAGCCCAGGATCACAGCTCCAACACTCCTCTGGTCTCTGGGTTCTGGATTGTTGGGTTTTTTAGAGTGGGGATGAGCCAGATGCCTCCACATGTATGTATGGTAAGCCAGGAGACAAATACAAAGGGAAGAAGAAAGATGTTTGGTGGTGCAAGAGATCTTGCTTAACTTACATGTCTTTGTTTCCTCACCTCATGGGCTGCTGTCCAGAGCACCATGAGGAGCTGTGGTAACATGCCCACTTGTGTCCAGTTCTGGGCCCCTCAGTTTAGGAAAGATGTTGAGTTGTTGGAAGTTGTCCAGGGAAGGGCAACAAGGCTGGTGAGAGGCCTTGAGCACAGCCCTGTGAGGAGAGGCTGAGGGAGCTGGGGTTGCTTAGCCTGGAGAAGAGGAGGCTCAGGGGAGACCTCATTGCTCTCTACAGCTACCTGAAACGTGGTTGTAGCCAGGTGGGAGTTGGTCTCTTCTCTCAAGCAACCAGCACCAGAACAAGAGGACACAGTCTCAAACTGCACCAGGGGAAGTTTAGGCTGGAGGTGAGGAGAAAATTCTTCACTGAGAGTTGTTGGCCATCGGAATGTGCTGCCCAGGGAGGTGGTGGAGTCACCATCCCTGGAGGTGTTCAAGAGGGGATTGGATGTGGCACTTGGTGCCATGGTCTAGTCATGAGGTCTGTGGTGAGAGGTTGGACTCGATGGCCTTTGAGGTTTCTTCCAACCTTGGTGATGCTGTGATAGTGTATCAGAGAGTGCACAACCAGTAAAGGCTGTGCCAAATATGCTCATTTTGGGGAGGTCAGCAGAGAAGCTGCTTCTTTGTGCTAGTGTCAGCCACCTATGCATCCTGACCCCAGGGGCAATGAGACGAGGGACTGTACTTCACAGCTCATGGGAGGCTGGGCACAAACATATGCCCTTGAATCTATGACATTTAGGAGGACTGACCTTCTGCAGCAGGACTTAGGAGCTGCTTATGGCATAGCTTAGCTAACATTTGCCACAACAGATCAGGGGGAAGGGCTTAGGCTTATTTGGGACTGGTCAAGGAAGAGAGAGAGTTTGTCTTCAGAGCCATTTTGTACAGCACACATCTGAAAACAGCTTACACATGGCTAGAAGGAAGCCTCTAGGTCACTATGGTTGAAATGACCTCTTAGAGTCTAGCCTCTATTTTAAGCAGGTGATGCATTTATGTTCTCATGCCAGTACTCTCCAGTCTTTTAGCTGAAATAGCAGTTCTCTTTTACTGGGATTTACCCACCTGATGTATTAATAGGCAGCAATCAAATGCCCTCTTAACATTCCTTTTGCTGGGCTAAAAAAAGCAAAGACTGTCTAGACACCTACCATTATCCCTCTCTTTCCCCCCCCACATCACTCTAATGCCATTCTTTGCACTTCATACAATTTTCCCTCTCCTTTTCTAGCTCTTCAGGAAGGCACTTTTCTCCTCAGTGCTGGCAGTGCCTCTTTGTTTCGTCTCCTCAGCTAACATTTACATTTCTTTTTCTCCAAGGGCATCAGTAAAGATATGAAATTAACCAATGCCAAAGCATTTCATTAGCAGTTGCCTATGACTTTATGTTTCAGTGCCTCTTCATCAAGCACTTCTCAGTTCAAGTGCAAATCCCTGCACTCCCCTGCTTTCGCAGCCGCCTGCTGTACAATCCAGACACTCTCGTGCACCACATAGCTGAGCTGCTTAAAAATGATCTGTGATTCCACTCAAGTGTAAAAATAATCTAAAATGCTCTACCTTTCACAGAGTTGCAGAGTGGTAGGGGTGGGAAGGGACCTCTGAAAATCATCTAGTCCGAGCCCCTGCTCGAGCAGGGTCCCCTACAGTAAAGCACGCGGGAACACATCCAGGCAGGTTTGGAAAGCTTCCAGAGACAGAGACTCCACAACCTCTCTGAGCAGCCTGTTCCAGCGCTCTGCCACTCTCAAAGGGAAGAATTTTTTGCCCAATGTGCATGTGGAACCTGTGGGTCTCAGTTTGTGTCCATTGCCCCTTGTGCTGTCACCGGACACGGCTGAGAAGAGCCTTGATCCATCCTCCTGACACTTACCCTTTAGATATTGATAAGCATTAAAGAGATTAGACCTCAGTCTCCTCTTCTCCAGGCTAAACAGCCCCAGGTCTCTCCACCTTTCCTCTCAGCCTTTTCTCTCAGTACCTTCATCAGTGTGGCCAGCAGGAGCAGGGAGGTCATTCTCCCCCTCTACACTGCACTGTTTAGGCTGCACCTCGAGTCCTCTGTCCAGTTCAGGGCCCATCAGTTTAGGAAAGATGTTGAGTTGCTGGAAGGTGTCCAGAGAAGGGCAACAAAGCTGGGGAGGGGTTTGGAACACAAGCCCTGTGAGGAAAGGCTGAGGGAGCTGGGGTTGCTTAACCTGGAGAGGAGGAGACTCAGGGGTGATCTTATTGCTCTCTACAACTACCTGAAGGGAGGTTGTAGACAGGCAGAGGTTGGTCTCTTCTCCCAGGCAATCAGCACCAGAACAAGAGGACACAGTCTCAAGCAGTGCCAGGGGAGGTTTAGGCTGGAGGTTAGGAAGAAGTTCTACACAGAGAGAGTGATTGGCCATTAGAATGTGCTGCCCGGGGAGGTGGTGGAGTCACCATCACTGGAGGTGTTCAGGAGGAGACTTGATGGGGTGCTTGGTGCCATGGGTTAGTTGATTAGGTGGTGTTGGATCATAGGTTGGACTCGATGATCTTGAATGTCTCTTCCAACCTGGTCTATTCTATTCTATTCTATTCTATTCTATTCTATTCTATTCTATTCTATTCTACTCTATTCTATTCTACTCTATTCTACTCTATTCTATTCTATCTTAGTGTCTCCCTGCTAGATCCTCTCCTGTTGTTCTTTGTCTTTCCTAAACTGGGAAGCCCAGAACTGGATACAGTATTCCAGATGAGGCCTCGAATTCCTAAGGACATGTTGCACTTCAATGTCTGTATTGTGTTGTGTTCTAGGATAAAAAGAAAGCTTTTTCCAATCCCCTGGGTCTGGAAGTGACCACATCCCTTTTTTGCTCCTTAACTAAGTGTACATTAAAATATTGATACTGTGCAACTGTGTGGTCTCCACCCAACCTTCAGTTGAAGAGGTTGATTGTCCATCACTGCTATTGGTTTTGCTACTTAATGTGACTCCAAGAACCTTCTGATCTGAACAAATCTTCTGAGTTTTGCCTTGCACTTCAGTGGGATTGTTTCTATTTCCAGACACTTTAAGTCATTAACCTGAAATCCCCTTCTTCTACACCACCTTTCCTGCAAAATGAGGCAAAACTATTGGTTTCTGAGGCATCCCTTTATCTTAGAATAGAAAATAGAATAGAATAGAATAGAATAGAATAGAATAGAATAGAATAGAATAGAATAGAATAGAATAGACCAGGTTGGAAAAGACCTTCCAGGTCATCAAGACCAACCCATCATCCAACACTATCTAATCAACTAAACCATGGCACCAAGTGCCTCATCCAATCCCCTCTTAAACACCTCCAGTGATGGTGACTCCACCACCTCCCTGGGCAGCACATCCCAATGGCCAATCTCTCTTTCTGTGAAAAACTTCTTCCTAACATCCAGCCTAAACCTCCCCTGGCACAGCTTGAGACTCTGCCCTCTTGTTCTGGTGCTGGTTGCCTGGGAGAAGAGACCAACCCCCAGCTTCCTACAACCTCCCTTCACGTAATTGTGGACGGCAATAAGGTCTCCCCTGAGCCTCCTCTTCTCCAGGCTAAGCAACCCCAGCTCCCTCAGCCTCTCCTCACAGGGCTGTGCTCCAAACCCCTCCCCAGCTTTGTTGCCCTTCTCTGGACACCTTCCAGCAACTCAACATCTTTCCTAAACTGAGGGGCCCAGAACTGGACACAGGACTCAAGGCATGGCCTAACCAGTGCTGAGTCCAGGGCAGAATGACCTCCCTGCTCCTGCTGGCCACACTGTTCCTGATGCAGGCCAGGATGCCATTGGCCTTCTTGGCTGCCTGGGCACACTGCTGGCTCATGTTCAGCCTACTATCAACCAGTACCCCCAAGTCCCTTTCTGCCTGGCTGCTCTCCAACCACCCTGACCCCAGCCTGTAGCACTGCCTGGGGTTGCTGTGGCCAATGTGTAGAACCTAGCACTTGGATGTGTCCAGCCTCATGGAGCTGGACTCTGCCCATCTGCCCAGCCACATTTTACAGAGGGCTAATCTCTTGCCTTGCTCTTTTTACCAGTACCAAGAACCTTGTTCAGCAGCTCTGCCAGGTCTATCTCACCTTGATTTCTGCCAGCAGACCTATCTGTTCCTCTGAAGTTTGTGACCTCTGCAGTGTACATTTCTTTGCTGACCACTCCCATCCTTCACCCAGGAAACCTTTATACCAGGGTGCCACATTTTCTGTTCTCCCCCCACTCTCTTGTTCAGAAAAGCAAGGTAGCTTTTGCCACGGGCCTGAATGCCTTCCCCACGAGCACTTGAGACTTTTCACTGGAATTCCTTCACCACTTCAGTCTGTTCCTTCTTTGACCATTCCTTGTTTGAGGCTGCAACAGCTTAGCTGTGGCCCCATGGTATTTGCTCTTCCCACTGATTTAAACAGAAACGCTCTGTGCACAGCCAAGGTTAAAAGTTATCTTCTGCCACACATTTCTGTGATGTCTCACTGCTTACCAAGATAAGCACAGCAGCAGCTCTGCCTCTTCAGTGAGCACATGTGCCAGCCAGTGCATGAAGGAATAACTGGGCCCAGCCTATGCCAGTAGCAATTTGTCTCCCTGTAAGAAGTTAAAATCTCTATTAATGATGATCTCTGGTGGGAAGGGAAGGGAAGGGAAGGGAAGGGAAGGGAAGGGAAGGGAAGGGAAGGGAAGGGAAGGGAAAGGAAGGGAAGGGAGGGAAGGGAAGGAAGGGAAGGGAGGGAAGGGAAGGGAAGGGAAGGGAAGGGAAGGGAAGGGAGGGAAGGGAAGGGAAGGGAAGGGAGGGAAGGGAAGGGAAGGGAAGGGAAGGGAAGGGAAGGGAAGGGAAGGGAAGGGAAGGGAGGGAAGGGAAGGGAAGGGAAGGGAAGGGAAGGGAAGGCTACAACCTCCCTTCAGGTAGTTGTAGACAGACAGCAATAAGGTCATCTTTCTTAAAAGCCTTAGAGACCTTCATCAATATCCTGATGCAACTCTGGCCAGCTGCAGCAGAGCTAGAGGTGTCTTTCCTCCAGGTGTTTCAAATCCAAACAGGCTCTGTTTTCCCACCGCTGCTGCTCCTTGTTCCTTCACAGTCAACAATTGTGGGGTTGCACCAGATGATCTCCACAGGTCCCCTACCATTCAGTACCAGCAATCCTACCACACATCTTTCAGCCTCAGGGGTCCAGCCATGCCAGCTGTCCATCCTGCTTCCAAAAGCTCTGGCATACATAGCTCCACACCCTGGTTCTTCACATTACTTGTGAGCTCCTTGTCTAGGAAAGATGTTGAGTTGCTGGAAGGTGTCCAGAGAAGGGCAGCAAAGCTGGGGAGGGGTTTGGAGCACAGCCCTGTGAGGAGAGGCTGAGGGAGCTGGGGTTGCTTAGCCTGGAGAAGAGGAGGCTCAGGGGAGACCTTATTGCCCTCTACAACTACCTGAAGGCAGCAATCGCTGCAGATCAAAGTCTGGCTCAATTTTCCTCTTAAGCTCAACATTTCTGGGCTGTATGATGCAGCCATTAAAAAAATATATGCTCTGGGCTGGAAGCTGACAGCCCAGCTCCCAGCACAGCAGCAAATGTTTGCACTTGCCTCATTTCCACAGCAGTCCCCCTGAGCCCTTTGGGCAGTGACAAGGCAGCAGTTTTCCAGGGGAGGTTGCACTTGCATCACATGTGGGGTTTTAGAGCTTCATTTCTCCCCACTGACCAGGCAGGAAGGTTTGTCCAGGTGCCACAGCCCTCTGGAATGGAAGCAGACAGCAACAGCCAGCAGAGAAGGCTCTGTGTGTGAGCACTGGTGCTGCTCAAAGGAGGCTGTAGCCAGATGGGGGTTGGTCTCTTTTCCCAGGCAACCAACACCAGAACAAGAGGACACAGTCTCAAGCTGTGCCAGGGGAAGTTTAGCCTGGAGGTGATGAGACAGTTCTTCACTGAGAGTCATTCGTCATTGGAATGTGCTGCCCAGGGAGGTGGTGGAGTCCCCATCCCTGGAGGTGTTCAAGAGGGGATTGGATGTGGCACTTGGTGCCATGGTCTAGTCATGAGGTCTGTGGTGACAGGTTGGACTTGATGACCTTTGAGGTCTCCTTGGTGATTCTGTGATCAGTTCCCTGCTCAGTTAGTGCTCTTTCTTCAAACAAACATCAAATGCCAGCATAGAAACCATGCAAGCCTCAGCTGAAAAGCCCCCACACAGATCCCAAAGTCTGCTAGCCTGTGTCTTGGTCTAGAGCCTGTCTTGGCCATCTCACTCTCAGCAGGCTACATTCCTCCACATGGAAAATCAAGCTGCCAGGGAGAACCTTCTTTCTATGGATGCTGTCAAAAAGAGAGCACATTGCTGGCAGCGGGTCCCCAAGCAGCTTTAATGTCTGTGCCAGGGATTTGCCCTTCTTCTCTTAGGACATATTTCTCTGAAGTGTGTGAAGTGCCTATAACAGTATCTGCAGTCATGCCTCTCCCATTTCAGTGGGAATCGAGCTCCCTCATTTGTCTGAACATGAAAGGAACTGCTGGATTTTTCTCTCTTCCTGTCAAGCTCATTTCAGTTCCAGATGCCCTGTGTGAGAGTGCAATAACTCGTTTTCAAGCACCCCACTCACACAGGCCTATCTTTTCTGCTGCTCCTGGGGCTTTTCAGCTTCATTTTGTCCCTTGCCCTTTGTGACTCCTCCTGCAGCCTGTCCTCTGCAGGTTCCTGGACTCGTGCTTCCCTGGCCTCTTACCTCAAGCCATTCCCATCTCCTCTTTGTATTCTCCAGCTAGTTTAGTTTTACCTTTCTCCTTTTTCACCTTTCCTCCCCATTCCCAGTCCACAAGCTTTTCCTTCAACTTCAAATTGTGCAGTAGAGGGAAGAACATGGTAACGTGCCTGATAAGCTCTGCTCTGGTGTTGGAATGGAATGGAATGGATGGAATGGAATGGAATGGAATGGAATAGAATAGAATAGAATAGAATAGAATAGAATAGAATAGAATAGAATAGGATAGGATAGATTACAATAGGATAGACTAGACTAGACTAGACTAGACTAGACTAGAATAGAATAGAATAGAATAGAATAGAATAGAATAGAATAGAATAGAATAGAATAGAATAGAATAGCTCAACAGGAGCTCTCAATGTGCACTTGCAGCCCAGAAGGCCAATCAGATCCTGGGCTGCAGCAGGAGAAGTGTGGCCAGCAGGGCAAGGGAGGGGATTCTCCCCCTCTACTCAGCTCTGCTGAGACCCCACCTGGAGTACTGCCTCCAGTTCTGGAGCCCCTATTCCAAGAGGGATCTGGAGGTGCTGGAAGGTGTCCAGAGAAGGGCCATGAGGATGAGCAGGGGCTGGAGCACCTCTCCTGTGAGGACAGACTGAAGGAGTTGGGGCTGTTCAGTCTGGAGAAGAGAAGGCTCCCAGGTGACCTCATTGTGGCCTTCCAGTATCTGAAGGGGACCTACAGGAAGGCTGGGGAGGGACTTTTCAGGATCTCAGGGAGTGATAGGACTAGGGGGAATGGAATGAAGCTGGAGGTGGGGAGATTCAGGCTGGAGGTGAGGAGGAAGTTCTTCCCCATGAGAGTGGTGAAGCCCTGGAATGGGTTGTCCAGGGAGGTGGTTGAGGCCCTGTCCCTGGAGGTGTTTAAGAGCAGGCTGGATGAGGCTCTGTCCAGCCTGATCTAGTGTGGGGTGTCCCTGCCCATGGCAGGGGGGTTGGAACTAGCTGATCCTTGTGATCCCTTCCAACCCTGACTGATACTATGATACTATGATAATAGAATGGAATTGACCAGGTTGGAAAAGACCTTCAAGGTCATCAAGTCCAACCTATTACCCAACAGCATCTAATCAACCAAACCATGGCACCAAGTGCCTCATCCAGACTCCTCTTAAACACCTCCAGTGATGGTGACTCCACCACCTCCCTGGGCAGCATGTTTGCTCAGAAGGTATGGTAGGGATGACCTGAGTTCACCTCTCTATGTACTGAAAGTCTGAACTCCCAAAACTGGATTTGAGGTTTCATCATCACAGAAGCTGTAATCCTGATGTAGCCTTGCCTGGATCTGAGCTCTGACCTAAAGCAGCAAGGCTGCAGCAGTGCAAAGGCAGAACACACAACAGCCTTTACCTCAAGACAACAATCCCATTACAAATTTAAGCTGAGGATCTAATTTCCCCAGGAGGTAGGCAGCTACTACTACTCCCATACATCATGGTGACAGAGAGAGGATAAGTAACCCACTTGTTATTGACAGAAGACAGTTGTGGATACAGCTGCATTCTACCCCTCAGCACAGAGTGAGAGCTGCAAGGCAGGTGGAGGTCTCAGCTCATGTGCCTTGGTTGCAGGTGTCTCCACCTGACTGTGTTGCCTAGAAAACCTGATCCTAGACAATCACATCAGGGGAAGGCAGAAACAAATGGCCATATCTCCAAGCTGAACAGTGCAGTTGATATCCCAGAGGGATGCTATGTCATCCAGGGATGCTATGTCATAGTATCATAGAATCAGTCAGGGTTGGGAGGGACCACAAGGATCAGCTAGTTCCAACCCCCCTGCCATGGGCAGGGACACCCCACACTAGATCAGGCTGGCCACAGCCTCATCCAGCCTGCTCTTAAACACCTCCAGGGACGGGGCCTCAACCACCTCCCTGGACAACCCATTCCAGGGCTTCACCACTCTCATGGGGAAGAACTTCCTCCTCACCTCCAGCCTGAATCTCCCCACCTCCAGCTTCATTCCATTCCCCCTAGTCCTATCACTACCTGAGATCCTGAGAAGTCCCTCCCAGCCTTCTTGTAGCCCCCTTCAGATACTGGAAGGCCACAATGAGGTCACCTCGGAGCCTTCTCTTCTCCAGACTGAACAGCCCCAACTCCTTCAGTCTGTCCTCATAGGAGAGGTGCTCCAGCCCTCTGATCATCCTCGTGGCCCTGCTCTGGACACATTCCAGGGAAGGGCCATGAGGATGTTCAGAGGGCTGGACAAGCCCTCTGTCACCCTGGACAAGCTGGAGAAGTGGGTCCAGGTGAACTTCATGAGATTCAGCCAGGTCAAGTCCAGGTCCTGCACCTGCCGTGGAACAATCCTCATCATCAATCCAGGCTGGGGGATGAGATGGTAGAAAGCAGCCCTGCAGGAGAGCACTTGGGGGTGCTGGCACACGTGAGCCAGGAATGAGGCCAGTCACATTCCAGGCTGCATCAACAGGAGTGTGACCAGCAGATGAAGTAATTCTTGCCTTCTGCTCTGGTGAGACCTCACCTGGAATACTGTGTCCAGCTCTGGGGCCCCCACACACAAGAAGGACATGGGCCTGATGGAGAGGGTTCAGAGGAGAGCCACAAAAATGATCCCAGGGCTGGAGCACCTCTCCTGCAAAGACAGGCTGAGAGAGTTGGAGTTGTCCAGCCTGGGGAAGAGAAGGTTCCAGGGAGACCTTCCAGTACCTGAAGGGGGCCTATGAGAAAGCTGGAGAGGGACTATTTACAAGGGCTGGTAGCACTAGGGTGAGGGGCAATGGTTTTAAACCAGAGCAGGGTAGATTTAGGTTGGACATTAGGAAGTTGTTCTTTACTGCCTGGGTGGTGGAACACTGACACAGGTTGTCCAGGGAGGGGGTGGAGACCTCATCCCTGGAGACATTCAAGGTCGAGCTTGAGGGGTCTGTGAGCAACCTGACCTAGTTGGGGATGTCCCTGCTTACTGCAGGGGGGTTGAACTACATGAACTTTAAAGGTCCCTTCCAACTCAATGCATTCCATGGTTCTGTGACCTTCAGCACCCTAGTACAAGCAACCTGATCTAGTGTGAGGTGTCCTTGCCCATGGCAGGGGGGTTGGAACTAGATGAGGTTTGAAGTCCCTCCCAGCCCTGACAATTCTGTGATTCTAGTGTCACACCTCCCACTCCCCTCTGCCAAGCCCTGAACCACAGTCCTTCCCACAGATCCCCTGCATCTTACTTGGGTACCACACTGCTCAGCACAGCACCACTGGGAAGCAGCTCTCAGGTGGAGCACATATATTTCCTCCATTTGCATCCCAGACAGGTTTGTGCTGCCCAGGGTGAGCGATGTGATGATGTGATGTGATGTGATGTGATGTGATGTGATGTGATGTGATGTGATGTGATGTGATGTGATGTGATGTGATGCTCCTGCCTGCTGGGCTGAGGAGCAAACTGCCACAGCACGGCAAAAGACAGTGGCAGTGTCACAGGACCATCTCCCCTCACCTCTCATCAGGCTTGCTCAAGGTCACGCCGTGTGGCAGCGACAGGAATAGAGCTAACGAATGCCACCTCCTTATCCCACTTGTCCCAGAGCCAGGCCCTGCTGGGAACAAAGCAACATCCATCCCAGCTCGGCAGCAGTGCCCGGGTGTTGTCGTGAAGCTCAAGAACAGGTTAACACTCGTGCTGAAACCCCGACTGTGCAGACAATAGGCAGCGAGGGGTGCCAGCTCTGGAGGCTGGAGGCCTGGGGACACGTTGTACTGGAAATGCTGGGGCCCCATCCAGCTGCTCCAGCACTCCCTTGCCCGTGGGACCTTGAGTTCCTCCTCGGGAAAGCAGCAACGCCCAGCTGACTGCGCTCCAGCCCTGGCAGGAAAACGCCGGTTTAGGCCTTCGGGACAATGCCCATCGCGGGGGGGGTGCGGGGGGGGGGGAGAGAGGCGGAATTAAGCAGCACCAGCCAGCACTGCGAGCTGCGTGTGCACCACTCAGCGCACCTGCGCTGCGCGATGGATTTTGTGCTGCTTTATTTGCAAAGGTCGCTGTGTTATGGATGCTGTCGCCTAGAGAGATGAGGGAGGAGCAGGGTATTTCCCCACCACCTGCCAGGGAGCTTCACCTCTGACCCAGAGGCATCCAGGAGGAGACTGAGGGGTTGTTTACCCTCCTGTGACAGTTATCAAAGCGGTTAGCATGGCTCACGTTTAGTGGAGGGTGTCCCTGCCCGTGGCGAGGGGGGTGGTAATACCTGAAGGGAGGTTGCAGCCAGGCAGAGGTTGGTCTCTTCTCCCAGGCAACCAGCACCAGAACAACAGGACACAGTCTCAAGCTGCACCAGGGGAAGTTTAGGCTCAAGGTGACGGGAAAGTTCTTCCCAGAAAGAGGAATTGGCCATTGGAATGTGCTGCCCAGGGAGGTGGTGGAGTCCCCATCCCTGGAGGTGTTCAAGAGGGGATTGGATGTGGCACTTGAAGCCATGGTTTAGTAGTCATGAGGTGCTGGGTGACAGGTTGGGCTTGATGATCTCTGAGGTCTTTTCCAACCTTATTGATTGTACAATTCTATGTTTTGGGGTCCCTTGCAACCCAAACGATTCTGTGGCCCTCAAATGCTCGAAGGATTTGGACATTCAACCAAGAGGAAGCAAACCTGTGCTGCTTTGACTTGAGTGGAGAAGGTTTATGCATCACAGGCTGCTGCCAGCTAATGAGAAATGAGCCTGGACAACTAATCAATATACAATCTCCTTCGCTAATCATATTGATGGAAGATGAGCTCCAGCCCCCAGGAAGGGCAAAGGCCACTGAGCTAAGCCATTTAGTGGCATTTATTTATATCCTTGGTGGCTCAATAATTTGAGCTGACTGACAGCATGAGGCCCCCGGGGGCTGGGCAGTATTGTCCAGCTGGAAAGCAAAACACAACAGGTATTTAAGGGGAGGGGGTGGGGGGAAGAACATAATGAGGCTTTGCATGGAAAAGAGTACTTCAAAACCCTTCTTTTTCTCCACATTTTCATGCACAAAGGATTTCTGAAATATTGTCTGCAAATGCTCCCAAAAATGTCATTTTCTGAGGGGAAAGCTCAAAAAAAAAACAACCCACCACTGTCACAGTCTTGAGTTCTATGTTGCTCTCAGCTGCACCAGAAAAGGACAAGAGGAAATGGCTTCAAGGTGTGCCAGGGAAGGTTCAGCTTGGATATCATAGTTTCATAGGTTAGGGTTGGAAGGGACCACAAGGATCATCTAGTTCCAACCCCCCTGCCATGGGCAGGGACACTCTACCCTAGATCAGGCTGCCAGAGCCTCATCCAGCCGGTCTTAAACACCTCCAGGGATGGGGCTCAACCACCTCCCTGGCAAACCATTCCAGGGCCTCACCACCCTCACAGGGAAGAACTTCCTCCTCACATCCAGCTGAATCTCCCACCTCCAGCTTCATTCCATTCCCTAGTCCTATCACTCCCTGATAGCCTGAGAAAGTCCCTCCCCAGCCTTCTTGTAGTCCTTCAGATACGGAAGGCCACAATGAGGTCACCTCGGAGCCTTCTCTTCTCCAGCCTGAACAGCCCCAACTCCTTCAGTCTGTCCTCATAGGAGAGGTGCTCCAGAAACATCAGGAAACATTTCCCTAGTGAAAGGGTGGTCAGGCATTGGAAAGGGCTGCCCAGGGAGGTGGTGGAGTCACTGTCCCTGGAAGTGTTTGAGAAAGGTGCAGACTCCAGGACGTGGGTTAGTGAGCTGAGTGCTGATGGTTGAACTTGGTGATCTTAGAACCCTTTTCCAGCCTTAGTGATTCTCTGATTCTGTGAGAATGCCCTGCTCTAGGAGTCTACCATGAAGCATGAGGTCCTCACAGGACCTGTTCGTCAGGCCCATCATGGGTTTCACTGCCCTTCTCTGGATACACTGCAGCACCTCAATGTCCTCCTCACAGTGTAGCTCCCTGGAGGTGTTCAAGAGGGGACTGGACGTGGCACTTGGTGCCATGATCTAGTAGTCATGAGGTGTTGGGTGACAGGTTGGACTTGATGATCTCTGAGGTCTTATCCAACCTTATTGATTCTGTGATTAAAAGATAATTTGCCTCTCCCTCATTCATCCTAAACTCCAGCAGGCACGAAGGGCTTCGTACGAGACCTGGCCCTGGTGGCAAGGTGAGTTCATGCTTGTGTAAGTAAGTAAAGCCTATGTTGAAACACACAGGGACAAAGATGATGTCATGGCACAGCTGTTTCTGCGACACAGCTGGCTTCCTGGCACCCTGATACAAATCTGCTCTGGCTGAGCTGCAGTGAGGCGAGGGGTGGGCAGACTGTCGATCGGCAGCTGCAGGCTGGCCCTGCCTGCGGTGTGTGGTGCTGAGGCAGTCCCTGCAGCAGCTAGCAGAGCAGATTAGGGACCTGCAGAGAAAGGCACTGGTGCTCGCAAAGGAGCTGTTTACTTACACAGTTGCCTGCTGGGATTTATTTACAGAGTACTACTGAGAGCCACCAAATCTGCTTGTATAGCTCTGGAGATGGTTCAAATCCTCTGTTCCCAGAGCAGTGATTAATGCTGTATGGAGAGATGAAACCGAGCTTTCAAAACAAGAGCCTCTGATCTCAGACTGAACTAACACTTCCCTTTGCCTGTGTCAGCTGGTTTGATTTCCAATAAAGGGGCATACTGCTTTGGAAGCCACAGCCATGCTGGTGAACTACCTTCTTGCTAGCCAGAGAGAGCTCTCTCAAGCACCCTGCCCTGCTCTCTCAGTCAGTTGCAGGCAGAAATCCCTCTGTGAGCAGGTATGCAAATCTCAAGAGGCAAGCCTCCCAGCTCAGACCTTGGCAGGAATAAGACTACACTCTTCAGGGCCCCACCTCCTCATTAACCTTTACTTGTAAACAGCCACAGGGCCAACATGTGCTCAGAAGTTGCACTTGATCCTGCAAAGGCACCGATGCAACAGCTAAATCCACCCTTTGAATGGGCTACAGGAGGCAGGAAAGGATTTTCTCACACTCTGAAAGCATCTCTGGACAGGAAAGAGTTGTGTGGGTGCAGATGTGCTCCAGGAAAACGGAGTCTGTGGCATCAACACACGGAGTGCTGTGATAGCAACAGCCCAAGGCATGGTGCCTGCAGAGTATGGTCCTCTGTAAGACTGGACCAGCCTTCCCCACTGCCCTCTCCCTGATCCATTGAATATATGGAATGTGGTGCATGGTTATCCATAGCTCTTAAAGTCTGTGGCGGAGAGGAGAGGAGAGGAGAGGAGAGGAGAGGAGAGGAGAGGAGGGAGAGAGAGAGGAGAGGGAGGGAGAGAGGAGAGGAGAGGAGAGGAGAGGAGAGAGGAGAGGAGAGGAGAGGAGAGGAGAGGAGGAGGAGGAGAGGAGAGGAGAGGAGAGGAGAGGAGAGGAGAGGAGAGGAGAGGAGAGGAGGGAGAGGAGAGGAGAGGAGAGGAGAGGAGAGGAGAGGAGAGGAGAGGAGAGGAGAGGAGAGGGAGGAGAGGAGGAGAGGAGAGGAGAGGAGAGGAGGGAGAGGAGAGGAGAGGAGAGGAGAGGAGAGGAGAGGAGAGGAGAGGGAGAGGAGGGAGAGGATAGGAGGAGAGGAGAGGAGAGGACGAGAGGAGAGGAGAGGAGAGGGAGAGGAGAGGAGAGGAGAGGAGAGGAGAGGAGAGGAGAGGAGAGGAGAGGAGAGGAGAGAGGAGAGGAGAGGAGAGGGGAGGGGAGGAGAGGGGAGGAGAGGGGAGAGGGGAGGAGAGGGGAGGAGAGGGAGGAGAGGGAGAGGAGAGGAGAGGAGAGGGAGAGGAGAGGAGAGGAGAGGAGAGGAGAGGAGAGGAGAGGAGAGGAGAGGAGAGGAGAGGAGAGGAGAGGAGAGGAGAGGAGAGGAGAAGAATTAACCACGTTGGAAGAGACCTTTGAGATCATCAAGTCCAGCCTATCACCCAACACCATCTAATCAACTAAACCATGGCACCAAGCACCCCATCCAGTCTCTTCCTAAGAGGTGACTCCACCACTACCTCCCTGGGCAGCACATTCCAATGGCCACTCTCTCTTTCCATGAAGAACTTCTTCCTAACATCCAGCCTAAACCTCCCCTGGTGCAGCTTGAGACTGAGTCCTCTTGTTCTGCTGCTGGTTGCCTGGGAGAAGAGACCAACCCCCACCTGGCTACAACCTCCCTTCAGGTAGTTGTAGACAGCAATAAGGTCTGCTCTGAGCCTCCTCCCCCCCAGGCTAAACAACCCCAGCTCCCTCAGCCTCTCCTCATGCATGCATGCACAGCCATGCACATGTGCATGCACACACCACCATCCAAAGCCCACCCAACCTGCAGCCACTGCCTCGAGGTGCTGCCAATAGCTGATGAGATCTTGCTGAAAAGTGCTCCGAGGCTGCCTGTGCTCAAGTTTAACTTTGTGCTCGCCTTTCCCAGCTGAGCCCACAGAGAAGGCTGCTATTGTGAGGGCCAGAGCCTGTCTGCCATGCCAGCACACGCAAAGGCTGACGTTTCATAAGCTGCCTGCCATCAGGAGGACAAAGTCCCGTTGAGTGGGCATTGGCTCTGCCTTCCCTCGCAGATAGCAGGGGATCAGCTGAATGCGAGTTGGCAGCCTCCCAGGACATGGCACAAGGCTAGCCAAGCACGTGAGGCAGCGTCATTATCAGTGCCCTGCTCCTAACAAAGTGAAGACATTCACTTTCATCTCAAACTAATATTTGTCCCTCCTTTTTTTCCAAGCAGAGGAAGAAAGAGGCACACTGTGCCAGATCCCCTGCTGGGAGACATAGCTCCTCATCTGCAGCTCCATCGATTCCAGCGAGGCTGCAGGCATGGGAAAAGACTTCAACACCCAAATTCAGGAACAAGGTGCAAAGAAGAAGCAATAAATAAAACTCTTTAGGGAGGGGGAAAGACAAAATTAGCTAATTCTGTGTATTCTCCCACCAAAACAGCTAAGGAAACTAAAGTTTGCGTGGGACAAGTGAAGGAGGCTTGTTCATGCCCCTTTAGGAGAAAGAAGGGGCTGGCTATCCAGCACCCTGGTGTCTGCTCAGTCACCTTTAACACCAGAAGCAAGAAAGATGAAGGTCTAGATCCTCTGGCATTGAGTGCACCCTCAGCAAGGTTGCTGATGACACCAAGCTGTGTGGTGCAGCAGACAGGCTGGAGGGAAGGGATCCATCCAGAGGGACCTGGACAGGCTGGAGAGGTGGGCACAAGCCAACCTCATGAGCTTCAACAAGACCAAGTGCAGGGTCCTGCATCTGGGTCGAGGCAATCCCAGGCACAACTCCAGGCTGGGCAGGGACTGGCTGGGGAGCAGCCCAGAGGAGAGAGACTTGGGGTGCTGGGGGAGGAGAAGCTCAACAGGAGCTCTCAGGGTGCACTTGCAGCCCGGAAAGCCAATCAGAGCCTGGGCTGCATCAGGAGAAGTGTGGCCAGCAGGGCAAGGGAGGGGATTCTCCCCCTCTACTCAGCTCTGCTGAGACCCCTCCTGGAGTACTGCCTCCAGTTCTGGAGCCCCTATTCCAAGAGGGATCTGGAGGGGCTGGAAGGTGTCCAGAGAAGGGCCATGAGGATGAGCAGAGGGCTGGAGCACCTCTCCTGTGAGGACAGACTGAAGGAGTTGGGGCTGTTCAGTCTGGAGAAGAGAAGGCTCCCAGGTGACCTCATTGTGGCCTTCCAGTATCTGCAGGGGGCTACAAGAAGGCTGGGGAGGGACTTCTCAGGCTATCAGGTAGTGATAGGACTAGGGGGAATGGAATGAAGCTGGAGGTGGGGAGATTCAGGCTGGAGGTGAGGAGGAAGTTCTTCCCCATGAGAGTGGTGAAGCCCTGGAATAGGTTGTCCAGGGAGGTGGTTGAGGCCCCATCCCTGGAGGTGTTTAAGCCCAGGCTGGATGAGGCTGTGGCCATCCTGATCTAGTGTGGGGTGTCCCTGCCCATGGCAGGGGGGGTTGGAACTAGATGATCCTTGTGGTCCCCTTCCAACCCTGACTAATTCTATGATTCTATGATTCTCTCTCAGCGTTTCAGTCCTGGTTTAGGGCACAGAGGAGTCAGCCTCATGTGTTAGCCAAGATCATGAGTACCCAAAGGGACTTCTTGCTGCTGAGAGTAATCCTAGCATGACATTTTGTGTATTGCTTTTGTAACCTAACTCTATCCATGAATCATATTCACTAGCATTGCTGGGTAAACAAAATCCATCAGTATACAATGACTTGTGGCTAAGCTGAGCCTAAGTGATATGACATGTACTGGAGAGTACATGACACCCTGCTCCTGCTAAGATGCTGAATATTTCACACCTAGCTGTCCCTGGGAACCTGCTTGCATGCCTGCTGCCCATGAAGTAGTGGAGATGTTGAATTCACAAAGCACTGGCTTGTAAGGTTTGGTGTGCTAGACAGGCAAGACAGGCTGTCTGGTTACAGAGGGCTGTCTGCTCCTCTGAAAGGGTTAGACCAAGACAAGCAGGAGGAGAGATCACAGTGAACCAGTCCAGAATAACCTGATCGGCCTGGCCCTGTATCCCCAGTCAAACAAACTTCCAGTGGGGAAGGCACCAGAGACAGCTTTGCTACGTGTGCTTGTAGCTTTCTGGATCGAAAATAGATGGCCAACAGTCATTTCCTACACGTTGCAGCTAGCTCCTGCCCCAAGGCAGCCCCCTGAGCTGCTCAGAGAGACAGAGAGGAAAGCTCCCTTATGGCTTATGCCAGGAGTAGGCATATAGAAGTGGAAAGCACGTCAACTCCAGACCCTGACAGACAGGGTACAACACCTCAGTCACAGGTCTCATGCACCTGTGTCTCCCCTGAACTGGAACTGTTTCACATGCAGCCAACTCAGAGCACAGGAAAGGTTTTGCCCTCACTCCCTGTGGACACGTGTCCTTGCCTGCATCAGCGAGGAATGAAACAGTGCAGTGGCCCTGAACCACAGAATCACACAGAATCACCAAGGTTGGAAGAGACCTCAGAGATCATCAAGTCCAACCTGTCACCCAGCACCTCAGGACTACTAAACCATGGCACCAAGTGCCATGTCCAATCCCCTCTTGAACACCTCCAGGGATGGTGACTCCACCACCTCCCTGGGCAGCACATTCCAATGGCCAATCTCTCTTTCTGGGAAGAACTTTCTCTTCACCTCCAGTCTAAACTTCCCCTGGCACAGCTTGAGACTGTGTCCTCTTGTTCTGGTGCTGGTTGCCTGAGAGAAGAGACCAACCCCCACCTGGCTACAACCTCCCTTCAGGTAGTTATAGAGAGCATTAAGGTCTCCCCTGAGCCTCCTCTTCTCCAGGCTAAACAATCCCAGCTCCCTCAGCCTCTCCTTGTAGGGCCAGTCAGCCTTTCAGCTGTGCCTTTTATTCACATCCAGGCTTTCCCCAGTCTTTGCAGATATGAGCCCCCTTCATCCCATCCCCTTGTGGTGCTGTGTGTAGAAGAGGATGGGGGAACAGAGTGAAGGAAAGCTGGACAACAGCCATCAACTCCTTTTCTCACCAGTGTTCCTTTCCTTTTGCAGTCCCCTGCACATTCTTTGCATGTTCCCACAGACCTCTCACACAGCATCTGCATCCCTGAAGCAGAGGCAGGGTATGACCAGGTGGCTCTGATGGTGTGAGCCATCAGTGAAGCAGATTCCTCATCAAAAGGGCTGCATTGGGCATGTGGTGATACCCAGCACCACTTGGGTGATGATGTCAAACCGCAGCCAAGAGGCTGCAACACAGGCTGGGCAGCCAGGTGCCTCCCGTGGGGTGAGGCAGGTGGCCACAGTGCAGCTATCCAGCCCATAGCCATGGAGTGTGCACATTTCTTGACTCCTGGGTCTACAAGGTGAGGAGAAAGTTCTTTCACAGAAAGAGTTGTTAGCTGTTGGAATGGGCTGCCCAGGGTGGTGGAGTCACCTTCCCTGGAGGTGTTCAAGAGGAGATTGGACATGGCACTTGGTGCCATGGTCTGGTAGTCATGCCCAGGGAGGTGGTGGAGTCACCATCCCTGGAGGTGTTCAAGAGGGGATTGGACGTGGCACTTGGTGCCATGGTTTAGTCATGAGGTCTGTGGTGACAGGTTGGACTCGATGATCTTTGAGGTCTTTTCCAACCTTGTTTGATTCTATGATTCTATGATTCTACTCCACACACTCCTTGTGCATCCAGGGGATGACGAAGGCTGCTGCATAATCCTTTCACAGGGCACCAGTGAAGCAATGAGGCAAGCTCTTGAAGGAAAGCAAGAGCCGTGACAAACACACCTGACTGAGCCCAGCAGCAGCAAGTATGTGCTCTGTGTTGTTCCTTTAGACAGCATTCAGAGAAACAATATAAGGCAGCAGCTGGCCCTCAGGAGCCAGTGCTACTGGCTCCCATGGGAAGCCTTGCCAATCACCTTGCTTTTTGGCTTCGCCTAGGCCAACAGGACCTATCACAGGATCACAGGATCACAAAGGTTGGAAGAGACCTCAAAGATCATCGAGTCCAACCTGTCACCACAGACCTCATGACTAGACCATGGCACCAAGTGCCACGTCCAATCCCCTCTTGAACACCTGCAGGGTCGGTGACTCCACCACCTCCCTGGGCAGCACATTCCAATGGCAAATGACTCTCTCAGTGAAGAACTTTCTCCTCACCTTGAGCCTAAACTTCCCCTGGCGCAGCTTGAGACTGTGTCCTCTTGTTCTGGTGCTGGTTGCTAGAGAGAAGAGACCAACCCCCTCCTGGCCACAATCACCTTTCATGTAGTTGTAGAGAGCAGTGAGGTCGCCCCTGAGCCTCCTCTTCTCCAGGCTAAACCTCTGTGCTTCTGTGGCCCTGCTACCAGAGCACGTGGCAAAAGGGAGGTACTCCTTCCACAAGGTGTCTGCCCTCTTTGAGAAGTGCAGCAGAGGACCAACTCAGCTTGGGGCTGGCCAGTGAAGACAGGGAGAGCATAACACCTCTGTCACTGCACAGAAGCTGTCTGCAGAAGTCCTTGGAGCATGGATCCTCAGGAATTAAATCCCATGGGTTGGAGTCAGTGTTGCCCATCTGTTTCCCCCCAGCCACTCTGCTGCCACAGGGTCACTCTGCCAGGTGTCTCAGGCATTGCTCCCACGCACAGCACCTCAAGTCTGCATTATTAGTACCTGAATACTGCATTTTAGGCTGGATGTTAGGAAGAAGTTCTTCACAGAAAAAGAGAATGCCCATTGGAATGTGCTGCCCAGGGAGGTGGTGGAGTCACCATCCCTGGAGGTGTTTAGGAAGAGACTGGATGGGGTGCTTGGTGCCATGGTTTAGTTGATTAGATGGTGTTGGGTGATAGGTTGCACTTGATGATCTCAAAGGTCTCTTCCAACCTGGTTAATCCTATTCTATTCTATTCTATTCTATTCTATTCTATTCTATTCTATTCTATTCCATTCCATTCCATTCCATCCCATCCCATCCCATCCCATCCCATCCCATCCCATCCCATCCCATTCCATTCCATTCCATTCCATTCCATTCCATTCCATTCCATTCCATTCCATTCCATTCCATTCCATTCCATTTCATTCCATTCCATCCTATTCTATTCTATTCTATTCTATTCCATTCCATTCCATTCCATTCCATTCCATTCCATTCCATTCCATTCCATTCCATCCTATTCTATTCTATTCTATTCTATTCTATTCTATTCCATTCCATTCCATTCCATTCCATTCCATTCCATTCCATTCCATTCTATTCTATTCTATTCTATGGATGTGAGCCAAACATCTAAGCAATGTCTGAGTCCTTTGGCTTGACCCACCTCACTGCCAGCATCTCAGCTGCCCACCCCTCAGCCGGGACCCTCCTTCACCCTGGGGGCATGCTGGAGCTCTTTGGGGTCTCAGTCCATGCATGCTTCCTGCCACAGCACGTGCCCTTCCTGGACCTCCCCCCCCTGCCAGGTTTAGCAGCCACAGCAGAGAGGACTTTCCCCTTCTGTGCAGAGAAAGGGCTTCAGGGAGCCTTCACAGCAGGGAAAGCAGAGTGACTCTCTGCCATCCCCTCCCAGAGATAAGGTAATCAGCTATTTTGGCAAAGGGGACAGCTTCCTGAGTGGCTGGCATCTGTGGGTCTTGTCTGTAAGCCTTTCCCCCCCTGTGTGTTAGTCACGTGAAGCCAGTCACAGCTGGGGCATTGAAGTGCTGGACGCCGTCTCACCATTTGTGCCCCCGAGTCTGTCTCCTCCTTTGTGCTGCTGCTCGACAGCCAGCCACATCCTCTGCACCTTGTCCAAGGAGCTAGCATTTTATCTAAAGGGCCAGGGAAGCTTGGTGGAAATTGTGCTAGCCTTGAAATGCCAAAGGTGACTTTAAAACGCTTCCTTCCGGACTCTGCAATGCTGGTAGCAGAAATGGATTCCCCGATAAGGAAATGGCTCCAGAGCCAGGCTGACAGCTGGGCAGATTATTCATGCAAATTGCTGCCACAGGTCTCTGTGTCACCTTCATTTCCCTTTCTCAAACCCCACCTTCGTGGAGACGAAGTGCATCACCCCAGGGTGGTGAAGCGAGAGCAGGTCTCCAGCAGAGGAAAGTGTGCTCGTCCTGAAAAGGATTCTTTGTTCTCACTGCTCAGGATCATTTTTCTGCCATGCAGAAGGTCTGTGTGAGGAACAGCAGTGGCACAGGGAATAATGACTCCATTTTGTTTAATAATTAACTCACATGGCTGCCTGGTGCCACACCTTCCAGCAGATGCTGCAAGGCACTGAGGCTGTGCCAGCTGGAGAGCCAAGCATGAGGGAGGCAGTGAAAAAAAAACACCACCAAAGCAGTTTCCCTTCTCAGTGATGTTGTGCCCTGATCTGCCAGTGCTTGGGTCTCCCTGCCTGCAGCACACTGTCCCCACAGTGAGTGGCTGATGCACCGGAAAGTTGTGTTGTCATTCAGCAAGACCTGGACCCATTGGCCATTGGCCATTGGAATGTGCTGCCCAGGGAGGTGGTGGAGTCACCATCACTGGAGGTGTTCAAGAGGGGATTGGATGTGGCACTTGGTGCCATGGTTTAGTCATGAGGGCTGTGGTGACAGGTTGGACTTGATGATCTTTGAGGTCTCTTCCAACCTTGGTGATACTGTGATCCTGTGATACTGTGACCTGCTGAAGTTAGCCATAGAGGACCTGCTTCTACCTTTTCTCTTGCAGACCTTGCACAAAAGCCCCAAACTCCATGTGCAGTTTTGAATCAGCACTTTTGTCTGGTCAGGAGAAAGGCATTTCATCCTTCAGTCACTGCATTTCCAGAAGGACAGCAGTGTACAAAACCAATGCACTACAAGTTTTGGGCCACTCAGTTTAAGGACATTGAGACAGAGGAGGGCAAGGAGGCTGGGGAGAGGCCTGGAGCACAGCCCTGTGAGGAGAGGCTGAGGGAGCTGGGGTTGCTAGGCCTGGAGAAGAGGAGGCTCAGAGGAGATCTTATTGCTCTCTACAACTACCTGAAGGGAGGTTGTAACCAGGAGGGGGCTGGTCTCTTCTCCAATTTGTTAGAACTTGTCAGCTTGAAATATTGCTAAGGGCATCCTTTTTGTAAGTATTGCAACATTTAGATAATTATAATAATAATAATAATAATAATAATAATAATAATAATTTCACTGCAAATTTACAATACTTAGTTGTTAATCATAGAATCAATAAAGTTGGAAAAGACCTCAGAGATCATCAAGTCCAACCTGGCACCCAACACCTCAGGACTAAGTAAACCATGACACCAAGTGCCACGTCCAATCTCCTCTTGAACACCTCCAGGGATGGTGACTCCACCACCTCCCTGGGCAGCACATCCCAATGGCCAATTCCTCTTTCTGGGAAGAACTTTCTCCTCACCTCCAGCCTAAATCTCCCCTGGTGCAGCTTGAGACTGTGTCCTCTTGTTCTGGTGCTGGTTGCCTGGGAGAAGAGACCAACCCCCACTGGCTACAACCTCCCTTCAGTTAGTTGTAGACAGCAATAAGGTCTCCCCTGAGCCTCCTCTTCTCCAGGCTAAGCAACCCCAGCTCCCTCAGCCTCTCCTCACAGGGCTTGTGCCCCATGAGGAGGCTAGGTTCTAGAAAAACCCAAACAGTTTAAGGTTACTGAAATAAAATCTTTCCAAAAGATCTTTTTTTGCTCCCCTTTACGCCAATTCCTTCAAGAGTCAGAGATCTGCTTCCAACTCAAGACACATCTTTTCCTACAATACCTTGAACCTTTGGGAGAGGGGGAATGTTTCCCTGCCTTTCAGAGAAGCAGAGAACAATAAAGCAGCAAGGAACTTGGCTGATTCCACCAGAACCCTTTCCTTGAGTGAAAATGACCCTGGGGTGACATTTGCAGCCCAGGCTGAGGCAGCTGTAGCTTTAGCAGCACTTCCCTTTGTGAGCGAGCGCCTGAGATGCCGGCAAGTCCGCGCTGCCTGGGACTTGAACTCTGTCCCAGTAGCTCTGTCTATTTTAAGGCCTGTCCCATACTCAGCCCTTTCAGCTCCTCACGTTCAGGAATGTTGCTCCTTCTGGAAACCATCTGCCCAGGAAGACAACTGGGCTCCCACCGAGGGCTGAACCTGCGCCCCTGCAAACCAGCTCCTCCAGGGTGATCCTGAGGCATGTCCTGAGCACTTGGGTTCAGGGTGAGCACCTCCTTGTAGCAGGGTTTCCATGGTTTCACAACCCCAGCACTCAGGGCAGACCAGCAGACGTGGGAGAGACTTTGGTTTACACAGTTCCCACTTATTCCCAGGCCTCAGGCATTAGTTATGCTTCGGATACACCCTGACACCTACATCTTAGGACATATGAGGCACTGGAGCAAGTTACTTGCAAGGGCAGAATTCTCTTCATTACAAAGTTGTAGAACAAAACAGTTGCCAGACAATCAGTTGCCAGAAAGAGTCTATACTGAAGGTATCATCACAGAATCAACCAGGTTGGAAAAGACCTCAGAGCTCATCATGTCCCGTCCCAAAACACAGGAGGGACTGAGCAGCCTCTAGGTCCCTTGAGCATTACTTCTAGGATTTCAATTTTCAGCAGTCTCTGTTCATGTCCACTTTCTGCTATTTATCTTTTTATCCTAAACTAACCTCAGTAGCTGACACAACAACCCCAGGCAGTGCTACAGGCTGGGGTCAGAGTGCAGCCAGGCAGAAAGGGACCTGGGGGTACTGGTTGATAGTAGGCTGAACATGAGCCAGCAGTGTGCCCAGGTGGCCAGGAAGGCCAATGGCATCCTGGCCTGCATCAGGAACAGTGTGGCCAGCAGGGGCAGGGAAGTCATTCAGCACTGGTTAGGCCACACCTTGAGTCCTGTGTCCAGCTCTGGGCTCCTCAGTTTAAGAAGGACATTGAGATTCTTGAAGGTGTCCAGAGAAGGGCAACGAGGCTGGGGAGAGGTCTGGAGCACAGCCCTGTGAGGAGAGGCTGAGGGAGCTGGGGTTGCTTAGCCTGGAGAAGAGCAGGTTCAGGGGAGACCTTATTGCTCTCTACAACTCCCTGAAGGGAGGTTGTAGCCAGGTGGGGGTTGGGGTCTCTTCTCCCAGGCAACCAGCACCAGAACAAGAGGACAGAGTCTCAGGCTGTGCCAGGGGGAAGTTTAGGCTGGAGGTGAGGAGAAAGTTCTTCACAGAAAGAGGAATTGGCCATTGGAATGTGCTGCCCAGGGAGGTGCTGGAGTCACCATCCCTGGAGGTGTTCAAAAAGGGATTGGATGTGGCACTTGAAGCCATGGTTTAGTAATCATGAGGTGTTGGGTGATGGGCTGGACTTGATGACCTCTGAGGTCTTTTCCAACCTTATTGATTCTATGATTCTATGATTAAGTCCTTTGAGGAGGGATGGAAGGGGAAGCTGGGGAGGATCTCAACAGACCTCAACTCCCTGCTATTTGCCTAGCACAGACATTTGCCTCATGCAATGCCTCGTGTGAAAAGGTGGTGCCCAAGCCTGGGGTATAATGAGGATTCATGGCTAAAATGCTCCCTCCTCAGTTCTTGAACCAGGGAAGGGTGGCTGCACATTTCCTCCCAGGCCCATCAAGCTCGATGATGTGTGACTAACTTCTTCATTGACCAAAGCCCGACCGCTTCCCTCGTGTGGCCTTTACATAACTGCTCATCTGTTTCGTTAATGAATGAAGCTTGAGAAAATTTCCATTGCCCCAGGCCCTTGGGGGACAATGAGTGAGCTCTCTCTCTACCTCCTGGGGGCTGATGTGGGATTTTCCTATGGATTAACTGGGTACAGTGTTGTTGGTTCGGGTGTTGTTTTGGTTGCTCTCATGGAAAGCTGGCAGCCAGGTGCCATGGAGATGGGGAGAAAAAGGAGTCCCTGCCTGAGTCAGAGAAAACAGGACACTCCCTCTGCCAGGGGGAGCAGCAAGGTGGCACTTGGTGCCGTGGTTTAGTCATGAGGTCTTAGGTGACAGGTTGGACTTGATGATCTTTGAGGTCTCTTCCAACCTTGGTGATTCTGTGAGTCTGATTCTGTGATGTCACTGCTGTGGCATGGGCCTGCACCTATTCCCAAGCAAAGCTGCTGTGTTTGCTCAGCCTTGAGCAGAGCCAAAGCACCTCCCATGCTCTCTTGCTCCCCATCACAGATCCAGCAGTGCTGACCTGCTGGTGACCTGGTCCTGTGGCTGGCAAACAGCTTTCTCTGCCCTGCCACGGTCAGGGTGGAGCAGTATGATACTGGGCAGCAGCAGATGGGAGTGATAGGACCCTGCTGGCTGTCTTGGCATGTCAAAGGCACACTCACCAGCATTTACAACAGGCAGGAGCCAGAGCTGGGAAGATGGGGATAACCCACCATTTCTAAAAGCCCACACTGGTCCTTCAGATTTCCCCATTAGAATCACTGTGGTGCTGCCTAAGACAGAAGTTCCTTTCACTCTCCAAGTCCTTCTGCTGGGGGAAGACTCCCAAAGCAATAATAATACAATAATAATACAATACACCAGGTTGGAAGAGACCTTCAAGATCATTGCATCCAACCTATCAACCAATCCAACCCACCTCAATACAATACAATACAATACAATACAATACAGTACAATACAATACATACAATACAGCCCACCTAAACAACTAAACCACTAAACCGTGGCACCAAGCACCCCATCAAGCCTCTCCTTGAACACCTCCACTGAAGGTGACTCCACCACCTCCCAGGGCAGCCATGCAATGCCATGCAGAGGGGTTTGCAAGTGCTAGAGACACGTGATGTTCAGAAATGCAGCTCACGCTGTTCTCTGAGGGTGCACTTTGGAACCAAGGTATTTGTTGGGTGTGGAATGTGGGCTCCCAGCGGTGTGAGCTCCAGATCTCATGGCCACGGGGTTTAGGAGTGCTAATAGGAAAGCCAGGTTGAAACAGGCATGGCTGGACTAACCAGGAAGGATGCCAGCACTGAAATATGGGAGGATGCTCCTTTGCTTCTTCAGTTTATGGGGAGAAAAGGCAGACGTAGCACTAGCCTCTGCAGTGCCCGGTCCATGTGCAATGAGGAGTAAATATTTAACTGCAGCAAGAACATTCCCTTCCAGAGATTGAAGCAGCCAAGTTAATCAGTTCCAGACTATGTTCGAACCATGGGTGTCAAGAGGACAACGCAAGTTCAAAACCTTCAGGATGTTCAAAGTCTTCTGCTATTCCTGGGCAGTTGCCATGGTGCCCCTGGGATGCTAAAAATGGAGGATCTGTTCACCTGCTGAGAAAGCAGGATGATTCACTCAAGGACAGGCTTCACAGGGAGAGGGAGAGGGGTAGGCTGGAGATGTGGCAAACAAGGAGTTTGAAAATCCTCCTGTTGCATCTGGATGGAGCTTGAGAAGCTTGGGAGCAGAGGCTGCTGGGCTGGACAAGCTCTCGAGCAGATCTATTGCTGTTTCCTGGCCTGGCAGCACACTGACTGTTCACCTACAGGGCTGACAGCAGACGTTGTCACTGGCAGCAGGTCTCAGGCTTTGGAAGGTGCTCAGCTTCTGCCAGACCCTCCTCTTACAAAACAACATATTTCCAGTTATTCATTTACTGTGGTACAGTTAGTTTGTCCTGTGTGATCTGGTATAGGTGATCCTGCTCTGGCAGGGGGGTTGGGCTGGAGGATCTTTTGAGGTCCCTTCCAGCCCCTACCTGGCCAGCCCCTTTCCTGGCCTGCATCAGGAACAGCAGGAACCAGCAGGAGCAGGGAGGTCATTCTTCCCCTGTACACTGTGCTGGTTAAGAGGAGACTGGATGAGGCACTTGGTGCCATGGTTTAGTTGATTAGATGGTGTTGGGTGATAGATTGGGCACGATGATCTTTAGGAAAGATGTTGAGTTGCTGGAATGTGTCCAGGGAAGGGCAACAAAGCTGGGGAGGGGTCTGGAGCACAGCCCTGTGAGGAGAGGCTGAGGGAGCTGGGGTTGCTTAGCCTGGAGAAGAGGAGGCTCAGGGGAGACCTTCTTGCTGTCTACAGCTCCCTGCAGGGAGGCTGTAGCCAGGAGGGGGTTGGTCTCTTCTCCCAGGCACCCAACACCAGAACAAGAGGACACAGTCTCAAGCTGTGGGAAGGTTTATGGAAGGTTTAGGCTGGATATGAGGAAGAAATTCTTCCCAGAGAGATTGGCCATTGGAATGTGCTGCCCAGGGAGGTGGTGGAGTCACCATGGTGTTTAAAAAGAGCCTGGCTGTGGCACTTGGTGCCATGGTTCAGTTGCTGAGATGGTGTTGGGTGATAGGTTGGACTGGATGATCTCGAGGGTCTTTTCCAACCTGGTTCATTCTGTATTCTGTATTCTGTATTCTGTCTCTTCCAACCTGGTCTATTCTACTCTATTCTATTCTACTCTATTCTATTCTACTCTATTCTATTCTACTCTATTCTATTCTACTCTACTCTACTCTATACCATGCTGTGATTCTGTGATCTGTGTCCTTCACAAAGCCAGTCTGCTCCCCTCAGAGATTATGTAGTGGAGAGGAGGTGGTTATTACTTGTTTCCCTAATGAAACAAGCTCCTTCAGACATGGTGCAGTTGGTATTTTCTTATAGTATCTGTGGGGCTTGCACTATGCTCCCTGAGCCTTGAAAAGAGGCTTAGCCATCAGCATGATTTCTCCCATCCACATCACTGACAGACTGACTGCCCAGCTGGTGAGCTGGTGGCTTGGCTTTTCACCCATCTCTACCTTTTGTTTGGTGCTTCAGAGCAGAGACATCTCTTTGTGGAGGGGAAAAAAAAAGAAGCAGCCCAACAACAAACAAAACAAAATAAACAAAACCCAAAACAAACAAAGAAAAAGGGGGGGGGAACCCCAGACTAAAAACCCACAAGCAAACAAACAAACAAACAAACAAAAGCCCCAAGCACAACAAAAACCTCCACAAAAACCCCTGAGGTCTAAGGTAAATGTTTCCAGTCCTCTGCACCAAATACTGTTGGGTTTGGTTTTCCTTATTCAGAGCCCATTTTGCTTGCAAGGAGATCATTTAAAAGTAGAAAGAAAGAAAGAAAGGAGAAAGGAGGGAAGTAATTCAGTGCCCAGGTCTGTTTGGATAGCTGAGCATCTCTTTGGTGCTTCAGCCAAAGCACTCAGCATTTACTACCTGGGGCGTTTGTTGCTGACAGAAGGAGTGCACACAGGATCACAGAATCACCAAGGCTGGAAGAGGCCTTAAAGATCATCCAGTCCAACCTGTCACTACAGACCTCATGACTAAACCATGGCTCCAAGTGCCACGTCCAATCCCCTCCTGAACACCTCCAGAACACCTTGAACACCACCCTGGGCAGCACATTCCAATGGCTAACAATTCTCTCAGTGAAGAGCTTTCTCCTCCTTTGTGTATTATTAGAATGATTGAATCAATAAGGTTGGAAAAGACCTCAGAGATCATCAAGTCCAACCTGTCACCCAACACCTCAGGACTAACTAAACCATGGCACCAAGTGCCACAGCCAATCCGTTTCTGAACACCTCCAGGGACGGTGACTCCACCACCTCCCTGGGCAGCACATCCCAAGGGCCAATTCCTCTTTCTGGGAAGAACTTTCTCCTCACCTCCAGCCTAAACTTCCCCTGGCTCAGCACCTCCTAGAGGAATGAGAAACCAGAAACTGTCCTGGGCAAACTGAATCCTGGCTATGCAGTACAAAAGCAAAAGTCTGGGTTGCTGTGTTTCACTTTGGATTTAAATCCTCTGGACTGAACAGCCCTCGCCAGGCACCGTGTCAAGTTTTCTCCTAAATTAAGATGACAGGGGTCAGGGGCCCCAGCTAAGCTGATTAGCAGAGCTAAAGCTGTATCACATTGCCACAGTGGGGTCATATGATTGAGCACCGGGGTAAATATTTAGGAAGCTTCCCAGGGAAGCGGAGCGCAAGGGATGGACTATGGAAGACAGGAAAAATGGGCAGCTGGGGTGCAGCTGAGGGAACTTCTGATACCATGTGCCTGTCATAATGCAGAGCAAATGAAAAGCAATTAGAAAACAAAAACAGAGGTAGCTTTGCTTTGAATCACAGAATCACAGAATCAATAAGGTTGGAAAAGATCTCGGAGATCATCAAGTCCAACCTGTCACCCAACACCTCAGGACTAACTAAACCATGGCACCAAGTGCCACATCCAATCCCCTCTTGAACACCTCCAGGGATGGTGACTCCACCACCTCCCTGGGCAGCACATTCCAATGGCAAATCACTCTCTCTCTGAAGAATTTCTCCCTAACAACCACTCTATACCTCCCCTGGTGCAGCTTGAGACTGTTGCCTCTTGTTCTGGTGCTGGTTGCCTGGGAGAAGAGACCAACCCCCACCTGGCTACAACCTCCCTTCAGGTAGTTGTAGAGGGCAATAAGAACTCCCCTGAGCCTCCTCTTCTCCAGGCTAAGCAACCCCAGCTCCCTCAGCCTCTCCTCACAGGGCTGTGCTCCAAACCCCTCCCCAGCTTTGTTGCCCTTCTCTGGACACCTTCCAGCAACTCAACCTCTTTCCTAAACTGAGGGGCCCAGAACTGGACTGTGAGCTTTGATGCTGCTGTAGGCAGCATGGAGCCCTCTATGAAGGGCAGGCTAGCCAGGAAGTTTTGCAGGGGCTCTGAGCAGCCCCCAAACCCTGCTGGCATAGGAGCAATGTGGCAGGGAGCAGCACCAGCCATGCTCCCTGATCCTTCCTTTTGTCACTACACCTCCTCCTGCAGCAGTGAAAATGGAGAGGAAACAAGCTGGACACTCATCTGTATCACCAGAGGGCACCTCCTGAGTAACCTGGGGGAGATTTTTCCCTCTCCAGAGTAGATGCTTGAGGAGATAAAGCTTGCCCTCAGAGCAGTACCTAGCTTGATTCAGCCCCCAGTCCCTCCCTGGGGGCCAGGCTGTGCCCCTCATTCTGCTGGGGCTCTGTTAGGGGGATGCTAACTGGTATCAAGGGCTTCACCATGGCCACAGCACAGCAGCAGTCCTCACACAGCCTTCCTCCAATACTGGGGTCTGGAGGACCTTTTTCACAGGTGGACTACAAAGCCCATGGAGATCCTCTTCCCTGCCAGGCCCCCCCCAGGGTGCCATCTGAGAACCTCGGAGAGCACACCAAGATGGTGACCACCCTGAGATGGCACCCACTGGCAAGACCCAGGATGGGAAGGCAGCATCCAATCCTTCTCTGCTACCCCATGGCTCATCAGGCACCAGAGAGGCCTCTGAGCATCTTTTTCTCCCACAGTGAGCAGCAAGATTCTGGGCTTGAACCCAGCTTTTCATAAACACAGCTGGGGCACAGCTCAGCCTCCAACCAGCCACCACCACGGGGCACCCAGTGAAGTGACTGCCTCCATAACTAACAGCAGCCAAAACAGCATCTGGGCAGGCTGAGGGCCAGGCAGGAGGGAGGCACTGCCCCAGTGACCACCTTGGGGCCCCCCTGCAGCACCCAGAGGGGTCTCCTTCATCAGTGTGGGTCCTGGGTGCCCCAAAGGCACAGGAGCAACGGCAAGGTCCAATGATTTAGAAGGACAAACATGAAGACAAGGCAGCTGGGAGTGATGGAAAGTGAGCTTGAGGCTGCTCTGGAGAGAACCTGTATTATTAAATATTAAACAGGTGCAAGTGACAGCTGCCACCTGCCCTGGAAAGGGGGTGAGCTTTCCACACATGCAGTGCTTTTACAAACATCTCCCCTTGTCAAACTCAGTGGTTAAAAAAGAAGCCACCACCAGGAGCTAACCTTCTCCTTTAACCAGCAGGTTTATCAGCTCTCATTTCTCGGCTGCTTGTCCTTCCTGCCTTGTTGCAGACCGAGGGTGTTTGCCAAAAATTAAGACAAAGCCTCCCTGCTGCCAGATTCTCCCCTCCAACAACAAGGAACAGCAGTAAGTGGGCAAGTAGGGACACACAGAGCTGCACAGAGAGACAAAGAGAATAGCTCCTATTATTTTGGTAAGTTGATGTTGTCTTGGAGGCAGGACTCTCAGGGAAAGGTAACAGCTGGTGTTAGACAAATGATACAGCTAGGAGAAACAGAGGAGTTTTTAGACACACCAATCCTCTTCCAGCTGAAGCAAAAGGCTGTAAACATCAACCCAAGCAGACTGCAAAAGTTCTCTCTGAGTCTCTTCCTTTCTTTGGGGAATACATGAGGCTGTGCAGGCAAGAATTCGCCCCGCAGCATGCAGCAAAACAGAGACTTGATCCCTGAGCTCAGCTCTTCTGTGATGGGATCCTGCTTCTCCACCTGTAGAAGCCATTGCTGCTGCTGGGTCCATCAAGCAAACCCTGTTATGATACTGCAACAGCCCTCTCAGTGCTTGTGAGGCACTAGCAGATGCTTTGCCCCCATGCATTGCTGCACACAGGCAGTTTGCAAGGGCCACTCAGAGCCAGTCTTGTAACGCTGTGCCGTGACTTACACTGGCTCCAGAGAGTTCAGGTCACCTCATGCAACTGCTCACCTTAGTCTTCACTGCAAACTTTCATTGCATTTTACCTAAACAAACAAACAAACAAATAAATAAATAAATAGAAGTTGCTATTTGAAGCCCCTGGGGGGAGGAACCAGGGTTGAGCAGAGCTCAGGACCTGCATCAGCACTGAAAGAAGATGGTGAGTTAGAGGAGGTGCAGCACGAAGACAATGTTGAGCTGCCCTCTGATGATGGTCAGTAAGCAAACCATGTTCTGCCAGATTACAGGGTCAAGCAGCAGTAGTATAGTGATTAACACTCTCAGAGTTTCCAGGGGACCTGTCTCAGGTGCAGCACATTGCACATTGTGTGCTGGGATCTGTATGCCTGCTTCAGGCCAGCACTCTGGGTCTGACCTACAGCACCGCTTGTCCTCGGGCAGGTGCCTTGGCTTCAGTACTGCACAATGGGATTTGCACAGGAGACTCCATTCACAGAATCACAGAATTGTTTAGGTTGGATAAAACCTCTAAGATCGTCAAGTCCAACTGTCAGCCCAACACCACCCTGCCCACTAAACCATGGCCCCAAGTGCCACGTCTAAACATTTTTTGAACACCTGCAGGGACATTGTCTCCAGCAGCTCCCTGGGTGGCCATTTCCAATGCCTGGCCACTCTTGCAGTATGGACTATTTCCCTGATATCCAATCTAAACCTCCCCTAGCACAACCTGAGGCCATTTCCTCTCATCCTATCACTAGTTACTTGGGAGAGGAGAGCAGTCCCCACCTCATTACAACCACCTTTCAGGTAGCTGTGAAGAGCAAGAAGGTCTCCCTTCAGCCTCCTCTCCTCCAGACTAAACAAGCCCAGTTCATAGAATCATACAATCAAATAAGGTTGGAAAAGACCCCAAAGATCATCAAGTCCAACCTGTCACCCAACACCTCATGACTACTAAACCATGGCTTCAAGTGCCACATCCAATCCCCTCTTGAACACCTCCAGGGACAGCGACTCCACCACCTCCCTGGGCAGCACATTCCAATGGCTAACAACACTCTCTGGGAAGAACTTTCTCCTCACCTCCAGTCTAAACTTCCCCTGGCACAGCTTGAGGCCGTGTCCTCTTGTTCTGCTGCTGGTTGCCTGGGAGAAGAGACCAATCCCCACCCAGCTAGAATCTCCCCTTCAGGTAGTTGTACACAGCAATAAGGTCTCCCCTGAGCCTCCTCTTCTCCAGGCTAAACATCCCCAGCTCCCTCAGCCTCTCCTCACAGGGCTGTGCTCAAGGCCTCTCCCCAGCCTCATTGCCCTTCTCTGGACACATTCAAGAGTCTCAATGTCCTTCTTAAACTGAGGGGCCCAGAACTGGACACAAGACTCAAGGTGAGGCCAAACCAGAGCTGAGTACAGGGGCACAATGACTTCCCTGCTCCTGCTGGCCACACTATTCTTATGCAGGCCAGGATGCCATTGGCCTTCTTGGCTACCTGGGCACACTGCTGGCTCATGTTCAGCCAGCTGTCAATCAGTACCCCCCAGGTCCCTTTCTGTTTGGCAGCTCTCCAGCCACTCAGACCCCAGTCCCCTCAGCCACTCCTCAGAAGATCTGTTCTCCAGACCTTTTGCCAGCTTTGCTGCCCTGTATAATCACATCAAGTGTCACAGGAGGAAGCCAGCCTAGAGGTGTCAGACTCTGTCCCTGTGACTGGTGCTCAGCTGTGCAATTTCCTGTTGCGCAGTGTGGGCATTTTCTGTTTCGGGCCTGCCTCACCCTCCGCTTTCCCTCTGTGATGAAACTCTGGAGATGCTTCCCCACCAACAGCACTGTTTCGTTAGGGAGAGAAACATCCAGGGCTGAGCAGCCCTGCAATCAACAAGCAGGTGTCTCAGATAGCAACTAAAGAGCCAGCATCAGTAATGAGAGGGGGAGAGGGAGAGATGGAGATGCAATGAAGTGGGAGAGAGAGAGAGAGAGAGAGAAGCCAATCACTTAATGAAATAAGGCACAAGGTTAGGGAAGGGCTATTTATAGACTCCAGCTGGTTCAGCCTTGTGCACTTAGAGGCTGGTTCAAACTGGCTCTTTAACAGCAGTAATAATCATTACAGAAAAGAAAGAGGGGGGGGGGAAAAAGTGAAAGCTTGGAAAATTCACTGCCGGAGGTAAAGCTTTAGAGGCAGGGCTGGCTGGAGTCAGGAGTAACTGCATTAGCGAGAGATTGAAAGGTTAATAGGAAACCAGCTGACACTGAAAAGGGAACAATTAGAGAGGTTAAGGGGCTTAATATTAGATTAATGGTTGCCTGGAGGAGCAAAAGCAGAGGTTTCAGGAAAATGGGAGAATGGTGTGCAGAAGGCTGCTTCCTCGTGGACAGGTCTGCTCCTGCCACTCCCCGGATAAATTGGAGGAAAGCGGATCTGCCATTCCTTGCTAGTCTTCCTCAGTCTCCTGTTTCCATCTCTCTTCCTCCCCTCTCATCTTCATTTCATAGTTTCATAGTTTCAGTCAGGGTTGGAAGGGACCACAAGGATCATCTAGTTCCAACCCCCCTGCCATGGGCAGGGACACCCCACACTAGATCAAGCTGGCCACAGCCTCATCCAGCCTGGGCTTAAACACCTCCAGGGACGGGGCCTCAACCACCCCCCTGGACAACCCATTCCAGGGCTTCACCACTCTCATGGGGAAGAACTTCCTCCTCACCTCCAGCCTGAATCTCCCCACCTCCAGCTTCATTCCATTCCCCCTAGTCCTATCACTCCCTGATAGCCTGAGAAGTCCCTCCCCAGCCTTCTTGTAGCCCCCTTCAGATACTGGAAGGCCACAATGAGGTCACCTCGGAGCCTTCTCTTCTCCAGACTGAACAGCCCCAACTCCCTCAGTCTGTCCTCATAGGAGAGGTGCTCCAGCCCTCTGCTCATCTTCGTGGCCCTTCTCTGGACACGTTCCAACACCTCCAGAGGTGGTCTCATGAAGTCCCTTTGGGTTTGAGCTCTCCACTTGAGCACTGTCTGTGTGGTCTCAGTGTCTTCCTTGTGTTCCTCCTCCATCCTCTCACCACCTCCTTACAGGCTATAACAACAACATGATGCTTAGCATTCCCATGGCCCTCTCGTTCCTCTTCAGTGTGCCATTCTCCAGAGACAGGGGTGGTGGGGCTGGGCACTTCTGTCCACATTACCCATAACCAGGAATCAAAGCTTCAAAGAGAAAAAGAGTTAACAAAGATCAGAAGACAGGTCTGGTCCCCAGCAAAATTCTCCCCACCTAGGTGGACAATACTGATGCTGGGGAAGTTCCTGACTACTAGTAGCTATTTAAAATGACTTTTTAGCTTACTACAGAGAGTAATGATTTAGCAGGATAGGTACTGGCATAGATTAATGGTACAAACACGAAGGGGAGGTTGAAGGGAGGAGACATTTAGCACAAGGAACACAGTCCTACCAGATGAAAGGCCATGCACACGCTGCTGCTGCATGGTGGGCTGAGCACTGAATGAACAGAAGGTTAAACATACCTCTTACAGGAAGACAGCAAAAGAAAGGAGGATGCTCTGCAGCTCAGAGGTGCTGGGTGTTCTCCTGAAACCTTGTGCTGCACAGAGGAGATAAACTCTTCTCCCATAGTAAAGGATTTGGGACAGACTCCCTGCATCTGTACAGTGCAGACTCTCCCACCATAACCTGACCTGCCCCATTTTGCTGTGGTCACTGCAGTTGCTAACACAGCCAGTCCCCTGAAAGTTTCTCTACCTCTGGTGCCATCTGACTTTTGTCACACAGCACCACCACCTGCTGCTTAGGATGAAGCTGAGAGCATTGAACTGCTCCTTGCACCGTGCTGAGAGATTCTTGAGACCCAGAGAGAAAGCCTCCCCTCCTGTCCCACCCACAGCTGCTGTGGTCTAGGATCTTTCCAAACACGTGGGCTCCTCCCACAGGACAGGCAGAACTTCCCACGAGTGCCTGGCCCTTGGTGGCTGCTTGTGGACTCAAACAAGCATGTGCTGGCTGGATCCACCCACGTCTTACCCTGCTCCCCACAGCAGAGCCTCCCTCCTGAAAATCTCCCCAGCAAGATTAGAAAGCAATGCGCTCAGCACTTCCCTCTAGGGCTGTAAAAGTCAGGCTGGGACTCCAGCACTCTACAGGCACCTGACAGGAATGTTCCCTCACTTGTGATAGTGATGGTGAATGTCCCAGCCAAGACAAGCTCCAAAATACTTGAAATGTGGCACTCTGGCTAAATGTGACCTATGCAGACCACCTTCTGAGGGGTAAAGCCAAGGATACTGTGGCTGGCATCAGAAGGCAGCTCAAGCTATTTCCTTATAAAATCATAGAATCAGTAAGGTTGGAAAAGACCTCAAAGTCCATCAAGTCCAACCTGTCACCCAACACCTCATGACTAACTAAAACATGGCTTTGAGTGCCACGTCCAGTCCCTTCTTGAACACCTCCAGGGATGGTGACTCCACCACCTCCCTGGGCAGCACATTCCAATGGCCAATTACTCTTCCAGGGAAGAACTAACATCCTAACATCCAGCCTAAATGTCCCCTGATGCAGTTTGAGACTGTGCCCTCTTGTTCTGGTGCTGGTTGCCTGCGAGAAGAGACCAACCCCCTCCTGGCTACAACCTCCCTTCAGGGAGCTGTAGACAGCAAGAAGGTCTCCCCTGAGCCTCCTCTTCTCCAGGCTAAGCAACCCCAGCTCCCTCAGCCTCTCTTCGTAGGGCTTGTGCTCAAGGCCTATCCATGACAGCTGAGCACTGACTCCTTACCAGCTGGGACACTGCTGATTGAAAGAAAGACCAGAAAGACATCTAGAGAAGCATTGACTGGGCATACTGTTCCTCAGGTCTTGTATCCATGCAGCCACATCTGCTTAAAAGCAACGAGCCTGAAGGGACAGGCTCTCCCTCCCACTTTCCCATCCTACACAGTGGGATTTCCCAGTTCCAACATCTATCTTTCCTCTGTGCTTGGCCCACCACATCCCTGGAGCTGCACCTCTGGGACAGAAGATCTGATCCCCTCTCAGTGCTGACCTCTGCCAGAGCCTGTGGGTACCCACCGCCTCCAGAGTTAACAAACACGCTCCGGCCAAGGATCTCCCAGGGCTGCAGAAGCAGCCTTTAATCCTCAAGTCACCCCTAGAAGTCAGGCAGGTAATTAGCTTGCCATTTATCTCAGGAACTCACTGTGCCTGTTCCCCCAGCCTGGGGATGAAGGAAGGTAAGACAATACCTGCTATTTCGTAACAAACTGCAAATGAAATCGACTGCGGCTCAGCCGTTAGGGGAGCTGCTGCCTTTTCCAGGATCACCTCCTGCAGCTGAGAGCCTGAGAAAGTGTAGCAACAGCTATTCCCTAGCAGCTGGGTGAGCTTGGACACAGAATGGAAGTGACAAGCTCCACCTGAGACAGCCACCAAGCGGCAGAAGATATCTGAGAGCAAGAAATCGGAGACCCTACTGCTTGTTCTCTTGTTTTAGCGACTGAATTGTCTTTCCTCCACCCCCTGCCCCCCTTAGAGTTGATCATCAAAGGAAATAAAATGTCACTTATGCTGTGCCATTTATAGAATAGAATAGAATAGAATAGAATAGAATAGAATAGAATAGAATAGAATAGAATAGAATAGACCAGGTTGGAAGAGACCTGCAAGATCACTGAATCCAACCTATCACCCAACACCATCTAATCAACTAAACCATGGCACCAAGTGCCTCAGCCAGGCTCCTCCTAAACACCTCCAGCGCCAGAAATGCTGACTCCACCACCTCCCTGGGCAGCATATTCCAATGGCAAATCACTCTCTCTATGAAGAACTTCCTCTTAACATCCAGTCTAAACCTCCCCTGGTGCAGCTTGAGACTGTGTCCTCTTGTTCTGGTGCTGGTTACCTGGGAGAAGAGACCAACCCCCACCTGGCTACAACCTCCCTTCAGGTAGTTGTAGATAGCAATAAGGTCTCCCCTGAGCCTCCTCTTCTCCAGGCTAAGCAACCCCAGCTCCCTCAGCCTCTCCTCACAGGGCTGTGCTCCAAACCCCTCCCCAGCTTTGTTGCCCTTCTCCGGACACCTTCCAGCAACTCAACATCTTTCCTAAACTGAGTGGCCCAGAGCTGGACACAGGACTCAAGGTGTGGCCTAACCAGTGCTGAGTACAGGGCACAATGTCTTCCCTGCTCCTGCTGGCCAGGATACCATTGGCCTTCTTGGCCACCTGGGCACACTGCTGGCTCATGTTCAGCCTACTATCAACCAGCACCCCCAGGTCCCTCTCTGCCTGGCTGCTCTCCAGCCACTCTGACCCCAGCCTGTAGCACTGCATGGGGTTGCTGTGGCCAATGTGCAGAACCTGGCACTTGGATGTGTTCAATCTCCTGCCCTTGGACTCTGCCCATCTGTCCAGCCTGTCGAGGTCCCTCTGCAGAGCCCTTCTACCCTCTAAGAGATCAACTCCTGCCCCCAGCTTGGTGTCACCTGCAAATTTACTGATGATGGACTCAATGCCCTCACCCAGATCATCAATAAAGATATTTAAGAGCATGGGGCCCAGCAATGATCCCTGGGGGACACCACTAGTGCCTGGCTGCCAGCTGGCTGTGGCACCATTCACCATCACTCTCTGGGCTCAGCTCTCCAGCCAGCTCCACACCCAGCACAGAGTTATGTACCTCTGTAACAGCTTAAGGAGCCTGTAGGATCTCAGTCCAAAGGAGGGAGTCTAAGCGTTTCCCCACTTGTTTTCTGACATTAGAAACGGAGGTCTTTAGGAGCCTAAAAGTCTCCAGTCTGTCTAGCCAAGATCACAACAAAACCAGGGACAAATGAAAGACAAGAGGGCAAGAATGGGGCAGAGGGGAAGCAGAGGAGAGGGTAAATCAAGACAAACTCACAAAGTGCTGTTTGCATCAACAACTGTGCAGACACAGTACCACAATGACGCACAAACTAACGGTAAGAAATGATGTACTGTTCAAGAGTCGACTCTCCCACAGCTCCAGCCAGGGTGGGAGAACCCACAGAGGTCAAATTCTGAGTACTCCAACTGACCTGCATGGGGAGAAGAAAAGGAAAAATAGTAAAGGATCCTCATACCTTTTTCTTCTTCTCAAACAGAACCCATAGCTGGCACAAGATCTCAAATAAGACAGCCCCAACCTACAGGAAGGGGAAGGACTAGGGCAACAAAAGCAGAGCAATGGTTGTCCTTTCTGTGCCTCCTGTGCTGGCCAGGTTCATAAAGAGGAATCCCTGGAGAGGAGATGCTGAAGGAAAAGAGCATGGGGATGGGTGGGGTAAACCAACAATACAAAAGGCAATTACAAAGTGAAGCGGAGGTGCAATAAGCTGCAGAAGGACGGGTCTGGAGCAAATGCCAGCACACAGAGGAAATGGTCCCTCTGCAGTCCAGAAAACAGAAAGGTCACTCAACTGGTTTATAGCTGACAAAGCTGCCCCTTCTCTGCCCTCTTCCCTCCAGCTTCTTCCCCTATTTGCTCCAGGGAGACAGCAGGGCCCTCGCTCTTGTCTAAGTCCAGAAGGCAGCAAAGAAGAATTTCAGTAAGTTCCAGCTGTACCTCCTTAAAGGACTCCTGTGGCTGGGAGATTTAATTCCAGTTTGTCTGCAATATGCAGGATTTGGACAGCTTTAACAGTCTGTGATCAAAACCTGTATGACCAGAGGGTGGAGGAAAGGGCAGGAGGATTGCAGCTGTGTTGAAAGAAGCACCCTGGAACGAGTCGTGTCTGGATATGGCTGAGGGGTACACAAAATGTGTTTGCACAGGGCCACTTGGTTGCAAGTCACTTGGCACACCAAGGGCTAAAGTCCAACTCATTAAGCAAAAAGCCTTTCCTTAGGACATCCATTTTTTGCCAGGTCTTTGGAAATCCACTCAGGTAGCTCCTCCAGAATCCTCCAAGCAGAGAGTATTAAGTAATGATCTGTTAAAATGGCTTCCCTCCAGACCAAGTATCTGCCAGTAACATCTCACTGTTATAGCTGAGTGTACTGAAACCCAGGAGAAATCCAAGAACTGCCTGCAGTAACCAAGCATGAATCTTGTGACAGTCTCTTCCCTGTGCCAGGAAGCAGGTGAACACACTCACTGCGCGGCTCACAGCCCCCCTGGGTAAGGCCAGGCTGGTGCCTTGCACCACAGCCACATCAATTCTCCGGCAAAAGGGAGCTGGGAGGGACTGCGAGGAGCACTTGGCCAAAGAGATGTCACCGCAGCCGAGCGATTACTGATGCTAGAGCGGTGCCTGCTGGCCGGTCGTGTTAGGAGCACTTGGAAATAGAGCCACAGAGGACCAGCTTGAGGTCAGGTTCAGAAAAATATTTCTAGGGAAGAGCTGCGTGTTCGGCTCTGCTGCGATCCTGCCCGGCAGCTGGCATCCAAGCTCCCACTGCAAACAAGACGTCCCAGCCTGGTAAATCAGTGTGGTAGTTATTTCTGTCAGACCTCCAGCCTCACTCTGCTCCTTGTCTGTCTTTACTTTTAGAGGTTGTATGGGGTTTAAGCCACTCCCAAGGCAACAGATTATTCTATTACTTTGGAGTAACAGACGCAGTGTCGACGAAACGATTTCCAGTGAAAACAAAGATTCTGGAGGGTGCCATCCCAGCAACGTCCTTAACCTCTCTAGTGTTGGATGCTCAGAAGGTAAGGCACTGAGAGCTTGTGAACAGTCTGACATTTTGCATCACTTTCACATACAGAAGCATGCTCAAAACCCAACAATGCCACTGATACACAGAGCAGGGGGAACATGTACCAAACACACCGGCCTTTTACTCTTCTTAGCATAGAAACATAGAATCAATAAGGTTGGAAAAGACCTCAGAGATCACCAAGTCCAACCTATTGCCCAACACCTCAGGACTAACTAAACCATGGCTTCAAGTGCCACCTTCAATCCTTTTTGGAATACCTCCAGGGGCAATGACTCCACCACCTCCCTGGGCAGCACATTCCAATGGCCAGTCTCTCTGTCTGGGAAAAACTTTCTCCTCACCTTGAGCCTAAACCTCTCCTGATGCAGCTTGAGACTGTGTCCTCTTGTTCTGATGCTGGTTGCCTGGGAGAAGAGACCAACCTCCACCTGGCTACAACCTCCCTTCAGGTAGTTGTAGAGAGCAAGAAGGTCTCCTCTGAGCCTCCTCTTCTCCAGGCTAAGCAACCCCAGCTCCCTCAAGCCTCTCCTCACAGGCTGTGCTCCAGACCTCTCCCCAGCCTCATTGCCCTTCTCTGGACACATTCAAGTGTCTCAATGTCCTTCTTAAACTGAGGTGCCCAGAACTGGACACAGGACTCAAGGTGTAGCCGAACCAGTGCTGAGTACAGGGCACAATGACTTCCCTGCTCCTGTTGGCCACACTCTTCCTGATACAGGCCAGGATGCCATTGGCCTTCCTGGCCACCTGGGCACACTGCTGGCTCATGCTCAGCCTACTGTCAACCAGTCCCTTTCTGCCTGGCTGCTCTCCAGCCACTCTGTCCCCAGCCTGAAGTGCTGCATGATGAGCTGGGTGAAAGAAATGATGCAGTGTGATAGATCTCATCACAAAGGTCATGTCACAGTATCACAGTAGCTCAGTATCGCCAAGGTTGGAAGAGACCTCAAAGATCATCAAGTCCAACCTGTCACCACAGACCTCATGACTAAACCATGGCACCAAGTGCCACGTCCAATCCCCTCTTCAACACCTCCAGGGACGGTGACTGCACCACCTCCCTGGGCAGCATATTCCAATGACAAATGACTCTCTCAGTGAAGAACTTTCTCCTCACCTGTCCTGGATGCTCTCCAAATGATGAGTACACACACCAAAAAAAAGGAAAAACAAAAAGACTAAATCCCAAATAAATGCTCTGATGACACTTCCAGAGATGCATAACAATTAACTATACTGGACTTTGTCCTCAGCCCAAGGACCTGGAGATAATTAAGATATGAATAAAAGAAATTAGGTAGCATATCATGTAGTTCCTCAGTTTATGGCATGGAAGAATACAGTTCATAGAATTCTTTTGACTGGGAAAAAACCTTCAGGTCAATGAGACTCAACCATTATCTAACTCTAAACACCAGGCCACACCTTAAGTACTGTGTCCAGTTCTAGGCCCCTCAGTTTAAGAAGAACATTGAGACACTTGAACATGTCCAGAGAAGGGCAACAAGGCTGGGGAGAGGTCTGGAGCACAGCCCTGTGAGGAGAGGCTGAGGGAGCTGGGGTTGCTTAGCCTGGAGAAGAGTAGGCTCAGGGGAGACCTTCTTGCTGTCTACAACTACCTGAAGGGAGGTTGTAGCCAGGAGGGGCTTAGTCTCCTCTCCCAGGCAACCAGCACCAGAACAAGAGGACACAGTCTCAAGCTGTGCCAGGGGAGGTTTAGGCATGAGGTGAGGAGAAAGTTCTTCACAGAAAGAGAGACTGGCCATTGGAATGTGCTGCCCAGGGAGGTGGTGGAGTCACCATCCCTGGAGGTGTTCAAGAGGGGATTGGACGTGGCACTTGAAGCCATGGTTTAGTAGTCATGAGGTGTTGGGTGATAGGTTGGACTTGATGATCTCTGAGGTCTTTTCCAACCTTATTGATTCTATGATTCTAAACCATGTCACTCAACACCACACCTGTGTGTCTTTTAAACACCTCCAGGGATGAGGATAGACACAATTAGGAGTGTGTCTCCCTGAGCCTACAGCTTCTTCCAGGAAATACACATCTCTATCCATACACAAACACACACAAACCCCTGCTGCTAAGCCAGGAGATTAAAATGGATAAGACTGTAAAGGATGCTTCCACCTTCGTGGGTCTTCCAGGAGCTGACACAGTACAGCATATCACAGTATCACAGTATCACCAAGGTTGGAAGAGAACTCGAAGATCATTGAGTCCAACCTGTCACCCAACACCTCATGACTAGACCATGGCACCAAGTGCCACATCCAATTCCCTCTTGAACACCTCCAGGGACGGTGACTCCACCACCTCCCTGGGCAGCACATTCCAATGGCGAATGACTGACTCTCTCAGTGAAGAACTTTCTCCTCACCTCCAGCCTAAACTTCCCCTGGCGCAGCTTGAGACTGTGTCCTCTGGTTCTGGTGCTGGTTGCTAGAGAGAAGAGGCCAACCTCTTCCTGGCTACAACCTCTCTTCAGGTAGTTGTAGAGAGCAATAAGGTCACCCCTGAGCCTCCTCTTCTCCAGGCTAAGCAACCCCAGCTCCCTCAGCCTCTCCTCACAGGGCTGTGCTCAAGGCCTCTCACCAGCCTTGTTGTCCTTCTCTGGACACCTTCAAGAGTCTCAATGTCCTTCTTAAACTGAGGGGCCCAGAACTGGACACAGGACTCAAGGTGTGGCCTAACCAGTGCTGAGTACAGGGGCAGAATGACCTCCCTGCTCCTGCTGGCCACACTGTTCCTAATGCAGGCCAGGATGCCATTGGCCTTCTTGGCCACCTGGGCGCAGTGGCACACATACTCTCCCTTGGGCCTGTGTTTTCTTCCTCATGGCCGCTGGTGCCATGTCAGGCAGCCTCAGCTAGCAACTTCCCATTATGGGTGTTTGTTTGATATTTTGGCACTCTTGAACTGTCAGGCTGACATTTTACTTCCTCAGCATAAACAGCAGATGTAGGCGGGAGGCGGGCAGGCGGAAAAAACAATGGCAAGGCTGTTAAATGCCTTTCTGAAGAACTGGATGTTTATCTGCACTGCTCTCTGAGCTTCCCCATGCTGTACGTAAACCAAAGCAAGCAGCTGAATACATATTTAAGGCCAAATGTCTGTGATAGTCCATCAGGTGCAGAAATTTTAACCATCCTATTGTTTCAGCAGATGAAAGCACCCCTCAACCCACACCCACTCCATCACAATTTGGTGGAGAATAGAATTAGAATAGAATAGAATAGAATAGAATAGAATAGAATAGAATAGAATAGAATAGAATAGAAGGATGGGATAGGATAGGATAGGATAGGATAGGATAGGATAGGATAGGATAGGAGAATAGAATAGAATAGAATAGAATAGAATAGAATAGAATAGAATAGAATAGAATAGAATAGAATAGAATAGACCAGGTTGGAAGAGACCCTCAAGATCATCGCATCCAACCCATCATCCAACACCATCTAATCAACTAAACCATGGCACCAAGTGCCTCATCCAGTCTCTTTTTAAACACTTCCAGTGATGGTGACTCCACCACCTCCCTGGGCAGCACATTCCAATGGCCAGTCACTCTCTCTGTGAAGAACTTTCTCCTTACCTTGAGCCTAAACCTCCCCTGGCACAGCTTGAGACTGTGTCCTATTGTTCTGGTGTTGGTTGTCTGGGAGAAGAGACCAACCCTCTCCTGGCTACAACCTCCCTTCAGGTAGTTGTAGACAGCAATGAGGTCTCCTCTGAGCCTCCTCTTCTCCAGGCTAAGCAACCCCAGCTCCCTCAGCCTCTCCTCACAGTGCTTGGAGAGCTCTGCCTTAACCATATGAAGGGCCCAAGGCTATACACAGGAAATCCATGACTAGGTCATGAATGTGCCTTAATCACAGAATCACAGAATGGCAAACACTGGAAGGGACCTCCAGGGATCATTTAGTCCAGCCCCACTGCTATAGAAGGTTCACCTAGACAAGGTGGCACAGGAACACTTCCAGCTGGGTGAGTTTTGAAAGTCTGCAGAGAAGGAGGCTCCACAGTCTCTGTGGGCAGCCTGTTCCAGTGCTCTGTCACCCTCACAGGAAAGGAGTTTTTCTTTATGTTTAAGTGAACACCTCTGACAGACTTGGTCCATAATCTCACTGTATGTCATGTTTGCCTGTCAGTGAAAAGGGGACCATGCCATCCTCTCTCTGAGGGGGGGAGAAATTTTGTTTGTGAGCTGGTCAGATGCTACAGAGGGAGCATGATAACACAAAAACATCTACAGGAAACTGTATTCCTTTAAAGCAGATCGTGGATTATGCCTGAAGACAACACCAGGGGGCTACACAGACTAATGCAAAATGAGGCCGGGTAAGGTCTGGAGCACAGCCCTGTGAGGAGAGGCTGAGGAGCTGGGGTTGCTTAGCCTGGAGAAGAGGAGGCTCAGGGGAGACGTTTTTGCTCTCTACAACTACCTGAAGGGAGGTTGTAGCCAGGAGGGGGTTGGTGTCTTCTCCCAGGCAGCCAGCACCAGAACAAGAGGACACAATCTCAAGCTGTGCCAGGGGAAGTTTAGGCTGGAGGTGAGGAGAAAGTTCTTCCCAGAAAGAGGAATTGGCCATTGGAATGTGCTGCCCAGGGAGGTGGTGGAGTCACCGTCCCTGGAGGTGTTCAGAAAGGGATTGGACGTGGCACTTGGTGCCATGGTTTAGTTAGTCCTGAGGTGTTGGGTGCCAGGTTGGACTTGATGATCTCTGAGGTCTTTTCCAACCTTATTGATTCTATGACTCTATGAAAAAAAAAAAAAAAAAAACCAAACAAAATCAAATCAAATGTTGCAGCAGAATCCATTTACTACCAGCAACAAGAACCTGCTGAAAGTACCAGTCTGTTTTCAGAAGGCATTAAGCACAAGGGGAATAAGGGAAGATCATGAAGAAAACTTTGAATTCAGCCTCTTCAGTCTTCCAGCATTTGATTTTTGCCACCACAATGAACTCCAATTATAATGTACTGGGCCTCAGAAACAGAGAACTGACAAACAGGCTGATGCTACATAAGTGTTAATATAGAGCACATTACTTGTGGTTACAAATGTCTGGATTCACACATAAAGAACCACAGAATGGTAGAGGTTGGAAGTGACCTCTGGAGATCATCTAGTCCAACCCCCTTGCTGGAACAGGATCACCTAGAGTAAATCACTCAGGAACAGGTCCAGGCAGGCTTTGGAAACCTCCAGAGAAGGAGACTCCACAACCTCTCTGGGCAGCCTGTTCCAGTGCTCTGCCCTCCTCAAAGTGAAGAATTTTGTTTACATGGAACCTTCTGTGTTCTAGTTTGTGTCCCTCGACCATTCTTCATAAGACTTGTGTTCAAGGCCCTTCACCAGCTTAGTTGCTCTCCAGTGGACATAGCCCAGCACCTCTGTATCCTTCTTGTAGTGCAGGGCCCAAAACTGAACACAGTACCCGAAGTGTGACCTCAGCAGTGCTGAGTACAGGGGGACAGACATTTGCCTAGACCTGCTGGCCACACTATTCCTGTACAGACCAGGATGCCATTGGCCTTCTTGGCCAGCTGAGCATACTGCTGGCTCATATTCAGCTGTCTGTCAATCAACACCCCCAGGTCCTTCTCTACAGAGCAGGTCTCCAGCCATTCCTCCCCCAAGCCTGGAACATTGCATGGGGTTGTGGCCAACATACAACACTCAACATTGTTGAATCTCATACTGTTGGCCTCAGCCCATCAATCCAGCCTGTCCAGATCTCTCAGCAGACCCTTTCTGCCCTCCAGCAGATCAACACACCCATCCAACTTGGTGTCATCTGCAAATTTACTGAGGGTGTGCTCAATCCCTTCATACAGATCACTGATAAAGATGTTAAACAGAACTGGCTCCCAATACTGAGCCTGTGGAACACCACTTGCAGTGGGCCACCAGCTGGATTTAACTGCATTCACCACCACTCTCTGGGCCCAGCCCTCCAGCCAGGTTTTCACCCAACAAAACATCCACCCATCCAAGCCACGAACAGAGAGTTTCTCCAGGAGGATGCTGTGGGATAGAGTGTCAAAGGCCTTACTAAAGCCCAGGTAGATAACACTGACAGGCTTTTTCCTCATCTACCAGGAGAGTCATCTTTTCATAGAAGAAAATTGTGGTGGGTTCAAAAAATTCCACCCCCCAACATTAAATTTTCCAGACCAGCTCAGATGACTGATTACATGATCAGATGACTTGTAATCAGTTGCAGATGACAGTTGCTGATCTGCTTGAAGGCAGGAATGCTCTGCAAACAGACCTGGACAGGCTGGATTGATGGCTGAGACCAGTTGTATGGGATTCAACAAGACCAATGGCCTAAGTCACCTGGGTGACAACCACCCCATGCAATGCTACAGGCTTGGGGTAGAGTGGCTGGAAAGCTGTCCAGCAGAGAAATACTTGGAGTGTTACCTGCATACAGCTGAATGTGACAGCATGGAATTGACGGACATGGGTGGCATGCATGATGCTGCCCAGGTGGCCCAGGGCGGCCACACAATCATCACTGGCTGTCACTTGGCCTTACCAAGAATAGTGTGACCAACACAGGACCAGGGCAGTGATTGTACCCCCTGGCCACTGGTGAGGCTACACCTCAAAAAGTACTGGTTCAGTTTGGGGCCCCCATCACTACAAGAAAGACAATGAGGTGCTGGAGCATATCCAGAAGACAGTGAAGCTGGTGAGTGGTCTGGAGGAGCAGCTGAGGAAAGTGGGATTTTTTTAGTGTGGAGAACAGGAGACAGCTAAGTACAGCCATCTATCTCACCTCCACAATTCCCTGAAAGGAGGTTGGAGGCCAGGTGGTGTGGTGTTGTCTTTCTCTTCCCTAGCATCAGTGACAGAACAAAGGGAAGTAGCCTCATCAAGGTTGTGCCAGGGAGGTTTAAATTGGTATTAGGAAAAAATTGTGTACTGAAAGAGTAGTCAGGGCTTTGGAACAGGCTGCCCAGGGAGCCTGGTGGAGTCACCACCCTGCAGGTGTTAAAAAAAATACAGACATGTCACTTTTTTGGGATGAGATGGTTTAATTGGCCTTGGTGTATTTTGGCTTAAAGTTGGACCAGATCTGTATCTTATCCAACCAAAACAATTCTAGGAGGAACAAGGCTTTTCCCCCATGACTGCAATAGTTAAGCCCAGGCAGTGGCCCAAAAGGGTACCCTACAGTCAACTCTTCTCATCACCTTTTCAGGAAGAAGTCCTCTTGAGCTTAAGACAGAGAGAGAACAGGATCGGACGACAGGGACCGGATGACGGGGACCGGACGACGGGGACCGGACGACGGGGACCTCCAACATCATCGAGTCCAACCATAACATCCCACAACAACACCTAATCACTAAACCATGGCCCCAAGCACCCTATCAAGTCGCCTCCTCCTGTCCTCCCTCAAACCACCTCCCCGCCGGGCAGCCCATTCCATGGACAATCACTCCCCCTCTGTAGAACTTCTTCCTAACCTCCAGCCTAAACCTCCCCTGGCACAGTTTGAGACTGTGTCCTCTGGTTCTGGTTGCCCTTCAGGTAGTTGTAGACAGCAATAAGGTCACCTCTGAGTCTCCTCTCCAAGCTAAGCAGCCCCAGCTCCCTCAGAATTTTGGTCACATGCTCTTGAGGCTCCATAGAAATGTTTCATACCCTTGTACCTATGCCACAGCTCAAACTGCACCCAGTGGCAGTGGCAAGGCCCAAGGTCACTTCCTCTGGTGCTTTGGGCATAGGAAGTTAACAAAGATGCACAAAATACAACAAAAGGCTTTAGGACACAGAGAGATGATTCACCAGTTACCATCATGGCAAAACAGACTCAGCATGGGGAAAAAAATACTTTATTACCAATCAAATCAGAGTAAGGCAATGAGAAAGAAAACCAATCGGTTACAATGCAACTTGTGAGCACAAGCACCTAGCAGCAGCTTCTACTGCTGCAAGTTTGTGTTACAGTCAGAATCCCAGAATCCCAGAACATTAGAGGCTGGAAAGGACCTCCAGAGATCAAGTCCAACCTCCCTGCCAAAGCAACATCACCTGAGTAGTCCACGTAGGATTGCATCCAGGCAGGTTTTGAATGCGCCCAGAGGAGACTCCACCACTTCACCGGGCAGCCTGCTCCAGTGCTCCGACACTCTCCTCATCAGCGTGAGCTGGGATAGCAGGGTGGCAGAGGACAGGCTTGCTGGCTGGCACAGGCAGAAGTTTCTCATGTACAGCAGACAGTGAGACACTGCTGAACCTTTAGGGTTCTTGGTCTTACATCAAGCCTGTCAGATCACTGCATTGGTTTTTGGGACTATTTTGCTTCTGCTAAAGCTCAAAAATTCCATGAATTGTGATTAAGACTTCAGCTAAGCAACCCCAGCTCCCTCAGCCTCCCCTCACAGGGCTGTGCTCGAGGCCTCTCCCCAGCCTCATTGCCATTCTCTGGACACATTCAAGTGTCTCAACGTCCTTCTTCAATTGAGGGGCCTGTAGCACTGCATGGGGTTTGTGGCCAATGTGTAACCTGGCACTTAGATGTGCACAATCTCATGCTGCTGGTCTCTGCCCAGCCTGTCAAGGTCCCTCTGCAGAGCTCTCCTACCCTCTAACAGATCAACTCCTGCCCCCAGCTTGTTGTCATCTGCAAATTCACTGATGATTGACTCAATCCCCTCATCCCGATCCTCAATAAAGCTATTGAACAGGTGAGGCCCAGCCACTGACCCTGGGGCACAACCACTGGTGCCTGGCTGCCAGCTGGCTGTGGCACCATTCACCACCACTCTCTGGGCTAAGCCCTCCAGCCAGTTCCTAACCCAGCACAGAATGGTAGTGGTTGGAAGGGGTGGTAGGTTGGAGGTCATCTAGTCCCACCCCATGCAGGTGCAATGAAGATCAGGTTGCGTAAGAACTTGTAGAGGTGGATTTTGGGAGTCTGAAAACACAGACCCCTAGCTCCCTGAGAGAAGATTTTCAAGTAAAATCTCCTGTGTTCTGACTTATACCTGCTGACTCTTGTACTATGAAAGGCACCACTGGAAAAAGCCTCTTGAGGTCATTTGTTGAAGCCCATTCTGTTTATATTCTGTGAGGTCCAGCTTTCAGATACTTATATACACTGATAGTCTTTAGTAAGCACCGGAAACAGAAGGCACTGAACATCAAGTTTCATTGCTTAACTGAAAAGAAATATATGGTACTCTTTCCTAATGCCCGTGCATACATGACCTTGGTTTTCATATTTTTTTTGTAGCTACAATCCACAATACAGTACTTTTCACATAAATATTCTCTTTAAATAATGTGAATTGAAAGCTAAAAGCTAAGACATGAAAAACAGCCCTGAAAGTGCAAATAGCCAAAGACATATTCTAGGGAAAGCAGCAGCAGCACTGTTCCAGTCACAATGTCAGTCATTATTGGGAGTCTTCTGCCAGCACCAGAGATCTTATCATAAAATCAGAGAATTAATAAGGTTGGAAAAGACCTCAGAGATGACATCAAGTCCAACCTGTCACCCAACACCTCAGGACTAACTAAACCATGGCTTCAAGTGCCACGTCCAATCCCTTTTTGAACACCTCCAGTGATGGTGACTCTACCACCTCCCTGGGTAGCACATTCCAATGGCCAATTACTCTTCCAGGGAAGAGCGTCTTCCTAACATCCAGCCTAAATGTCCCTTGGTGCAGTTTGAGACTGTGCCCTCTTGTTCTGGTGCTGGTTGCCTGGGAGAAGAGACCAACCCCCTCCTGGCTACAACCTCCCTTCAGGTAGCTGTAGACAGCAAGAAGGTCTCCCCTGAGCCTCCTCTTCTCCAGGCTAAGCAACCCCAGCTCCCTCAGCCTCTCCTCATAGGGCTTGTGCTTGAGACCTCTCCCCAGCCTCGCTGCCTTCTTCTGGACATGTTCAAGTGTCTCAAGGCCCTTCTTAAATTGATGGCGCCAAATTTGTAGTGCATTTGTTTCGTACACCGATTTCTCTCTGGAATGCAGTGACTGAAGGATGAGTGCCTTTCTTGTGACTGGAAAAAAGTGCTGATTCAAAACTGCACACATGGAGCTTTGGCCTTTTGTTCAAGATCTGCAAGAGAAAAGGTAGAAGCAGGTCTTGCATGGCTAAATTCAAAGATTAGTTTTCTTATCTGGTTAGCTGTTAACTCAAGGCCGTTCCTGCTTCAGAAAGAGAGAAGCCATCTCAGCCCACAGGACAGAGAAGCACAGACTGCCCCCAGCCTGAACCCAGACCAGACCGGACTGAACTAACAGAACCCTTAGCTCAATTAAATTGCATTCTACAATCTACCAATGAAATTAGTTAGACTATCTGGTTTGTTCAAATAGCAAAAACATTCATGCCAGAAGTGTTCAGACAACTGTCTCTTCTTAGAGACACAGCCTAACTGGTCACAGCCCCCAGTTCCAATCCATTGTTGCACTCCAATGGAAGACCTGGCAGCAAAAGAGAAAAGAACAGAGGTAAATTGTCTTCTCTTTTAGAAACTGAACTAGTTATACAACACTGCAGACTTCAAATACTACTGTGTGAAGATGAATTAACAGACTGTCCCACATGATCCAAAGCAATCCAATTACAGCGCAGCTACATGACCCACTGTATCTGACAGCCACTAGCTCTTCTACCAGAACTATCTCTTTATGGTTAACTTTCCTCTGCATCTGTTAAGAGCAGCCCCCAGCCCCTGCTAAGCAGCTGGTGACCTCTGAGGCTGTGAGGCTGTTCTGACCCATGACTTTGGATCACATATCAGGCACTTCAGACCTTTTACACAAAGGACCAGGCCTATAACCTTAACATCATCTGTGCAACATGCATGCATGTGATGCTGCTGCTATTTCTTCCACAAAGTAATGCCAGATTCTTTTGGAGTTTTTCCCCTCTTTTGTGCAGAAAGAGCTCTGACTCAACAAGCAAGGAAGCTGGATATAAAAGGACATTACAGTGCAGTGAATCCAGCACGCTCCAGACTATGTGCCCAATCGAATGCCCTGCACACAACATGCATTTAATCTCTCCAGGGTCTGTAGGGAGCACTGTGCTGCACACATGCATGAGCAGCAATGGAAGCTGCTCAGAGATGACAGCAGCTCAGAGAGGATGATGGCAGTGGTGCCCTCAGAGCAGATCTCCATCATTCTGCACAGCAGATCCCAGCCACCCCGATCATAGAATCAATAAGTTGGAAAAGACCTCAGAGATCAAGTCCAACCTATCACCCAACCCTCTTACTAACTAAACAATGGCTTCATGTGCCACATCCAATCTCCTCTTGAACACCTCCAGGACGTGCTCCACCACCTCCCTGGGCAGCACACTCCAATAGCCAAAACTCTTTCAGTGAAGAACTTCCTCCTCACCTCCAGCCTAAGCCTGCAGCCCCATGCTGTGCAGCAGATCTCTCACAGCTGGTGGTGGTTTTAGGCTATGCCTTTAAAATTGAGTTAGAGATTTTGAGCAGAAAAGTAGAAAAATACAAATAAATCATTATTGGGTGTAAAGGAAACCAAAGATTATTTTAAACAAATTCCGGGGCCCTCAATTTAAGAAGGACATTGAGACACTTGAACGTGTCCAGAGAAGGGCAACGAGGCTGGGGAGAAGTTGGTCTCTTCTCCCAGGCAACCAGCACCAGAACAAGAGGGCACAGTCTCAAGCTGTGCCAGGGGAGGTTTAGGCTGGAGGTGAGGAGAAAGTTTTTCACAGAGAGAGTTGTTAGCCATTGGAATGTGCTGCCCAGGGAGGTGGTGGAGTCACCGTCCCTGGAGGAGTTCAAGAGGGGATTGGACGTGGCACTTGGTGCCATGGTTTAGTAGCCATGAGGTGTTGGATGATAGGTTGGACTTGATGATCTCTGAGGTCTTTTCCAACCTTATTGATTCTATGAAATTCATTGGGTAACTATCCAGAATAAGAGGAGCTGCACCAGAACAATTCTTCCCTTTTTTTCTCTTCTCTTCTCTTCTGATCTCGGCTGCTTTGCTTCGCTCAGGAGAGATAAGCTGTTTATCGGCTGGCTTTAGCTAAGTCTAACTTCTGTGCTCCTTTCTTTTGTTCCTTTTGCACAGGGAGAAGACAGGGAGGGGGAGGCTAGTAGCTTTCCCTGTTCCTTGGCCAGGGGAGTCCTTGTGCTGTTTATTAATTGCAAATACCTGTAAATATTGTAACTCCTGTACATTCTGTACACATTCATTGCATTCCATGGTAGAGTGTAGATTCTGCTTGTAAATACAGCTGCATTTGCTTCTAACTGAGTTGGTCTGGCAAAGTTAACGTAAGGGGGAAACTTCAACCCACCACACAGCTGCCCACAGCAGATTCTCCAGCAGCCTGGGCAACAGACTCTCTAGTCTGTGAAACAGGAACTTTGCATTTTCCACAGATAAGGGCTCAGCAGGATTTTCTGCAATACTACCAGGTGCTCTGGAAGCCAAACAAGTGCAGTAATTGCTCTCTTGACAAGGGCTTGACCTTTGTGTCTTCCTTGCCAGATTTGGCTACCTCAGTAAGACTTTTCACTACAAACCAAAGAAAGGTCTGATGATTTCCACATCAAACCTACTACCTTTAACACTCAGGGTAATCACAGTATGGAACTCATTAGTAACAACAGTGAAACTAGTTAGCATTCCATACTCTCTACTCTAGAAAAATTCTACAGAAACAGTGTTCTGGTCTGGGTGGATGATAGGGCAATATAAACTTTTGCCCTTGCAGTTCATGAAAGCATAACCCTCCATTATCAGATTTTGGGCAGGGCTGAGTTAACTTATATTCTCCACAGAGATGTACAAGGAGCAGCTGTGTGACCTCACACACGCTCTGGACTGCAGACATGCCTTAGAAAACAGACAGAGAGCAAAAACAACTTTGGAGATAGACAAATGGAGGTCTGTCATGCCCCTGTACAGAACTGATGACTGAGTGAAGGCTCTACTTAATCCATGGAATATGAAACAACTGTGAAACACTGCACCTCTGCAGCCAGAATTTCACTAAAATCTTTAAGATGCAGTGTTGATCAACTATTATCCTACATGGAGTAATCCTCAGATTTCTCATTCCATGTGTTAGCCCCTCAGGCTTGTTGATCTACTTAGCAGAGCTTTCCCATCATGGCCATGTAGGTTTAAAAAAACAGAACAAAAATCAGCATACCACAAGGGAAAAAAAAGCAATCCACAAGTTAAGTAAACTCTGCATTTTTTGCAATCAAAGAAAACGCAGCTGCACACATAATCAATAAAAAGAAAGCCTTCAGTACTACACATTTTTTTGCTCTACTTTGATATGACATGGACTTGATGACCTTAGAGGTCTTTTCCAGCCTCAGTGATTCTATTCAGTTACATTGATAATTGACAAAGTAGAATTGCAGTTCAGCAATCTACTGAGACAAACTCATACCTCCTTACTGACAGCACAGGCACTATAAGCTTTTATCATCTGTTGAGGCATGGAATAAAGCCTAAGTGCAAGCATGAGCAAGAAGTATGTTATCAACACTAGTAACTTCTAATAATACAGTTTTAGAACTGTCTGCATTGGTCAGTCTTCTGAAGACTTTCCATCACAAACATCTGTTTCCCTAGCACAGAACACACATACACATGCCCATCACACACTCACCCCTCCCCTCCCAATAATTCTTGCTCTGGTTTCTACTTGAGCAAAAAAGGGGTCAGGATCATACATGGCTTGGCCCAACACTGCCACCTGCAGCCTCTGTGCCAGTCCACACACTCTCCTGAGACACATGGAGCTTCACCCTCACATACCTTCATTAACATGGGTCAGAGTTCCTCAAGCACGTCCCATTTACACCTTCTCCACCCTGGGTCACTCCTGCAAGCACAACAGACAATTCTGGAGTTCAGAATGCTCCTCTGTCTGGCCTAGATGGATCAATAGTGATCTGACTGATCAAACAGCCAGGCTATTTGATCATTGTCAGTAACAATGGTGACCAACATCCTCTGCTTCCATGCAGCTATCATTCAACACTTCCCCTCTCTCCTCATACGCAACTCCACACTGGCCCTGATATTCCTTACAGACACTAAGAACAGAGGGCACTAAGCACTCATGGTGCAATCCATATCTTCACATGGAAAACTCTTAGGAAAAATGCCCAAACTAAAGATGACTGCTGCATAACACAGCACTTACCTCCATTTACACCTCCATCACCTCCACACTTGTCCAGCAAGCTGCTCTTCTGCTCAAGGGTGTCTGGAGAGAGATCAGGAAACAGCTGTAGTCCCCTGCTTTACTCAGATTCAAGGCACTTTCTATTGTGCAAGTAGCTACAACTCAACACCTTGCCAACATCAGCTGAACACCAGAAAGCTAACACCTTTCCCCAAGAACACCTCCTGACCACAGGAGAGGCACTCACCTCCATTACTTACACCACGGTCAGCTGTACTCTGGGGTTTGTCATTCAGGGCAACAGATTCTGGAAAAAAGAGACCACAGAGGGTGTTATCTCACTGCTTTGCTTCACTGTAGTACAACTCATTGCTTAGAGACCAGCTACAATTCTGATTTGGACTTCAAAAGGCCATGTGCAAAATTTATTCCCCCCTTAAAGTCCCCTTTAGAAATGATTACAGAGGTACAAAATAGTCTACAAAATGTGCAACTCAGCCTTACAGCAACTGTTTCCCTGTACTCTTAGCAGATACTCCTGAGAACTAGTATCTTATGACACCTTAGTGAGGAACTCACTATTCCTTTCCACTTCAACCTCCCTCAAGGTCCCAGAGCATAACCAACATTATCTATACTTATGCCTACAGCTTTACAAAATCTCTCTCAAGTGGGTTTAGATAAAAGCTGCAGATTTGCCATAAGAACAGAGGCAGCTGGTACTACCTCCTTCATTTTTTTTCCTACTTCATGTATGTGCCACACTAACAGTGTGAGTTCAAACCACTTCTCTTCAGAGACCTGGAAGAAATGTCTAATATAAACACAGGCCATTCCAGTGTAAATTTAAATGCACTACCAAAAAAAAGGGGGCCCGGGTTGTGTGCTGAGGGCTTCTTTTGGTCCTCCTCCTTTTTCACCTTCAAATCCCCTTACTGTCTCTTAGCTTCACTGATGTCTAAATCAAGGGCTAGACCCACAGCTTTAACAACTACACCAAAATATCCTAAGAAAACTCAGGTTATTTATGTAGCACAGACAAAAGGAACTGTCCCCATCTTTAGCTGCTCAAGCTATAGAGTGATTCACCACACCACACACACTCAGAAGCCAGAGAACTGAGCAACCTTATTAGAACAGACAGCAGAAGCACAAGTGGACATCTGGACAGGAAGACAGGAGTGCAGACAACCCGGAGAATCTGTACTGCATGCAGAAAGATTTCACAAACAGGTGAAAAGAAGACTGGCAAAAATGGAAAGAGGTGAGAAGTTCCTTCACTGTCTCCTTCCCTCATGTGGGTAGTTACAAGGAGAAGACAGACCTGCAAAACGGAGTAAAAGGTTCTGCTAACACATTGTTTTCCTGAAGCAAGTGAAGCAGGTTAGAAAAAGAAAAGCAAACATCTGCTACTTGATCCACAGGACGTAAGTCCTGCACTAAAAGCAAGGACCAGAGTTCTGCACATCACACCACCAGCCTGTCTTCACCAGGCCCTGAATGGATTACCAAGACACAACCAAGGTAAACTAATAGATCCAGTAATGGCAGGTCCCCATGATTACCCAACACAGGACCTCAACTGTCTGTGCACACGCTGGATATTAATTCAGAAGCTTAGACCCCACAAAGTAAAAAGAAAAGGCAGATCAAACCCCTTGCTTCAACCAACAGCAGATGTTTACAAACATTTGCACCCCAAGACAGGTTTCTTACCTCCATATGAGTTAAGTTTTTCTGAGCCTTTCACACAAGATGGACGGTACCCTGCAAAAACAGTTATTTGTTTTACAAAGTGTGTTTTAATTTGCAAGAGAAGAAGAGACCAGACCAGGTTGGAAAAGACCTTCGAGATCATCAAGTCCAACCTACCACCCAACACCATTGAATCATCCTATCCCTATACAGTGACAATGGTGACCCAAGAAGTGACTTGACGTTTGGGCTGCAGGTGCAGCAATGGTGAGAGCCCAATGTAGCCGAGAGCAGTGGGATACTGCCTTTGGTCTGGACCTGAACTCTGACACCTGCCCGGGTGAGGCAGGTGAGCCACTGGGAACATAATGGGTCAGGCATTAACAAAGGACGAGGGCTTAGTCCTTGGAACCTGGAACTCGTTATTGAAACACAGGGGTCTAAAAGTTCAAGATTTTGAATTAAGAAGATTACTCTTATGGGGCCATCACCCTATCCCTATACAGCGACATCCCCTCTCAGTCTTCTCTTCTCCAGACTATAAAGCCCAGACTCAGCATAAAGTATTTAACAGGCCCCAGTAAGAGCCTGTTCCAACAAAAAAATCTGATCATGAGAGCAGCTTCATGATGCTTGCAGAAAAGGCAGCAAAAACACACTCAAGACCAGACACCTGCTAATTAGAAACACAGTAAGTTAAACTTACTGGAAAGCAGCCCTGAGGAGAGAGACTTGGGGGTGCTGGGGGACGAGAAGCTCAACAGGAGCTCTCAGTGTGCACTTGCAGCCCGGAAAGCCAATCAGATCCTGGGCTGCAGCAAGAGAAGTGTGGCCAGCAGGTCAAGGGAGGTGATTCTCCCACTCTACTCAGCTCTGGTGAGACCCCACCTGGAGTACTGTGTCCAGTTCTGGAGCCCCTATTACAAGAGGGATCTGGAGGTGCTGGAAGGTGTCCAGAGAAGGGCCACGAGGATGAGCAGAGGGCTGGAGCACCTCTCCTGTGAGGACAGACTGAAGGAGTTGGGGCTGTTCAGTCTGGAGAAGAGAAGGCTGCGAGGTGACCTCATTGTGGCCTTCCAGTATCTGCAGGGGGCTACAAGAAGGCTGGGGAGGGACTTCTCAGGATCTCAGGTAGTGATAGGACTAGGGGGAATGGAATGAAGCTGGAGGTGAGGAGATTCAGGCTGGACGTGAGGAGGAAGTTCTTCACCGTGAGGGTGGTGAGGCCCTGGAATGGGTTGTCCAGGGAGGTGGTCGAGGCCCCATTTCTGGAGGTGTTTAAGCCCAGGCTGGATGGGGCTCTGGCCAGCCTGATCTAGTGTGAGGTGTCCCTGCCCATGGCAGGGGGGTTGGAACTAGCTGATCCTTGTGGTCCCTTCCAACCCTGACTGATACTATGATACTATGATACACACAATCTAAGGGAGAAACGTGCAAATACAAACTGCAGTGTTTCCTACTACACAGAGCCCAGTGTCTAAGTGCAAGAAAATTCAGGATAATCTCCTTCAAGTCTGTCAGGTTTTGCCTAAGTGGTACTTGCTTCTACCACGGTGTTTACAATACATCCCATGGTCAGAAACTTTCATACATTCTACAGAACTTCAATCAGCATTAACATGTTAAGCTCCATCAGAAAATGCTACACATACCTCTTCTGCGTAGGATTATTAATACTCCTATGACCATTACAAGAATTTGAAATCACAACGCAGAGTGCGATATGACCGGGGCTGAGGGCTCCTTGAAAACAAGCAAACAAAAAAGCTTGGTTAGTTAAAAAGCAACTGTGTGATAATACACCACTTCAGGAGACATAACCCTGAGTATGTTTCACATATGTGTTTTTAAAAAATAACCTCCAGAAATTCACCCCCCAGAGTCAGCTATTAGCAAAGCCCTAAGCCAGCCCCAGGAAAATGCCACATGAAGTCCCGTAGTTCAGTGAATGCCCTTCATTATTCAAAAGCCAATGGCTCTTCCATTTTTCAGCCAATGAAAGGCTGAGACAGATCCTGACCAAATGAAATTTTAGCAGCTGTCTTGTACTGGGTGTGCATGGCAAAGTTTTGGAAGCAAGGGGCTGCAGAGGTGGCTTCAGTAAGAAGACGCCACAAGCTGCCCCCATGTTGGACAGAGATGGTTCTTCTGGCTCCAAAACAGGCCTGCTGCTGGCCAACACTGAGCCCCTTGGTGACAGTGGTAGCATCTTTACAGTAACATTTTTAAGAAAAGGTAAAAAACTGCTGCACAACAGCAGCTGGGAAAGAGGAGTGAGAATACGTGAGAGCAACAAGCCTGTAGACACCAAGGTCAGTGAAGAAAGAGGCAGAAGGTATTCCAGGTGCTGGAGCAGAGATTCTCCTACAGCACATAGCAAAAATACGGTGAGGCAAGCTGTGAATGCTTCTTCTGCATAAACAGGTAGATATATATAAATAGAAACATGTGTATCTGTGTAAATTTAATGTTGTTGGGGAATTTTCCACCCACAACATCACAGAATTGGGAAATTTTGTCAGTTTGGGACTGCTCCACACATCCTACAAAACAGAGAGTTCCCAGCACACAATAAGAAACAGCAGGAAAACTTCTTTTCTCCTTTCTGTATGTATCTGTGAAGCAGGGAAGGAGGCATGCTTATTAACTCATGCACATACTAGACGGGAAAATTGATCTAAAAAGTGCTAGATGACTCACTTGAAATGACTGAAGACTTTCATTCCAGTTCATGGCAAGCAGTACAAAGATGGTAACACATAGGATAGAATCAGTAAGATTGGAAAAGACCTCAGAGATCATTAAGTCCAACCTATCACCCAACACCTCATGACTAACTAAACCAAGTGCCATGTCCAATCCCCTCTTAAACACCTTCAGGGACAGTGACTTCACCACCTCCCTGGGCAGCACATTCCAATGACCAGTCTCTCTTTCTGGGAAGAACTTCTTCCTAACATCCAGCCTAAACTTCCCCTGGTAGAGCTTGTGACTATGTCCTCTTGTTCTGGTGCTGGTTGCCTGGGAGAAGAGACCAATCCCCACCCAGCTACAATCTCCCTTCGGGTAGTTGTACACAGTAATAAGGTCTCCCCTGAGCCTCCTCTTCTCCAGGCTAAGCAACCCCAGCTCCCTCAGCCTCTCCTCACAGCGCTGTGCTCCAAACCCCTCCCCAGCTTCGTTGCCCTTCTCTGGACAGCAAGTCAACATCTTTCCTAAACTGAGGGGCCCAGAACTGGACACAGGACTCAAGGTGTGGCCTAACCAGCGCTGAGTACAGGGCCACAATGACTTCCCTGTTCCTGCTGGCCACACTATTCCTGATGCAGGCCAGGATGCCATTGGCCTTCTTGACCACCTGGGCACACTGCAGGCTCATGTTCAGCCTACAATCAACCAGTACCCCCCGGTCCCTCTCTGCCTGGCCACTCTCCAGCCTCTCTGACCCCAGCCTGTAGCACTGCATTTTAAATTACACCAGGCCGAAAGGCTCAGAAGAGATCTAAGTGCATCTCCCTCTTTATTATTAATCATTTGAAATCACAGTGGAAGCTTCAGTTCTGTTGAAATCCCCTACAAAAACTTATCTTTCCAGGGAAGAATCAAACTGTTCACCTTGTAACCTTTCACCAACCTTAAACACTGCTAGAAGACAAATGACTTCTGATGATTTTGACTCTTTAAATTCAGCTTCCTGAGAAGTCAGTAGAAACTTTACATTCCAAGTCCACGCTGCTTCCTAACCTAGCCTCTCAGACTTGCATATGCAACCTGAACTGTTCATTACCTTCTTCAGCTTGCAAGCACGGATCCAGACTGACATGAGCGCTCTTTCTTTGTCCAGGCAAATCACTGAAACACGTAACTACTGTGGAAGGAGGAAGATTCTTAGCGATGGGAACTTCTGAGCCCCAACCAGGTAGTGTCTCGCTACCAATTGTGCACGTGCAATTCACAGGCAGATGGGAATCTGTTGTACATCTTATCTTAGCACTATCGGTGCTGTTGCAATTCATTTCAGGCTCTAAAAGGAACTCTAGAAGAAGAAAAAAAAAATATTCTGCATTACTTTGGTTATACACAGCCTTCAATTCTAGCCCAGGACAAGGGCTGGAGCAACAAAAGCAGCAGGGTAGTGTACGTATGAAGTGGGGGGGGGGTGTGTGTGTATGCATGCAGCAAACACATTCCTGAAAGTGGCTCTGTTGGTGGTCCCTTCAGTGCCTCATTCAAGACCCCTCATGGCTCACTGTCAATAGGATGAATATACACACTGCTCAAATACACTTCACAAAGACCACTAATCAAGCTGTGTAGATCTGCAGATACCATGGAAGACACAGATCCCCAAAGCATTTGTAACCTGCCTGCAGGAGCACCTTCAGTAGGTATCTGCTCCTTGGGATAATTCAGACCAACCACTCAAAGAGCTTGGTCATCTGCATGACTAGAATCACAGAATCAGTAAGGTTGGAAAAGACCCCAAAGTTCATCAAGTCCAACCTATCACTCAACACCTCATAACTAGTAAATCATGGCACCAAGTGCCACATCCAATCCCCTCTTAAACACCTCCAGGGACGGTGACTCCACCAGCTCCCTGGGCAGCATGTTCCAATAGCCAATCTCTCTTTCTGGGAAGAACTTCTTCCTTAACATCCAGCCTAAACCTCCCCTGGCACAGCTTGTGACTATGTCCTCTTGTTCTGGTGCTGGTTGCCTGGGAGAAGAGACCAACCCACACCTGGCTACAACCTCCCTTCAGGTAGGTGTACACAGCAATAAGGTCTCCCCTGAGCTTCCTCCAGGCTAAACAACCCCAGCTCCCTCAGCCTCTCCTCATAGGGTTTGTGCTCCAAACCACTACCAAGCTTTGGTGCCCTTCTCTGGACATGTTCCAGCAACTCAACATCTTTCCTAAACTGAGGGGCCCAGAACTGGACACAGTACTCAAGGTGTGGCCTTACCAGTGCTGAGTAAAGGGGCATAATGACTTCCCTGCTCCTGCTGGCCACACTATTCCTGATACAGGCCAGGATGCCCCTGGCCGCCTTGGCCACCTGAGCACACTGCTGGCTCATGCTCAGCCTAATATTGACCAGTACAACAACTCTCTCTGTGAAGAACTTTGAACATACACTCTAGAATTCATTCCAAGGTGACTAATCACAGGCACACGAGATGCCACCTCCAAAAAACTTCAAAGCGCTTAAGAAAGTTAACAAGCAAGCCAAAGAACAGACCCCTGCTCCTGTTTGCTTTCCTGACAATAATCCCCTTTCTAGCCTTCTTAAAGTGAACAAAGTGAGCAAATCCTTCATGTAGTTCTCCCACTACTTACCTGCAACAGTAAGTACAGTGATTGACTCGTGAGTTCCCTTAGTATCCGTCCACTCCAATGTATATGTGCCTGAATCATTCTTTTCCAGCTTAGATGCAGTGACAGTCCCCTTTGCCACGTTCAATGACATTCTGTTCTCAAAAGGAGGATAGTATTGCACCACATTGCTTGAGCTGTCCCATTCAGCCACTTTATCCTTGCCTTTCTTCAAAATCATGTCAGACGTTTCTCCTTGGTGTTTTGCTTCAAAAGTATGACTTCCTCCTACTAAGGCTAATTGTGGCTCACAGCAGATGGATCCTATTGGGAAAAAAAATAATTAAAAAAAACAAAACAGAAGTTGCTTTATAAAACTACTGCTGGATTCATCTTGTATTGCACTACCAGGTACATCCCAACCTAGGTTAGAAGTGCATCATGATGTTGCAAAGTAAGGCACATGTCAGTTAAAAAACACCCAAACCTGCTCTGTCTTGTAGAATAGAATAGACCAGGTTGGAAGAGACCTTCAAGATCATCGCGTCCAACCTATCAACCAATCCAACCCACCTAAACAACTAAACCACCTGCCCGAGGAGGGTCGGAGAGACGTGCCCCTCCGTGCCGCCGAAGGAAGCCGGGCGGCACAGAGAGACGGAAAACAGACGGAAAACAGACGGACTCGGGGGCCTGCGCCTCGCCTCCCTTCCCCTCCCCCCCCCCCCGCCTCCGACTTACCCAGCAAAGAGGCAAAGAACCACCACAGACAAATAAGCAGCTTCATACCTACTGGTAAAAACAAAACAAAACAACCAATAGAACCCAAAGAGCAGAAAATGAGGGCCCCAGATGCAAGCTACTGCCGCCGGCGAGGGCGTCGGCCGCTCCGACGGCACTTCCGCGCCTGCGTAAAGCAGAAACCAGTGCGGCGAGATCCCAACACCCGCGAGATCTCCCAGCAGCACGCCTTAAGCCTTTCCCCATCCCGTTCCGCTTCCCAGCAGGTGGGACTGTAAAGGTTTAAACTGGAGAAATCTTTGAAAGTTTCACTGGAGAGAAGGGGGAACTGCAATTCATCTAGTGCGGGTATTTTGTTCTGTGATGCTACACAGTTTACCATGGGTTCTGCACAATCTCAGCACAAAAGGGTTTTGGAAACCAGCTTTCTGGGTTGTATGCTAGGACATGGGAAAGATCTGGGGGGTGTAATAAGTAAAGGGATGAATTATTTGCTAACCATATAAATGATCAATGCTGGAGTCGTGATCAAGTCAGACAATGCCACTCAATGATAAGACCATGTAACATCCTGTTTTGAGCAGTATGTACTTAGTTTTAAGCTTGTTAGGCAGAAATCTACAGAAGTTGGGCAGCTGGATTGACACCCACTGAGCCTGCCAGAAACAAGGTTAAGATAAGGAAGACTATCAACATCCTCACAAGAGACTCCAGACCAGGATGTTGATCCCTATCAGGAACTCACACTTGCACAGCCAGAAGGGTGCAATTCTATGCATGAGGAATTTGGCTGTCACGGTTGCGACATACCTCCACCTTAAAAGAGGAGAGTGGAATCTTATTCGATGTGTGCTGTTGTGGAGCAGGAGGCCCCCAGCCACCCAGCGCGCTGCTTTTGCTTATTTTACCCGCCATAAAATTTCTTAAACTCTCGATTGGCGTGGAGAGTGTTTGTAACAGGGGAGACCCATTAATGCCAAATGAGGTAACTGAATACTCTAATAATTGGTAGCTGATGTATAGAATCATAGAATCAATAAAGTTGGAAGAGACCTCAGAGATCATCAAGTCCAACCTGTCACCCAAAACCTCCTGACTAAATCATGGCTTCAGAAGATCAAGAAAAAGCAAGAAAAAAGCCTTAAAGTGAACTGTTAATGTGTTCATGACGTGAACTGTGAATAATGTTAATGTATATGTCTCTATCAGACTGAAATGTGTTAGTGATGGTAAATGAGCTCAAGTTAGTAATTCCTGGTTAACACCTGGCAGGATCAAGGATGCCTATCTTTACAGTGATGCTAATCTACGGTGCTAATACTGCTGGTCGTGTGTTAAATGCATTGTTCTTACCAGGAGGGTAGGAACTGGGAAGATGGGGGGGTGGGGGAAGGGCAGCACAGACCCTCCACCACAGCTCTGCGGTGTTCACAGTCTTTTGTGTTTTGGTTTGTGGGTTGCTGTTCCTTCCTTTGTTCCACCCCCGCTGTATTCTGTTGCAGCTGTCTCTGCTTTCTAGGTATGTTTGGCATGACTTGAGGTTTGAGTAGCCTGTGGGTGTAAACGTTGGCATTCCTTTTGCAGAGAATTGGGTGAAGTTTCTTGCTTGGGCATTATGGCCTGCAAAATCTGTTCTGGGGCTGTTGTTTTAGAGTAGCTTCAGTAGTTTTGGTGAAACAGGACTGCTTTCAACTGCTGGTACTTCCCCCACCCTACCCAATACAGACAGTATTAAAACCCTTGGGGGGGCATTGGGGGAAGAAATGGAAGCTGATGACAGTCCAGCTTTGAGAAAAACTCAGGGAAACTAGTGTCTATGCATATATAGTACTGTTGAAATTGTAATGATGATTTACAGACCTACACTGAGAAGATATACACGTTCTGCTAGAATTTTGTTCCTGGGATAAAGCAGCAGAGAGAGAGTGACTCAGAAACATTACATTTCATCTCAAAAGGGAGGATATGAAATGAAATCCTGATAAAGCTCAGAAATTGGAGAGGGGGGAGGGGAATCATTCTGTATGAAATTTAAATTGGACTAGGAAAAAAATTGCTTAAGTTGTATGAAGGCAAGGAAATTGTGCAAGGCAGCTCAGGAAGGGACAGCCTTGAATCCAGAGGATGCTAGCAAGCTGTATCTTTAGTAATTCATTTAGCGTGTTGTTTATTGGTCAGTTGGCATCAGAAAGTAAAAAGAAACTACAGAAAGTAGATGGAGCAGCAGTTGCATAGGAGAGGGTGAAGGAAGAAGAGAAGTCAGGATGAGGAAAGATCCAGAAAGAAAAAGAAGTGTCCAAGAATGATCAAGACCCAGAAGTAGAGGTCATGAAGGGAATGTTGGCTGTGCTTATTGTAGGAAGGAGGGACATTGGAAAAGAGAATACCCATGGGTGGTTTAGAGAATAGAGGAAGCAGTTGAAATGATGGCAGGAATTACATTAGATTGAAGGGGACCAGAACAATTTAATAAAGTCTCCGAGCTAATCCTCTGGTTCCAGCTAAGCTGGGGAATGAAATAATAACATTTTGATTGAATTGAAAGAGCAACTCATTTAGTAAAAAGTAGTTTTAAGGGACCTACAGGAAAAACAAATGTTGGTGGTGCCACAGAGGTAGAAACTCTAGACCATTTTTATAGCCTATGGAATTTTCAGTTGGAGATTTGTACAAACTATCCTGAATATAAAATCAAATATTAAGTAAACCAAGTTAGAACTATACAGCAAAACCAAGCTCTACATGCCACCCTCAGACCCACACAAAATGAGGCCAGATAGGAAAGAGCAAATGCCTCCAAAAAGTTAAGTTGCTCAGTCCCAGTGAGAAGCCTTGAGCCACCCGAGGATTTGCAACATCCTTGCTGGTCTTGTGGGTGATAATCTTATGGCCATGGACTATCAAAAGGGAATCTGCATGCCAATAGCTTGTGAAATATGATCTTGCCACTGCTACAAACAGGCCACAGGCTGTGCAGTCATCCCAATAACAGAGGTTTGTGAACCTTGCTTTAGTTGGGACTTGCCTTGCAGAAAACTTCATGTAAGCTCTATACCTTTAACAGTATGGGTTGGCTGCTGCAGGCACAGCAACTGGTCCCTAAGCCAGGAGTAAAAGTAAGAGCAAGGTTGCAGGGCCTCAGAGTGGTAGTGGCAGCCCTGGAGCTATGGTTCATAATTTCCACCCATGATTAGGCTTTTTTTTTACATTCTAAATTCCCTCCGCAACTTTACAGAGCACTTACATTCCCTCCTAACCCTCAGCACCACCAGTTGCAGAGAACCCTGAAATAAAGCATGAAAAGGGACCTGTCCAGAAAACATACATGCTGTTAGTTTTGAACAAATCACATTCTCTTCAAAAAGGCCCAAGGATTCAAGAGAGGGGAGACATTCAAGACAGGAGAGAGAATAGATTTCCCCTAGTTTTTGCTTAAAACAGCTGTGTGTGCAAGAAAATAGAAGTCTACTAATCTAACAGATAAGGCCAAATTATGCTGTGGGGAAGGGGTACTGAAAATCTTCCCTTCCAGCCACTGATCTAGTGGGGGGGTGCTGGTGGAGTCACCATCACTGGAGGTGTTTAGGAAGAGACTGGATGGGGTGCTTGGCGCCATGGTTTCGTTGATTAGATGGTGTTGGGTGATAGGTTGGACTCGATGATCTCAAAAGTCTTTTCCAACCTGGTTAATTCTATCCTATTCTATTCTTTAGCACCTCTGTGTCCCTGCCTCAGTCTTCAGGAATCATCTCCTTGCAAGAGCCACGTACTTTCAATTAAGGCAAGATGCCCAATATGGGAACTTCCCAACCAGGGAAAACTACCCTTGAAACAGTAACTGAGCATGGTGAAGGAGAAATCACGTCAGAAGCCTGCTCCTCAAACAAACTGCTCTGACGTGACAGCTAACAACAGAGAGACATTAATTTTCTGCCTGCTGACACCGGGTATCACAGTATATTAGAGGTTGGAAAGGACCACAAGAGATCATTGAGTCCAGCCCCCCTGCCAAAGCAGGATCACTTAGGGTATTCCACACAGGAAGTCCGTAATGAGTAGTACAGAATACAGAACTGTCTGCTCCAGAGTTTGGCTTTTCATTTACATTTTTGTTCTATTTTTGTGTCATTTCCCAACTACCCCTTTTTTAGGCTGTTTTATTTTTCATTCCACTCACATTATGAATTCCCTCAGCAACTCCCTTAGCATTTCCTCCTAACTCAGCACCACCAGATTCAGAGAACCCTGAAATAAATGTTTGTTCCAGAAGGCCTATCAGAATTTTCACATGAATTATCCTAATTCCCCCACAGGCCACAAAAACCTATAGGCCAGAAAAATGAGAATGCAGATGAGAGTAAGCTGTTGCTGCATCCCAGGCTGTTGCAAGAGAAAATCAGGTTCCTGTGGGAATTACTACAAATCTTTAAGCCTGGAGAAGAGGAGGCTCCAGGGGAGACCTTCTTGCTGTCTACAACTCCCTGAAGGGAGGTTGTAGCCAGGTGGGGGTTGGTCTCTAGTGATTGGCCGGAGCGCGGGGGAGGGCGGCGGCCGGGGGGCGGCGGCCGGCGGCCGGCCGGAGCGCGGCGGCCGGGGGGCGGCGGCCGGCGGCCGGCCGGAGCGCGGCGGCCGGGGGGCGGCGGCCGGCGGCCGGCCGGAGCGCGGCGGCCGGGGGGCGGCGGCCGGCGGCCGGCCGGAGCGCGGCGGCCGGGGGGCGGCGGCCGGCGGCCGGCCGGAGCGCGGCGGCCGGCGGCCGGCCGGAGCGCGGCGGCCGGGGGGCGGCGGCGGCGGCCGGCCGGAGCGCGGCGGCCGGGGGGCGGCGGCCGGCGGCCGGCCGGAGCGCGGCGGCCGGGGGGCGGCGGCCGGAGGGCGGCGGCCGGAGGGCGGCGGCCGGAGGGCGGCGGCCGGAGGGCGCGGCCGGAGGGCGGCGGCCGGAGGGCGGCGGCCGGCGGGCGGCCCCGGCGGCCGGAGCGCGGAAATTCCCGGTGCAAAGAAAATGTCACTTAGAAATCCTCGGAGCAGAGGAACGATACACAAGGCTGTATATCAGGCAGTTATGCTGCTCGGCCCATTCAGCGAGAGCAGCTGCTTGCAGCATAATTTTAATCCTTCTCTTAAATGCAGGAGGAAGGAAGCTGTCTGCTTCTACCTACTACCACCTAGCCCAAAAAATAAGCGCCCAGGGACAGCCTGCCTTAGCCTGATGCTGAAGAACGCAAGAGTGCGGACGGTCACACGAGGGTGCAACTCCGTCCGGGCCGGGCCCCCCCGCAGCTGACAAACCCCAACGGCCACTGCCCTCGCTCCGCACCCCGAGGCGGCAGCGGCCAGACAGGACGCCCGGAAAGGCACGGTGACAGGTACCCCGCCTCATGCCATTACCGCTCCCTCTGCCCCGGCAGCGGGAAAGAAAAGCAGGGGGCTCCGGGAGGGTATCCCCCGCCACTGCCACCCCCTTCTCGACTTACCCAGGAAAGGCACAATGAACGGGAGCGGCCTCAGGCAGGGCGGTAGTTTCATGGCCGCTCGACCAAGCTGCAGGCGCACAGACGAAGACGAACTGACGCTCGCGACTTCTGCGTCTCTGCTACTGGTTATGCCGATGAATGAAGCCACGCCCACGGGTGCAACGGGAAGGGCGGATCGGGGCGGAGGCGGCCCGGATCGGGGCCCCAGGAGGAGCGCGGCCCCGGCGGCGGTCGGAGGGTGGCGGCCGGAGAGCGGCCCCGGCGACGGCCGGAGGGCGGCCCGGCGGCGGCCGGAGGGCGGCCCCGGCGGCGGCCGGAGGGCGGCCCGGCGGCGGCCGGAGGGCGGCCCCGGCGGCGGCCGGAGGGCGGCCCCGGCGGCGGCCGGAGGGCGGCCCCGGCGGCGGCCGGAGGGCGGCCCCGGCGGCGGCCGGAGGGCGGCCCCGGCGGCGGCCGGAGGGCGGCCCCGGCGGCGGCCGGAGGGCGGCCCCGGCGGCGGCCGGAGGGCGGCCCCGGCGGCGGCGGAGGGGCGGGCCCGGCGGCGGCCGGAGGGGGGCCCGGGCGGCGCGGCGGAGGGGGGCCCGGGCGGCGGCCGGAGGGCGGCCCGGCGGCGGCCGGAGGGCGGCCCCGGCGGCGGCCGGAGGGCGGCCCCGGCGGCGGCCGGAGGGCGGCGGCCGGAGGGGGGGCCCCGGCGGCGGCCGGAGGGGGGCCCCGGCGGCGGCCGGAGGGGGGCCCCGGCGGCGGCCGGAGGGCGGCCGGCGCGCGGAAATTCCCTGTGCAAAGAAAATGTCACTTAGAAATCCTCGGAGCAGAGGAACGATACACAAGGCGGGGGGGGAGGGCGGTCCGGATCGGGGCCCCAGGCCACGAGGAGCTCTCCGCCTCATTCTTTCTGAATATGATGCAACATGGCCTGCCTCAGGGACATTCCGTAAACTCAGTGCAACAAAAAAAGTCACCCAGAAATCCTCAGAGCAGAGGAACGATACACAAGTCACAAGGCGGGGGGACGAGCGCAGGAAGCAGCCGGCAGGGAGAGCGGGAGCAGCGCGGGGGAAACTCCCAGTACAACAGAAAAAGTCACCCAGGAATCCTCACCGCAGAGGAACGATACACAAGGCTGTATATCAGGCAGTTATGCTGCTCGGCCCATTCAGCGAGAGCAGCTGCTTGCAGCATAATTTTAATCCTTCTCTTAAATGCAGGAGGAAGGAAGCTGTCTGCTTCTACCTACTACCACCTAGCCCAAAAAATAAGCGCCCAGGGACAGCCTGCCTTAGCCTGATGCTGAAGGACGCAAGAGTGCGGACGGTCACACGAGGGTGCAACTCCGTCCGGGCCGGGCCCCCCCGCAGCTGACAAACCCCAACGGCCACTGCCCTCGCTCCGCACCCCGAGGCGGCAGCGGCCAGACAGGACGCCCGGGAAGGCACGGTGACAGGTACCCCGCCTCACGCCATTACCGCTCCCTCTGCCCCGGCAGCGGGGAAGAAAAGCAGGGGGCTCGGGGAGGGTATCCCCCGCCACTGCCGCCCCCTTCTCGACTTACCCAGGAAAGGCACAATGAACGGGAGCGGCCTCAGGCAGGGCGGTAGTTTCATGGCCGCTCGACCAAGCTGCAGGCGCACAGAGGAAGAACTGTCGCTCGCGACCGCTGTGTCTCTTACTGCTGCCGGCTATGCCGAGGAAGCAAAGCCCGGACGCCACGCCGTGCCCTGGTCCGCACGGACCCCACTCTACTATTCTCACATTTAGCATCGTGCTGAAGGCGGCTTCTAACTTTCCGTGTCCCAAACCGGAGTCCTATGGTCGCTCTGTCCTTCTTGCCCCACCCTCTCTTAGAGTCCTCACAGAAGCACAAAATGGTGGACCTGGGCGTGACGTGACGAGTACCAGCCAGTCCGATGACGGTGCTCAAACCGGGCCAGCTGGTAAACACAGGAGCACGGCCAGGCAGGCTTTCAATGCCTCCCGAGCAGACTTTACAACCAAGTTTCCCTTGTGTCACGCTCGGCAACCTGGACTGCACTGCACTGTTTCTGCTATCGATGAACAATTTTCTAGCCTGAGTGAATTGCCCTGTGACTGCATGTCCACTTGACCACTGGGCATTTGAGGTGCAGACGTGCCTCTGCCAGCTCCTGCTCTGTGGGTAGGGAGATGACTCGTCCACAAGCAAACTGTGCTTTGTGATTGGATGCTGTAAGGAACTGTTAAAAGAATGCGGTTTGAAAGTCTCTGCTACAATATTCCCATTGCCAGCTGCATTGGGTTGGACTGAGCTGGAGTTAATTCTCTTCACAGCATCTTTCTAGTGCAGTGTTTTGCAGCAGGAGTTCATTACACAGCAGTGTTTTGGCTAATATTGAATAAGTATCCAGGCTGTTTCCTTCCAACATTTCCCTGCCCCAAGAGTACATTGAGGGGTGGACAAGATCTTGGGAGGGGACATGGCTGAGCCAGCTGACCCAGACTGGGCAAAGAGGTATTCCATACCATATGACATCAGCTCAGGTATAAGAATGAAGTGAAAGAAGGAAGTGTGGGGATTTGTCCATGCCATCTGTCCTCCCAAGTAACCCCCAAGCCTAGAGAGTCCTGCCTCCCGAGACCAACCATCATCCAGCTGCTGGCCAGTAGAGACTAATATCTCTCTCTCTGCTTTTTTGCTTCCACACAGTCTATTGCTGCTTGCTTATTATTGTTATTAAAATTGCTTCACAACTTGTTTCCAGATCTCTACCCCCCTCTGACTCTCCTGTGAGGCAGGAGGATCTGGATCACAACCATGCATCTGAAATCCCCATGTCTTTGCTTTTGAATTCAGGACAGAGTATATCCAACCCAAAATCTTGCAGCTCAGACCTATTTCTTCAAAGATCCAAAAACGGAAGTTCTCAGCCCAGTGTGGTGCACATCTCAACGTGTCTCTCTGGCAAATTTTCTTAAGCTTCACAATTTTTAATACAAAAACAACCCTGATGAGATGCCTCTTAATGAGCTGCATACTACAAATACCCACTGAGCTATAATTCCAAGTAGGAGAAAACACTTCTCTCTCTGAATGTAAATGTGCAGGCACTTGCTTTTGTGACTCCTTCTGGATTTGTCTGGATTCTTTTTGCCAAAGCATTGCTTTAGAACTAAAGTTCTAGGCAAGTCTGTTCATTTTATACTACACAAACGTCAACAAAAATATTCCAACTCAGTTTGCTCATACACAGCCTCACCAGGGCCAAACTAAATGTAACAGCAAAAGTTTCACAAAGGTAGCAGAGCAGGTCTGCCTTTCAAGTACCATGGCAGAGTGGCTAGCACATTGGTCAACCAGCACCCACACCTCTCTCATACTTGGTTATGTTACACCCCCTCAACAGCAAGGGGACACTGGTGATTGAACAGCCAAGATACATACAACATTATTAGCAAACACTCACAACTCTCATCATTGCTCTAGATCAAGTACAGGTTTTACTTTTACGAAGGAAACCAGATGCAGTTTGTCATACTGCTTTTTGTTCCCCTTTTGGCATACATTTGAATTCACCTCCATCACTCGGACAATAACACAACCTTATAACCTAAGGATTTTAGCCTTATGTAGTCTTCCTACCTTCGGGGCCTCACACTCCACAAAATTAACTCTGAGCACTAGGATGACTTAATAAATTGTCCAGTCACTGTTACTCTGATCATTTAGTTAAGCTACTTTACTGTAAAAGACTACGGAAGCGAAGGCATTCTCTAGGAGGCAAAGAAAGAGTGGTCCCTGCCTTCACACGACTCTTTCCTCCGGATCGGGGTCCCAGGAGGAGCTCTCGCCACTCCGCCCCATTCTTTCTGAATATGATGCAACAGGGCCTGCCTCAGGGACATTCCGGAAACTCAGTGCAACACAAAAAGTCACCAAGAAATCCTCAGAGCAGAGGAACAATACACAAGGCACAAGGGGGGGGACGAGCGCAGGAAGCAGCCGGCAGGGAGAGCGGGAGCAGCGCAAACTCCCAGTACAACAGAAAAAGTCACCCAGGAATCCTCACCGCAGAGGAACGATACACAAGGCTGTATATCAGGCAGTTATGCTGCTCGGCCCATTCAGCGAGAGCAGCTGCTTGCAGCATAATTTTAATCCTTCTCTTAAATGCAGGAGGAAGGAAGCTGTCTGCTTCTACCTACCACCATCTAGCCCAAAAAATAAACGCCCAGGGACAGCCTGCCTTAGCCGGATGCTGAAGGACGCAAGAGTGCGGACGGTCACACGAGGGTGCAACTCCGTCCGGGCCGGGCCCCACCGCAGCTGACAAACCCCAACGGCCACTGCCCTCGCTCCGCACCCCGAGGCGGCAGCGGCCAGACAGGACGCCCGGGAAGGCACGGTGACAGGTACCCCGCCTCACGCCATTACCGCTCCCTCTGCCCCGGCAGCGGGGAAGAAAAGCAGGGGGCTCGGGGAGGGTATCCCCCGCCACTGCCGCCCCCTTCTCGACTTACCCAGGAAAGGCACAATGAACGGGAGCGGCCTCAGGCAGGGCGGTAGTTTCATGGCCGCTCGACCAAGCTGCAGACGCACAGAGGAAGACGAACTGACCCTCTCGACTTCTGCGTCTCTGCTACTGGTTATGCCGATGAATGAAGCCACGCCCACGGGTGCTACGGGAAGGGCGGATCGGGGCGGGGCGGTCCGGCTCGGGGCCCCAGGAGGAGCTCTCGCCTCTCCGCCCCATTCTTTCACCCAGCCGCCCGGGGCGGGCGGCAGGGGGAAATTCCCAGTGCAAAGAAAATGTCACTTAGCAATCCTCGGAGCAGAGGAACGATACACAAGGCGATATATAACACACTTATGCTGCTCGGCCCATTCAGCGACAGCAGCTGCTTGTAGCGTAACTTTCATCCTTCTAAACCCGAACCGCCACTGCCGTGCCGCTGAGCACACTCCGCTCTCCGAGGCGGCAGCGGCCAGCCACGACGCCCGGAGAGGGCCAGTGAGAGGTACCCCGCCTCACGCCATTACCGCTCCCTCTGCCCCGGCAGCGGGGAAGAAAAGCAGGGGGCTCGGGGAGGGTGTCCCCCGCCACTGCCGCCCCCCCTCTCGACTTACCCAGGAAAGCCACAATGAACGGGAGCGGCCTCAGGCAGGGCGGTAGTTTCATGGCCGCTCGACCAAGCTGCAGGCGCACAGAGGAAGAACTGTCGCTCGCGACCGCTGTGTCTCTTACTGCTGCCGGCTATGCCGAGGAAGCAAAGCCCGGACGCCACGCCGTGCCCTGGTCCGCACGGACCCCACTCTACTATTCTCACATTTAGCATCGTGCTGAAGGCGGCTTCTAACTTTCCGTGTCCCCAACCGGAGTCCTATGGTCGCTCTGTCCTTCTTGCCCCACCCTCTGGTAGAGTCCTCACAGAAGCACAAAATGGTGGACCTGGGCGTGACGTGACGAGTACCAGCCAGTCCGATGACGGTGCTCAAACCGGGCCAGCTGGTAAACACAGGAGCACGGCCAGGCAGGCTTTCAATGCCTCCCGAGCAGACTTTACAACCAAGTTTCCCTTGTGTCACGCTCGGCAACCTGGACTGCACTGCACTGTTTCTGCTATCGATGAACAATTTTCTAGCCTGAGTGAATTGCCCTGTGACTGCATGTCCACTTGACCACTGGGCATTTGAGGTGCAGACGTGCCTCTGCCAGCTCCTGCTCTGTGGGTAGGGAGATGACATTTTCAACTGCGTTAGGCACATTCAGCATTGGCTTAAATGTTCAGCCAGAGCAATCTTTTCGATTTTATTTAAAGAATTTGTATACAAAATCAAGTTTGTTTGCTTTATTAACCCTGACTTGTCCTCAAGTAAACTCTGCTTTGTGATTGGATGCTGTAAGGAACTGTTAAAAGAATGCTGTTTGAGAGTCTCTGCTACAATATTCCCATTGCCGGCTGCATTGGGTTGGACTGAGCTGGAGTTAATTCTCTTCACAGCGTCTTTCTAGTGCTGTGTTTTGCAGCAGTAGTTCATAACACAGCAGTGCTTTGGCTAACGTTCAATGAGTATCCAGGCTGTTTCCTTCCAACGTTCCCCTGCCCCAAGAGTACATTGAGGGGTGGGCAAGGTCTTGGGAGGGGACATGGCTGAGCCAGCTGACCCAGACTGGGCAAAGAGGTATTCCATACCATATGACATCAGCTCAGGTATAAGAATGAAGTGAAAGAAGGAAGTGTGGGGATTTGTCCATGCCATCTGTCCTCCCAAGTAACCGCCATGCTTAGAGAGCCCTGCCTCCCAAGACCGACCATCGTCCTGCTGCTGTGGAAACTAACATCTCTCTCTCTGCTTTTTGCTTCCACACAGTCTATTGCTGTTTGCTTATCATTGTTTTTAAAATTGCTCCTATCGTATTGCTGCCTTTTGTTATATTTTTTCCCCTCTCCCCATGTCCACTTAAGAGGGGAAGTGATGGAGCAGCTTTGTTGGGCATCTGGCCTCCATGCGAGGGCCAAACCACCGCACCATTATAATCACTCCCATTGGGAAGCAAAATAAGTGGCAGTAACATTATTTTTTTGTGTACAAATAGAAGTGTAGTTACTGAGTGATTAAGGTCACAAACAAGTTCACAAACTCAACTGCATATTTGAAAAGACACTAAGAATCTATCTATAGCATCAATTAGATTGTAAATACTTAGCAGGCTGCAAGACAGCTTGGTCATGAAGCGAGTTATTTCAGGATCAGAATATGGCCGGCGGAGAGCGGAGGGGCGGGGCGGAGCGGGAGGGGCGGAGCGGGAGGGGCGGGGCGCGGCGGAGCGGGAGGGGCGGGGCGGGGCTCGGCTCGGCGGGCGGGCGGGGAACTGATGCTCTCGACCACTGTGTTTATTACTGCTGTCGGCTAGGCCAATGAGAACCCTGCCCTAGCGTGCCGGGGGAAGAGTGGCTGCGCTGCCGGGGCAGGGGGCGACCACGAGGAGTTCTCGCCTGTCGGCCGCAATTTTTTTTTAACATGGGGATGCAGTTAGGGCCTGCCTCAGGGCCGTCCAGGAATACTCCCAGTGCAACAGAAAAAGTCACCTACAAATCCTCACCGCAGAGGAACGATACACAAGGCTGTATATCAGGCAGTTATGCTGCTCGGCCCATTCAGCGAGAGCAGCTGCTTGCAGCATAATTTTAATCCTTCTCTTAAATGCAGGAGGAAGGAAGCTGTCTGCTTCTGCCTACTGCCATCTAGACCAGAAAATAAGCGCCCAGGGACAGCCTGCCTTAGCCTGATGCTGAGGGACGCAAGAGTGTGGATGGTCACACGCGTGGGCAGCTCCGTCCGGGCCGGTGCCCCACCGCAGCTGACAAACCCCAAACGTCACTGCCCTCGCTCCGCACCCCGAGGCGGCAGCGGCCAGACAGGACGCCCGGGAAGGCACGGTGACAGGTACCCCGCCTCACGCCATTACCGCTCCCTCTGCCCCAGCAGCGGGGAAGAAAAGCAGGGGGCTCGGGGAGGGTGTCCCCCGCCACTGCCGCCCCCCTCTCGACTTACCCAGGAAAGCCAGAACGAACGGGAGCGGCCTCAGGCAGGCTGACAGCTTCATGGCCGCTCGACCAACCTGCTGGCGCACAGAGGAAGAAGAACTGTCTCTCGTGGGCTGCCGGCTGAATGAAGGGCGGACAGCCGCGCCATAGGGACGAGACTGGGGCGGCCCCCGCAGGGGCGGCGCTTGGACAGCAGCGCTATGCGCTTGGTTATGAACTGGCTGGAGGGCCGAGCCCAGAGAGTGGTGGTGAATGGTGCCACAGCCAGCTGGCAGCCAGGCACTAGTAGTGTTCCCCAGGGATCAGTGCTGTTCGATATCTTTATTGATGACCTGGATGAGGGGATTGAGTCCATCATCAGTAAATTTGCAGATGATATCAAGCTGTGGGCAGGCGTTGATCTCTTGGAGGGTAGAAAGGCTCTCCAGAGGGACCTTGACAGGCTGGACAGATGGGCAGTGTCCAGCGTGATGGCATGTAACAAGTCCAAGTGCCAGGTACTGCACTTTAGCTAAAACAACCCCATGCACTGCTACAGGCTGGGGGTCAGAGTGGCTGGAGAGCAGCCAGGCAGAAAGGGACATGGGGGCATTGGCTGATAGTAGGCTGAACATGAGCCTGCAGTGTGCCCAGGTGGCCAAGAAGGCCAATGGCATCCTGGCCTGTATCAGAAATAGAGTGGCCATCAGGAGGAGGGAAGTCATTGTGTCCCTGTACTCAGCACTGGTTAGGCCACACCTTGAGTCCTGTGTCCAGTTCTGGGCCCCTCAGTTCAAGAAAAATGTGGAGCAGCTGGAACATGTCCAGAGAAGGGCAACAAAGTTGGGGAGGGGGTTTGGAGCACAGCCCTGTGAGGAGAGGCTGAGGGAGCTGGGGTTGCTTAGCCTGGAGAAGAGGAGGCTCAGGGGAGACCTTACTGCTGTCTGTAACTACCTCAAGGGAGGCTTCAGCTAGGTGGGGTTTGGTCACTTCTCCCAGGTAACCAGCACCAGAACAAGAGGACACAGTCTCAAGCTGTGCAGGGGGAAGTTTAGGCTTGATCTTAGAAGTTCTTTACAGAAAGAGAGATTGTCCACTGGAATGGGCTGCCCAGGGAGGTGGTGGGGTCAGTGTCCCTGGAGGTGTTTAAGAAGAAACTGGATGAGGCACTTAGTGCCATGGTCTAGTTGATTAGGTAGGGTTTGGGTGATTGGTTGGACTTGCTGGTCTTGGAGGTCTCTTCCAACCTGGTTGATACTGTGATATGCTATAGAACTGCTGGGGAAGATGTGCTGAGATGAGTCTGTCGAGGACTGCTGAGAGGAGCTGCTGAAAGGAATCTACAGCCTGTTGCTGCTAGAACTGCAGAGGAGAACTGCTGCTGGTGATCTCTGCTAGCCGCTGCCACCCCAGAGACGCTGCCACCACCCTGGAGAGTCATTGTCCTGCCTGCCTCTCCCGCCTGTTGTTCCTGTTCACGCTACTCCTATCACACAGTTGTGACACAGTGCTCCCTACAGATCAGGTCCCCATGGTAGCTGTACATGTTGCTTGTTAAATAAAGGCACTTGGCTGCATTTGAGTCTTAATTCTGTTACCAAGAATCTTAAGTTAGTGATACTTAAGATGCAATTGGGCATCACTCAGGAGGTAAGCTCAGCTGTCCCTATCCCCTCTGATCTGAGGACAAGCTGGAAAGCAAAGGAGGGGGTTAACTTAGTTTCATAGTTTCAGTTAGGGTTGGAAGGGACCACAAGGATCATCTAGTTCCAACCCCCCTGCCATGGGCAGGGTCACTCTACACTAGATCAGGCTGGCCAGAGCCTCATCCAGCCTGGTCTTAAACACCTCAAGGGATGGGGCCTCAACCACCTCCCTGGACAACCCATTCCAGGGCCTCACCACCCTCACGGTGAAGAACTTCCTCACATCTGAATCTCCCCACCTCCAGCTTCATTCCATTCCCCCTAGTCCTATCACTCCCTGATAGCCTGAAAAGTCCCTCCCCAGCCTTCTTGTAGGCCCCCTTCACATACTGGAAGGCCACAATAAGGTCACCTCAGAGCCTTCTCTTCTCCAGACTGAACAGCCCCAACTCCCTCAGTCTGTCCTCATAGCAGAGGTGCTCCAGCCCTCTGCTCATCCTCATGGCCCTTCTCTGGACACCTTCCAACACCTCCAGATCCCTCTTGGAATAGGGGGCTCCAGAACTGGAGGCAGTACTCCAGGTGGGGTCTCACCAGAGCTGAGTAGAGGGGGAGAATCCCCTCCCTTGACCTGCTGGCCACACTTCTCCTGATGCAGCCCAGGATCTGATTGGCTTTGCGGGCTGCAAGTGCACATTGAGAGCTCCTGTTGAGCTTCTTGTCCACCAGCACCCCCAAGTCTCTCTCCTTCTGCCAAAGTATTCACCACTGGATCATGATGGTAGCCTGTTAAGCCTGTGCACTATCCTAACAGTTCAGATTGTGCCCAGCAACTCATGGTTCCTGCTGCCTTTGAAGGACACCCTGCTAATTCATGGAGACATCAGTGATGAGGATGCAGAGACTTTCTGTTATTTGCAGGTAAAAAGGTCACATTGCTGAGAGTCATAGCCTGGTCCTCTCTTTGTTACCTAAAGTTTCATCTAGCAGCATGTTCATTGGTAAAGACACATTCTACCTCGGTCCCATCACCTTCTTTGGGCAGTTAAGGCAAGTTGACCAAAAGTAGAGCTAAAGGGAAGCAACACCAATGCAGTAGGTAAACACACAGCTGCAAAGCTGGTAAGAATGTTCCTGTCCTGGCTCTACTGTGCAGGCTTGTGATAATTAAGGTCCCTAGTCGGAATTTAGCAGACAGGCCTAGATGGCAAGGATAAATAAAGCACTCTGACTCTGTCACTTGCTAGAACTGGTTCACTAGCTGACTTCTAAAGTGAGAATTTGCCTTGAGGAAGGGACTGTCAGCATCTTCTGTTTTTTAAAGATGCAGACAGTGAATTCCTCTGCTGACACAGACTTTGTGTAATGGTCAAATAAGGGTAGAAGTTCCTCAAAAGAACACAGGCCTTCTTGATTGTTGTGGTGTGAAGTGAGGGGTACATTTAGTAGAAGATCATAGAATCATAGAATGCACTGGGATGGAAGGGACCTTTAAAGGTCATCTAGTCCACACACACACTCCCTCTCCCCCAATAAGCAGGGACATCCCCAACTACATCTGGTTGCTCAGAGCCCCATCAAGCCTGACCTCGAATGTCTCCAAGGATGGGGCCTCTACTCCCTTCCTGGGCTACTTGTTCCAGTGTTATACAATAATACAATAATACAATACAACAGGTTGGAAGAGACCTTCAAGATCATCACGTCCAACCCATCAACCAAATCCAACCCACCTAAAATACAATACAGTACCATACAGTACAATACAGTACAAAAGAGTACAATACAGTACAATACAACCCACCTAAATAACTAAAAACCTAAACCCTGGCACCAAAAGCACCCCATCAAGCCTCTTCTTGAACACCTCCAATGAAGGTGACTCCACCACTTCCACAGGCAGCTGATTCCAGTGGGCAATCACTCTCTCAGTATAGAACTTCTTCCTAACTTCCAGTCTAAACCTGCCCTGGCGCAGCCTGAGACTGTGTCCTCTTGTTCTGGTACTGGCTGCCTGGGAGAAGAGACCAACCTCCGCCTGGCTACAACCTCCCTTCAGGTAGTTGTAGAGAGCAATAAGGTCACCCCTCAGTCTCCTCTTCTCCAGGCTAAGCAAACCCCAGCTCCCTCAGCCTCTCCTCATAGGGCTTGTCTTCCAAACCCCTCCCCAACTTTGTTGCCCTTCTCTGGACACGCTCCAGTAAGACAACATCTTTCCTAAACTGAGGGGCCCAGAACTGGACACAGTACTCAAGGTGTGGCCTAACCAGTGCAGTGTACAGGGGCAGAATGACCTTCCTGCTCCTGCTGGCCACACTGTTTCTGATGCAGGCCAGGATGCCATTGGCCTTCTTGGCTGCCTGGGCACACTGCAGGCTCATGTTCAACCTACAATCAACCAGCACCCCCAGGTCCCTCTCTGCCTGGCCGCTCTCCAACCACTCTGACCCCAGCCTGTAGCACTGCATGGGGTTGTTGTGGCCAATGTGCAGAACCCGGCACTTGGATGTGTTCAATCTCATGCCGTTGGATTCTGCCCATCTGTCCAGCCTGTCGAGGTCCCTCTGCAAAGCCTCTCTGCCCTCCAGCAGATCAACTCCTGCCCCCAGCTTGGTGTCATCCGCAAATTTACTGATGATGGACTCAATGCCCTCATCCAGATCATCAATAAAGATGTTGAAGAGCATGGGGCCCAGCACCGATCCCTGGGGCACACCACTAGTGCCTGGCCGCCAGCCGGATGTGGCACCATTCACCAGCACTCTCTGGGCTCGGCCCTCCAGCCAGTTCCTAACCCAACGCAGTGTGCTCCCATCCAAGCCATGGGCTGCCAGCTTGGCCAGGAGTTTGCTGTGGGGGACGGTGTCAAAGGCCTTGCTGAGGTCCAGGTAGACCACATCCACAGGCCTCCCCACATCCACCACGCGGGTCACCTGATCATAGAAGGAGATCAGGTTGGTCAAGCAGGACCTGCCCTTCCTAAAGCCATGCTCCCAAGCTACCCTTCCCTAGTGTACATCCCAGCACTGTACCCTTTGCCCAGACCTCATGAACACTAGACCAATCTCCCTGTGTTCTAGCCGGTCCTCAGAGATCCGAGGGGCTAGGTGCAGCTTGTCTCTGCCAATTCGGTCTGCCAGTTAAGATGTGTTGCTATAGGTCCAACAGGAGACAGGTCCAGTTGCATTTCAGCAGGCAGGTGCAGGAACAAAACGGGTTATTTACACTGGGAACGCAGACAGCTGCTTTAAGCCTGCCGGTGATAAGCACTAAGCTACAGGAATGGCTACACGGCTCTAAGTGAATACAACTGCAATTACAAGCGTAATTACCTGGGGTAAAACGCACACCCAGCACAGTCTCACCAAATGCTGTCCCCCCTGATCTGGGTGAGGAGGACAAAGCCTGCCCAGCTCCGTCGGGGGAGATGGGGCTGCAGCCGAGTCATTAAGCGGGCTTTTCAGTCGCACGAACATTCCTCGATGAGCCTTTTAGCCTTGATGTCTTCCGCTGGGAAAAACCGGCTTCTGTCAGTACCTGCCGCTAGAAGCGGGAGAAAGGGAAGCTAGGGAATCACACTGGCACCAGTCCACATTCTCTTTGATGTCATCACAACGCAGACCACTGGGTCTTCACGCAGCCTCAGTGTCTGTCTGGACCTGGCTGCTTCTCAGCGGTTAGGAGCGCTCCAATTTTCAATGTTTGTGCTTTCAACAATCATTAAACAGAGAGAAGCTAAGGGAAAACCCACCACGGCTCTTTCCCCCTGTACAATCGCTGTGCTTGTAGTGGACTAACAGGAAAATGGTTCGGGATCTGAAGAGAAAGCCGTTCGCTGTTGTTGCTGTCCTCTGGCTGCTCAGCTCAGCACAAGCAGGTAAGAAAAACTTGAGTGTTTGGCCAGAGATTGCAGGTTTTACATAGCAGGATCTGAATTCAGTTCTCCCTAAATAACCTGTTTGTCAAGAGGTCCTTGCCTGTAACCTAGTTAGGTGCCAGGAGAAAGTGGAAACAAAGAATGATCCTTGCTTCTCCTATCTCAGTGATTTAATTCCACTAACCTGATTTAAAAGAGTAATTCGGGTTTATTCTGAAAGTATAAGGAAGCAGAAGAGGGACCACCTGACCTCTGGCACTGGCATCTCCTGCTTTCAAAGCTTAGCAAGTGTAATCTGTAGTAATTGAGGGAAAGTAAATAAGACTCCACACTTCCATTTCTTTAACTGCACTGTCAACAAAATGGCTTTTGTGATCACCACTGCAGGCCCACATCACCTGCAGCTTCACAGCAGTGCACCTCCTGCCTCACCTTTACTCAAAATCCCCCTTGCCTTATTTCTGACATGCACCATGCTTGCACTGAGCCTATCCTTGCTAGTTAAGCTGGCTCATGAGCTCTGGTTTTGCTGAACTGATCTCAGAGAACATCTCCTCCTCTCTTGCCTTCAGGTAAGGTTTAGTCGCATCTCACAAGCTGAGTGCTGAATCTCACTCCCCTTTGTGCTAACCCTTAGGCCAGTTCTGCCTCAGTTAATGTAAAGTGCCTTCTGTGGTAGCAGCCAGCAGTTAGAAAGCTGGTTGATTCTTAAAATTTATCTTAATCCTTTATTGTATTGCACATGCAGGTGCAGAAGTGTTTCACTTCCTCCAGCCCAGCAAAGGGAAGGTGCATGTATTTCCACTGCAGCTGGATGCTGCTATACCTGTTCATAAAGTAACCCTTTCTAGGTCAGAAGGGATTGTTTGACCAATTTTTTGGCTTCCTGCTCATTGCAGGTGATTGAATTTCACCCTGTTAATCCTTCAGTAAATGCAGCACCTTACCTTCAAACAAACCTTCGAAATAGGAGCCAGTCCTTTCAAATGACAGCAGGCAGAGAATCCTCCTCTCCTGTAGGTAACTTAGCTAAACATTCTGCTAAACTGCTATACTTGCTTCCCAGCCTGAAGTTCCTCAGTTTCTTACCAGCTACACGTTTGAGATTTATTTGTTGCCCAGACCCAAGTGCTTTCCAGTATCTGCCTGCCTTTTTATAAAGCATTTTCATCCCATAAATGAATCAATCAGGAAATTACCACAGACAGATTTTGTCATCAGCCGCGTCCTGTCTATTTCTTCCTTTGATACAACTGAAAATGGGGCTTGTGCCTTCTTCTATTTCTACAAGAAAGTAGGTAGAAATTGCCCATTTCAGTGGTGGTTTACTTGCTGGCAGCCACTTCTTAAAAGATCTCATAGCCAGCTCATACATACATTTAGTAGCTGGCATGTGTGGCCAATTAGGGCAAACAAGACCACCAGAGAATGGCACTCACATATCAGTAAAACAACTCACAGAAGTCAGAGCTACCATGACATTCAGCCAGTGCTAGAATCCCATCAAAGGACAGAAAGAATTCTACCAGACAGGAAAAGTTTCCCAAATAGGCTGATTTGACATGATGTTCCATGGCTTTCATCTTTCTGCACAGAAGCAAGACTGCTACCTTTGTTTTCCTGATGAATGAGTTTGGGGTTTGTTTTTTTTTGCGTTGCACAGCCACCAACTAAATATGCTGTTCACTCCCTCTCGTTGTAGGGAATGCAGACAGGCTCTTGGGGCATCACTGTGCTGACTTCCAGACAGCAAATTTCCTACGGGGCAGTAAACTTAAGGTCCAGTTTCTTCTGTTTACCTCCTCAAGCCCCAGCTGTGGGGAGCTGATTTCAGCTGATGACGACATCAAAGAGCTGCAGCTTCAATAGTAGCCTGGAAACCAAGATCATAATCCATGGCTTCAGGTGAAATGAAGAGGAGCACCGTGACTAAGCATTTACTGCTAAGTCAAACGCTGCTGAAGCAGTGCTGGGGCACTCCTAAGCGCTGGGTGGGGCTGGCATGACATCCTGACTGGCTGACCTTCTCAGCAAGCCCAACAGTGGCTTCTTGCAAACAATTGCCTAGGAACAGTCAGAAGAGCTCAGCCCCAAACTGAACCTGTGAATTTTCTGGCACACTGTTGGTTGGGCCACAGGCATGGGCCACAAGAGGACACAGTCTCAAGCTGCGCCAGGGGAGGTTTAGGCTGGAGGTTAGGAAAGTTCTTCATAGAAAGAGAGATTGGCCATTGGGATGTGCTGCCCAGGGAGGTGGTGGAGTCACCATCACTGGAGGTGTTTAGCAAGAGACTGGATGGGGTGCTTGGTGCCATGGTTTAGTTGATTAGATGGTGTTGAATGATAGGTTGGACTCGATGATCTCAAAGATCTTTTCCAACCTGGTTTATCCTATCCTATCCTATCCTATCCTATCCTATCCTATCCTATCCTATCCTATCCTATCCTATCCTATCCTATTCATGGGAAATGCTGCTGACAGCCCTCATGACAACACACTCTGAGGTCCTTTAGTTTGTGACCAGCTGCCTGTTTTGTCTCTGGTTTATGTTTTTTTGGAGCCTAAAATAAGTTAGGGAATCAGCCACTTTCTTTCTCTTGTTCTCTCATGCTCTTGCTCATTCTCAAATGTTCTCCTCCTTTATCTCTTCCTTTTTCTTTCTTTCTTTCTTTAAACCTTTTATTTACAAGTCTTTTCTTCAAGATTTTTGTCCCTTCAATTTTTCTCCTTGGAGTGCATGTCCTGATTTATCAACAGCCTGCACTGGTCAGCCATTTAGAATCCCTGCCAGGCACGTTATGCTTCTATTCTTGAAACTGCAGGGATTTGCATGGTTGTTGTTGATTTGCTCATTTGTTTGTTGGGGGGGTGGGTTGTTTGTTGGTTGTTTTTCTTTAAGCCCTCACCATTCTGCAAGCTGATTTTACTGTGCCGTTTTCCAGCCACGTGTGACCATGTCACAGTTTGATGTGCAAAAGCCTGAATGGAGAGTGCATAGAAGACCAGGATGATACCATTAGAAGATGTGGCAGGGTCTTTTCAGAAAAGCAGCTGTTGCCCTTGTAGAATCATAGAATCAGTAAGGTTGGAAAAGACCTCAGAGATCATCAAGTCCAACCTGTCACCCAACACCTCATGACTACTAAACCATGGCTCCAAGAGCCACGTCCAATCCCCTCTGGAACACCTCCAGGGATGGTGACTCCACCACCACCCTGGGCAGCACATTCCAATGGCTAACAACTCTTTCTGGCAAGAACTTTCTCCTCACCTCCAGCCTAAACTTCCCCTGGCACAGCCTGAGACTGTGTCCTCTTGTTCTGGTGCTGCTTGCCTGGGAGAAGAGACCAACCCCCACCTGGCTACAACCTCCCTTCAGGTAGTTGTAGACAGCAATAAGGTCTCCCCTGAGCCTCCTCTTCTCCAGCTAAACAATCCCAGCTCCCTTAGCCTCTCCTCATAGGGCTTGTGCTTGAGGCCTCTCTGTAACTCCTCACCAGGTGGTGGTAGGGGAAGTGGGTAGAACACAGCCTCCTCAGTTTACCTTGATTTTTTTTAACATATATTTATTTTGTATTCCCTACAATTAAATGAAAATGCAGCAGTGAAAGCCTAGGTGGTTTGGGCAAGGACTTCCTGCCAGTTGGTAGCAGAGCAGGGTCCAGGTCTTTCTCGTCAGCTCACTTACTCCAGGTGGGTTCTGTGGTGGCTAACTGAAGCACCACACCAAGTCTGAGATCTCAGCCCTACCGGTGTCTCATTCATTGAAATATCTGGTTCTCTTCTGAATCAGCCCATTCTGGAAAGTGTTACTACATCACCACAAATCAATGCCAGATGTGAGTGTCTGGCACCTGGCACTGTCAGGAACTGTCTAGCAGCCTCCTTAGAGACATGTGAGGCTCCAGCATCCGTGAACAACATCCTGGCACATGCCCTGCTTTGGAAGACACCTAACATAGTTGTTTCTGATGATTCCACAGGGCTTTGGGTACCAAACCTTCCTGGATTGAAGGGCTTGTCAATGCCATACTGCACACAAGCCGGGTGAATGTGATTGCAGTAGACTGGGTTTATGGGTCTACAGCAGCCTATCCCTCTGCGGTGGAGAATGTCACACAGCTCGCCCTCTCCATCTCACAATTCATCAACAAGCTCCTGGTAAGCCACTGTGTGCTTCCAGTAGTGGGGAGCATGGCCAGAGATCATGGTTCATGCATGCAATCCAAAGAACTGCTCACCACCTGCTGTCTCCAGGAGCTGGCCGAGCAGGCGTTTTATTCTAGAGTGAGCATTGCATACCGCTAGAGAGATTTCCTTTCCCCTTTCCCTTAGTCTAGGCTTGAGCATGCCACTCTTTTTCTTCTTTCTCTTGAGTTTTCAGATGGTCTGGAAAAACATCCCAATTGTCAGCTGCCTCTCCAGTGCAGGACAAACCTGAAGGATTCCTTAGGTTTTCTCAAGTTCATCCTTCACTAGACAAGTCTTTTTCCTCTGCCTGGAAATTTTGTGCAGGGAGCTTGGGTTGAGGGTGTTTTATATTTGCTTTGGGTGTCAGATATACTTTCCAGTAGCTGCAAGTCCCCAGAGATGTCTCAGTTCATTTGTGCACAGTACAGATGAACAGCACACAATGAGGGTGATATCTTTGTGTTAATCAGCCATGTGTGAACTCTCGGGGGTGATGCTTGCACCTCAGAGCCAGGCTGCACAGCACATGAGATCCTGGAGTCCTGCACCATGTTGTGCAAACTCATGACTTTCTATCCAGAAATATGGCAACAGTGTTGACAGAGCACTGGAGCAGGCTGCCCAGAGAGGTTGTGGAGTCTCCTCTGGAGACGTTCAAAACTCACCTGGGACATGTTCCTGTGTGACCTACTCTAGGTGATCCTGCTCTGGCAGAGAGGTTGGACTAGATGATCTTTCAAGGTCCCTTCCAACCCCTAAATATTCTCTGATTCAGTAACTCTTGGAGTTGATATATGTGATTAGAAGGATGGGATGGGGGCTAGCAGGGAGGGGAAAAGGATGGTCACCTCTCATTACTTCAGACAGTGAACAAATGACTGAGCTGGGCAGTGTCCCCACCCCCCATTCAGAGTCTGTGCTGAGCTGTAGGCCAGCTTCTCCTGCAGCACTACCCCACAAAAGACTATATTCTTTTCTCATAAGCCTCAGTACTCTCCCAGGATATGGAATCAAAGACCCATAAAATCATTTCAGTTGGAAAAGACCTTTAACATCATTGAGTCCAACCATTATCCAACACTACCAAGTCCAGTGCTAAGTTATGTCCCTCAGCACCACATCTCTGAGTCTTTCCAACACCCCCAGGGATGTGCATTTAACCACCTCCTGGGGAGCCTAGTCCAGTGCTTGAGAATCCCTTCAGTGAAGAAGTTTCTTCTAATATCCAACCTAAATCCCCCCTGGTGCCATTTCCTCTTGTCTTATCACTTGTCACTGGGAAGAAGAGACTGACACCCACCTCACCTTTCAGGGAGCTGGAGAGAGTGAGGTGGTCTCCCTTCAATCTCTTCCAAACTAAACAACCCCAGTTCTCTCAGCTGCTCATCACAAGACTTGTTCTCCAGACCCTTCACCAGCTTCATTGTCCTTCTTTAGACCTGCTCCAGCACCTTACCTCATACATTTCAGCCAGGGTTTTTCTTCTTGCCTCTCCCATTGTATAGTACTGAGTCCTGCAGACCAGCCTGCAGGCAGCTAAATTCCCACGGGTGTGGTCTTCTCACATCAGGTCTGTGTGGCTGTTTTACTTGGCAGTTCAGCCCATGGATAAATCCTTAATCCCTGAAAACAAAACACTGGTCAGGGTATTGTTACAATGGTGATATAAAAGTTGGGGGAAAAAAGAATGTCTCTGCTTTGCTGAGAAGGAGATTATTTGCATGGTGAACGTGGGACACTGAGCTGACAGAGGGATGTGCAAGCTGAAGGAGAAGCTATGGGCTATGTAGCTATGAACAGGAGCATCTGACTGACCTGGGTATAGTTGGGTTTGCATCTGGAGACCTGAAGAAAGACTCTGAAAAAGGGCAACACCCATTATTCCCACATCCGTCTGGTTCTCTCCATGCCCCTCCAAAGCAATGCCTGTTTGCTGCGTGGGCTGGGCCAGGGTCTTTCACCCTTCTGCTGCACAAACATTGCTTTCTCTTTCTGCAGGCCCTGGGGATCTCAAGGACATCCATCCACATCATTGGTGTAAGCCTTGGGGCACACGTCGGGGGCCTCGTGGGGCACTTCCACGGCGGTCAGCTGGGACGGATAACAGGTATCAGAAATCTGACTCTGGGCTCCTCACCCACTCTTCAGGGGAGAGAATGGCAGAGCAAGGAAGGGAAGTCATCCATAGTCATCTTTTAATTGCATAAATGCTCATTAGGTCCAAGCTTATGTAATTCTTCTTAGCTGCCAGCAATTAGTCCCCTCTACACCTCACAAAATGGAATGGAATGGAATGGAATGGAATGGAATGGAATGGAATGGACCAGACCAGGTTGGAAGAGACCTTCAAGATCATCGAGTCCAACCTATCACCCAGCACCACCTAATCAACTAAACCATGGCACCAAGCACCCCATCCAGTCTCCTCCTAACCACTTGGTGCCATGGTCTAGTCATGGGGTCTGTGGTGACAGGTTGGACTCGATGATCTTCGAGGTCTCTTCCAACCTTAGCGATACTGTGATACTGTGATACCTCCAGGGACGGTGACTCCACCACCTCCCCAGGCAGCACATTCCAATGGCTAACCACTCTCTCTGTGTAGAATTTCTTCCTATCCTCCAGTCTAAACCTCCCCTGGCACAGCATGAGACTGTGTCCTCTTGTTCTGGAGCTGGTTGCTAGAGAGAAGAGACCAACCCCTTCCTGGCTACAACCATCTTTCATAGTTTCATAGTTTCAGTTAGGGTTGGAAGGGACCACAAGGATCATCTAGTTCCAACCCCCCTGCCATGGGCAGGGACACCCCACACTAGATCAGGCTGGCCACAGCCTCAGCCAGCCTGCTCTTAAACACCTCCAGGAACAGGGCCTCAACCACCTCCCTGGATAACCCATTCCAGGGCTTCACCACCCTCACGGTGAAGAACTTCCTCGCATCCAGCCTGAATCTCCCCACCTCCAGCTTCATTCCATTCCCCCTAGTCCTATCACTACCTGAGATCCTGAGAAGTCCCTCCCCAAAATCCAAAAGACACTCTGCACTTACTCTGCCAGAGCTATTTGAAGCTCAGTCACAGATTTACAGCCTAGAACCTGGAGATAGAGAAGTGCTAAAGGGAAGTGAAACAATGGAGGCCAAAGTAAGGAAGCTGTGGCAGAAGTTAGTGTGGGGCAGAAACTGTTCTGGAGCATGATGAGTCTGACCTGGGAATAATTTATTACTTCTGCCTAGTAACATGTAAAAATGGATGAAATAACTGGTCCAGAAATGGGGAAGAGTGGGGCTGGAGAGCACTCTGTGAGACATTTGATTTCATTACAGGCCTGGATCCTGCAGGTCCTAAGTACACCAGAGCCAGCCCTGAGGAACGCCTGGATCCCGGGGATGCCCTCTTTGTGGAAGCCATTCATACCGATGCTGACAGTAAGCTGGCTTCTGTCTTCTTTGGCCTCTACCTCTGTTCTTCCTGCTGTTGTTATTGCTAAGGGGTGTGTGGGTCATTGTGTCCCTTATGCCAGATCAGCATGAGCTTCATTCTGGGGATGCCTCTTACTGGACAGGCTTTAATGATGAATTCGTTGTCAGGTATCTCTATCCCCGAGCACTTCAGAGTGGCAGTGGAGATCAGACAGAGGGCAATCTTCCAGCAAATAACTGCTTCCTTAACCTTGCTGCAGCACAGGGAGTTAATGCACAATCAGCTTAGCATGGCTTTTAGCACATGGAAGCAATTTGCATGTCCACTCATACTTTACTATGTCCCACCTGAACTAAAAGGGGCGCTGGTGGAAGGTGACAGAAGGAAGCCAACAGCTGATGCAACAGCAGAGTAACTTCTCCACAGTACTTAGGGTCTAATTAGGCAGAACCTGTGCTAAAGAATAATGTGCCTTTGAGCTGGAGGGCACAAAAATGTCTACCAATAAAACCCTCCATCATGCCTTATGCTCCCCCATTATAGCTGAGATCCACTTGTTCTCCATTATAAAGAATTCAGAACCTGAGCCACAGAGGTGGTGGTTAAATCACAGTGCCCAGGCATTTTGATGGCAGGGCCTGGAGCACTCAATGCCCTCTGCAGCAAAACCTGCATGACACAGGCATGCAGGAGCAGGAAACCTGTCCTTGCTGTCTCCAGCACTAAAAATGTTCAAGCAGTTATTTGGGTCTGTCATACACTGTGCAGAGTAAAGCCTGCAGAAGAACCAAGCACAAGAATCATAGAATAGAATAGAATAGAATAGAATAGAATAGAATAGAATAGAATAGAATAGAATAGAATAGAATAGAATAGAATAGACCAGGTTGGAAGAGACCTTCAAGATCATTCAGTCCAACCTATCACCCAACACCATCTAACCAACTAAACCATGGCACCAAGCACCCCATCAAGTCTCCTTCTGAACACCTCCAGTGATGGTGATTCCACCACCTACCTGGGCAGCACATTCCAATGGCCAATCACTCTCTCTGTGTAGAACTTCTTCCTAACCTCCAGTCTAAACTTCCCCTGGTGCAGCTTGAGACTGTGTCCTCTTGTTCCGGTGCTGGTTGCCTGGGAGAAGAGACCAACCCCCTCCTGGCTACAACCTCCCTTCAGGGAGTTGTAGAGAGCAATAAGGTCTCCCCTGAGCCTCCTCTTCTCCAGGCTAAGCAACCCCAGCTCCCTCAGCCTCTCCTCACAGGGCTGTGCTCCAAACCCCTCCCCAGCTTTGTTGCCCTTCTCTGGACATGTTCCAGCAGCTCCACATTTTTCTTGAACTGAGGGGCCCAGAACTGGACACAGGACTCAAGGTGTGGCCTAACCAGTGCTGAGTACAGGGACACAATGACTTCCCTCCTCCTGACGGCCACTCTATTTCTGATGCAGTCCAGGATGCCATTGGCCTTCTTGGCCACCTGGGCACACTGCAGGCTCATGTTCAGCCTACTATCAGCCATTGCCCCCATGTCCCTTTCTGCCTGGCTGCTCTCCAGCCACTCTGACCCCAGCCTGTAGCACTGCCTGGGGTTGCTGTGGCCAATGTGCAGAACCCGGCACTTGGATGTGTTCAATCTCCTGCCCTTGGACTCTGCCCATCTGTCCAGCCTGTTGAGGTCCCTCTGCAAATTATTTTGGGTAGAAAAAGATCCTTAAGATCATCATCTCCTACCATTACCTAACTCTACCAAGGCTGGTGCTAAACCATGTCCCTTAGCTCCACATCTCTGCATCTTTGCAACACCTCCAGGGATGGGCATTCAAATCACCTCCCTGGGGAGTCTATTCCAGTGTTTGAGAACCCTTCAGTGAAGAAGTTTCTACTAATATCAACTCCAAATCTCCTCTGAGGCAACTTGAGGCCATTTCCTCTCATTCTATCACCTATTATGATGTGGCATTTCACCTCCTTTCAGATTTCGGGATCCGGATTCCTGTAGGCCACGTCGATTACTTCGTTAACGGAGGCAGAGATCAGCCAGGATGCCCTCGATTCATCTCTGCAGGTGAGGACACTCTGCAGCCAAGAAGAGGACTTTCATGGCTATTAAGCAGCCTGTGAAAATAATGTTTGGCAACCAGGTCCCCTGCCACACGTTAGGGCAGACATCAGAGTGAAACATCATGGATCTCTGAAGACACATGGCGGCAGAGATTCATGACTTCCTTCCCCTCTCAGCTGTACAGCAAGCAGCTAAAGTTAAAATCACAAGCAGGTCAAGTGTCTCCTATCAAAACATCATTTTGGTGACACTTCTGTATGAGCTAAACCCCTAGCAATTGTAGAGTTTGTATCAACAAAGAAAAGGTTTCTGCTAGAAAGGCTCTTCGCTACTACTAGCAAAAGCTTCTGCTGGTTTTTGTGCTGCAAGCTGTGTCTACCCCTAGAGAGGCAGCTTGTATGGTTACTGCCTTTTCCCTCTGAAGAACAGGACTTGTAAAGTGGTAAGTGGTGTGGCTGAATATTCAGATATGTTAGAGTAGAGTAGAGTAGAGTAGAGTAGAATAGAGTAGAGTAGAGTAGAGTAGAGTAGAGTAGAGTAGAATAGAATAGAATAGAATAGAATAGAATAGAATAGAATAGACCAGGTTGGAAGAGACCTTCGAGATCATTGAGTCCAACCTATCATCCAACATCATCTAATCAACTAAACCATGGCACCAAGCACCCCAGTGATGGTGACTCCACCACCTCGCTGGGCAGCACATTCCAATGGCCAATCTCTCTCTATGAAGAATTTCTTCCTAACACCCAGCCTAAACCTCCCCTGGCACAGCTTGAGACTGTGTCCTCTTGTTCTGGTGCTGGTTGTCTGGGAGGAGACCAACCCCCACCTGGCTACAACCTCTCTTCAGGTAGCTGTAGAGAGCAAGAAGGTCTCCCCTGAGCCTCCTCCTCTCCAGGCTAAGCAACCCCAGCTCCCTCAGCCTCTCCTCACAGGGCTGTGCTCCAAACCCCTCCCCAGCTTTGTTGCCCTTCTCTGGACACCTTCCAGCAACTCAACATCTTTCCTAAACTGAGGGCCCCAGAACTGGACACAGGACTCAAGGTGTGGCTGGATGAGCAGCCTGCATTGAGGGTTAGGTTTCAGGGGACACTTACGGTACCTCACTTTTCACAGCTGAGTCAAAGGTACTGTACTCCTACAAAGAGAGCTTGGGGCCTCATCAGTGGTACACTGATGGGAGAAATGGCAGCCCTGTGGTCATCTCTCCTCTGTGGGACTCGGTTAGTCTGGGACATACTCTTCTAACTTCCTGCATAACTCCTCCTGCAGTTGGGTCTGGGCTTGTAGCTGCAAAGATGCTCTGCAAAAATGTACTTCATAAGAAAGGGATAGCTGCAGAATCAAATGCTCTTGGTGCCATGGTTTAGTTGATAAGATGGTGTTGGGTGATAGGTTGGACTCAATGATCTCAAAGGTCTTTTCCAACCTCCTCTCCTCTCCTCTCCTCTCCTCTCCGAACCTCTCCTCTCCGAACCTCTCCTCTCCGAACCTCTCCTCTCCGAACCTCTCCTCTCCTCTTCTGAATCCTAGCTCTCAGTTCCTTCAAACACATAAAAAAGCTGAAGCCAAGGGAATGGCTTATGGATGCTTATCTCTGGATCTGTTTCTTTTCTTGCAGGATACAAGTATCTGATCTGTGATCACATGAGGGCAGTACATCTCTATGTCAGTGCCTTGGAACATTCCTGTCCAGTCATAGCATTCCCCTGTGCAAGTCATCAAGATTTCCTAAACGGTCATTGCCTGGACTGCGTTGAGCCCTTCCTCTCCTCCTGTCCCAGAATAGGTACTGCACCAGCAGGAAAGCTTCCTGGAGTAGATGATACATTCCTGAGGGCTGTTCACTGCAGAGCACAGTACATGGTTCGGATTCCTCTGTGCAGGATTTGCTTTGGATCTCTTTAGGCACAGTGAGAAACTTTAGTTTTCAGGCTTCTATTAGAGATGCTTTAAAAGATGCTGTGTTGGCCAGGGCAGAACATCAGCATCCTGAACATTTCTAGCCTTTAAATAAGGACCACTGCAAGGCCTTTGACACCGTCCCCCACAGCAAACTCCTGGCCAAGCTGGCAGCCCATGGCTTGGACAGGAGCACTCTGAGCTGGGTTAGGAACTGGCTGGAGGGCCGAGCCCAGAGAGTGGTGGTGAATGGTGCCACAGCCAGCTGGCAGCCAGGCACTAGTGGTGTGCCCCAGGGATCAGTGCTGGGGCCCCATGCTCTTCAACATCTTTATTGATGATCTGGATGAGGGCATCGAGTCCATCAGCAGTAAATTTGCAGACGACACCAAGCTGGGGGCAGGAGTTGATCTGCTGGAGGGCAGAGAGGCTTTGCAGAGGGACCTCGACAGGCTGGACAGATGGGCAGAGGCCAAGGGCATGAGACTGAACACATCCAAGTGCCAGGTTCTGCACATTGGCCACAGCAACCCCATGCAGTGCTACAGGCTGGGGTCAGAGTGGCTGGAGAATGGCCAGGCAGAGAGGGACCTGGGGGTACTGGTTGATTGTAGGCTGAACATGAGCCTGCAGTGTGCCCAGGCAGCCAAGAGGGCCAATGGCATCCTGGCCTGCATCAGGAACAGTGTGGCCAGCAGGAGCAGGGAGGTCGTTGTGCCCTGTACACTGCACTGGTTAGGCCACACCTTGAGTCCTGTGTCCAGTTCTGGGCCCCTCAGTTTAGGAAGGAGGTTGAGTTGCTGGAAGGTGTCCAGAGAAGGGCAACAAAGTTGGTGAGGGGTTTGGAACACAAGCCCTATGAGGAGAGGCTGAGGGAGCTGGGGTTGCTTAGCCTGGAGAAGAGGAGACTCAGGGGTGACCTTATTGCTCTCTACAACTCCCTGAAGGGAGGTTGTAGCCAGGCAGAGGTTGGTCTCTTCTCCCAGGCAGCCAGCACCAGAACAAGAGGACACAGTCTCAGGCTGTGCCAGGGGAGGTTTAGGCTGGAAGTTAGGAAGAAGTTCTATACAGAGAGAGTGATTGCCCATTGGAATGGTCTGCCCGGGGAGGTGGTGGAGTCACCTTCATTGGAAGTGTTCAGGAGGAGACTTGCTGGGGTGCTTGGTGCCATGATCTAGTCGTTGAAGTGGATTGGATTGGTTGATGGGTTGGACACGATGATCTTGAAGGTCTCTTCCAACCTGGTTTATTCTATTGTAATAGAGCCCACAAATGAGTTGAGTCTCCAGAACAAGTGGAGACTTAGCTTAGAAGGTGTCTTGTTTAGAGAAGCACCTGGAAATACTAGCCCAAGCCTCAAGTCATATTCTCCTACATACCACTTGCTTTTGCCAAGTCACCTCCTTCTCATAAATTTCTGCCATGGCCACCCAAAAGATAAACTCCCTGGACAGGGAGAAGGTAATAATTGCCTCATTTAGGCTGCAGGCTGCAACATGAGGAGATGCTATTTGCAGTCTGATACCAGATGAACACAATGAGAGGCCTCTTTTGATACATGTGCTCTCAGATCAGCCACCTCCTCCCCATCTCACCAAGCCACATTGACAGCATGCAGGTGCCTCAAGTTAGAGTGGTCTCACTTGATCTAGAAGTCCAGTTTCCTAACACTTTGTGTTTGCATTGCCATTTACACTTGCACTAAAAGTTTCCTGGTAACTAAAGACCTGGTAGTCTTCAGTCCCACTTGTTTTGCACGAGGTGCAACTGATGACACAGTTTCTCAGCAGAGGAATGAAAGCCACCAAGAGGTACTCTGATACAATACAATACAATACAATACAATACACTAGATGATGATTACCTGGGGTAGCTAGAATAGTTTTTCTGAGGGGGATGTTAAGCTGTCAAACATGACACCTCAAACATGAGCTTCCTCTCATTTGCACTGGTTTAAAGAATGGGTTCCCCTGGGACAGTGGAGTTGGGCAGGATGAGTGGGGTGGATTGGAACCAATGACTCTTCTGCTCTGGGTCATTTATGGCTTTCCCTGCATTGGCTTTATTTTTCTCCTGCAGGTCTGCTGGAGCAGGCAGGTATCAACATGAAAAACCTGCCCAAGGAAGTGAAGGTTTATTTAATGACCAGTCCCTCAGCCCCATTCTGTGGTAAGTAGCAAGGAGACAAAATGAGGCAGAAGGAAGTTGACCAAGTAAGGCAAATTTTCTGGGGAGGCTAAATAGCTACAACCCACCACCCCCATCAGAATCAGCTGGTGTGGCTCAGACTGTCTGAAACACACAGCTGAAGAGCAATAACCCTACACATCTTCCCCATAAAGCCCTTTCCAGCAGGTTTATTTGTGTGGGCACAGCTCTGGATTAAGCCAGCCACATGGCTTTGGGGCTGAAGTAAAGGGCAGTAGGAATGCCTCTCTTTACACCGGACTATGCAGACCTGCCCACTGTGCCTCTCATGCCACAGAGACTGGTTCCTTTCCTATGTCTGTCTAATCTTTCTGCTGGTGAGCCCAAGGAATGAGTCCTACAGGCATGTATTTCAGGAGTAAATCCAACTGGAAGTACCTGCCCTCACCCCCCACATACTTTGCTCAGTCCATCACAGCCTTGTTGAGTTCCACTTGCAGAAGAAAAGAAACAAAGTCACCAGCATTGAGATCACTTTCTGCAGCAACAGCACCCAGGACACAGCCAAGATCACCATGTGAGTGACAGTGCATGCTTCTGGCTTGTTTTATCCCAGCTTTGTGTGTAAGGATGTTTGTACCAGTCCAGGAACAGCTCAGCTCCCTGAGTGCAGACACTGTGTGATGAACATCTTTGCCTCTTGAGTCCCTCCACCCTAAATGCTCTCCACAATCAGACATGTGTTACCATTATTTGGTACATCTGGCTAGGCTCACCTCTTCCCTGAGCATGCCAAGCAGTAGGTGTACTGTGGAGTCCCCCCAGATCTGCACACTTCCTGTGTTGCTAGGATGGTTCCTTTTCCACACCACACCAGTGCTTAGTGCCAAGTCAAACTGCAATCCCTGCCAGGCAGTTAGCAGCTCTACTCTGCCAGACAGTCATGGCTCCAGCAAGACCCCATCCAGTAGAGGTCCCAGGCTGATGGACTTGGTGGCTTAGACATTTCTCTTGATGGCCAACAGGACTGCAGCTGCAAAGGGGAGACAAGTGCATTTCTCCACAGTCACAAATGTCTTCAGTAGCTTGTAGCCTCTGTACACCCAGGCTCCCTTGGAGGGAGAGGTCCAAAGGGCAGGGGAACAAGACCATATGTGTAGACAGACAGATCTCTCTTGAAAGCATTACCCTCCTCCAAACAGTGTCTGAATACCAGACCCAGACTCCTGTTCCACAGCCCTTACCACAAGGGATCTCTCCAGCACACAGAACTTTCCTAAGATATCTTCCTCACGTCTTACACTTTCCTGCCTGCTGCTGTGGGCTGGGAACCACAATGCAGATGTGTAGCTAGCACATGCTGCTGGCTGCCTCAGGAAGCAGAAGAGGGCTAAAGATAATACAATACAATACAATACAATACAATACAATACAATACAATAAATCCAGGTTGGAAGAGATCTTCAAGATCTTCGTGTCCAACCCATCAACCAATCCACCCCACCCAAACAACTAACCCATGGCACCAAGCACCCCATCAAGTCTCCTCCTGAACACCTCCAATGATGGTGACTCCACCACCTCCCCGGGCAGCACATTCCAATGGGCAACCACTCTCTCTGTATAGAACTTCCTCCCAACATCCAGTCTAAACCTCCCCTGGCACAGCCTGAGACTGTGTCCTCTTGTTCTGGTGTTGCCTGCCTGGGAAAAGAGAGCAACTTCTGCCTGTCTACAATCTCCCCTCAGGTAGTTGTAGAGAGCAATAAGGTCACCCCTGAGTCTCCTCCTCTCCAGGCTAAGCAACCCCAGCTCCCTCAGCCACTCCTCATGGGGCTTGTGTTCCAAACCCCTCACCAGCCTTGTTGCCCTTCTCTGGACACCTTCCAGCAAGTCAACATCCTTCCTAAACTGAGGGGCCCAGAGCTGGACACAGGACTCAAGGTGTGGCCTAACCAGTGCAGTGTACAGGGGCAGAATGACCTCCCTGCTCCTGCTGGCCACACTATTCCTGATGCAGGCCAGGATGCCATTGGCCCTCTTGGCTGCCTGGGCACACTGCAGGCTCATGTTCAGCCTACCATCAACCAGTACCCCCAGGTCTCTCTGCCTGGCTGCTCTCCAGCCACTCTGACCCCTGCATGGGGTTGCTGTGGCCAATGTGCAGAACCTGGCACTTGGATGTGTTCAATCTCCTGCCCTTGGACTCTGCCCATCTGTCCAGCCTGTCGAGGTCCCTCTGCAAAGCCTCTCTGCCCTCCAGCAGATCAACTCCTGCCCCCAGCTTGGTGTCGTCCACAAATTTACTGATGATGGACTCAATGCCCTCATCCAGATCATCAATGAAGATGTTGAAGAGCATTGGGCCCAGCACTGATCCCTGGGGCACACCACTAGTGCCTGGCTGCCAGCTGGCTGTGGCACCATTCACCACCACTCTCTGGGCTCAGCCTCCAGCCAGTTCCTAACCCAGCTCAGAGTGCTGCTGTCCAAGCCATGGGCTGACAGCTTGGCCAGGAGTTTGCTGTGGGGGATGGTGTCAAAGGCCTTGCTGAGGTCCAGGCAGACCACATCCACAGGCCTCCCCACATCAACCAGGCAGTCACCTGATCATAGAACCTGAGCCAGCTCTCCTGGGATCATGGGGTTCCGGTGCTGGCTCTCCTTACTGCTAAGCCAAAAGACTGTGACATGAAGCTCATTGTGCTGCTGCTTCAGATTGCTGGCCAGGCACTGCACTTTGAATTTTGTACTCCAGCCTGGTGCAGCTCAGTCTGTTCAACCCCTTGCCGGTTTGGAAGTCACGTCTGCCTTTTCCAGAGATGTAGGAGGGAGGAAACAGTGACACCTAGGTCAAGTCAGGGCCCTTGATCTACTCTGAGAGGCATGCAGACGCTTCCTTTTGCAGTTGTCAGACGCAGGGTGTGATAGGTGTCCTGTGGGAGGCATGTGAGAGCTGGAGAGAAAGGCTGCCTGGGGAAGTGAGACAAGCAGGCAATCCCCAGGCTTTGCTGTACCCTTGTTTTAATGAGGCAGTAGAGTTATGGCAGGGTAACCTACCCAGAGATACCCTTACCCTGGGAGAACAGCAGCTGTGTTTCATTTCAGTGCCTTCCTAAGAAGCACAAGGTTAAACTGAACAGCTTGCTTACAGCAATAATCCTGCAGAGCCAAGAGCATAAACCTGATGATAGGCCTTTCAGTACTCACTGCAGCAAACAGGCTTCCACACTCTAGGCAAAGCTCAGCCCTCCAGTGCAGTCAAGCTCAGAGTGTTGAATGGGCATCTAATCTGAACCTCCCCTGGTGCAACTTGAGGCCATTTCCTCTCATCCTGTCACTTGTCAATAGGCAGAAGAGACAGACCTCCACCTGGCTCCAGTTTCCTTTAAGGAACTTGTATAGAGCCAGAAGGTCTCCCCTCAGCCTCCTTTTCTCCAGACTGAACAATCCCAGTTCCCTCAGCCACTCCTCACCAGACCTGTTCTCCAGACCCTTCACCAGATTCATTGCCCTTCTCTGGACCCACTCCAGCACCTCGATGTCTTGTAATGATGCCCCAAATTTGATCCAGTACTCAAGGTGTGGTCTCACCTGTGCTGAGTCCAGGGGCACAATCACTTCCCTAGTCCTGCTGGCCACACCATTTATAGAATAGAATAGAAGTAGAATAGAATAGAATAAGAATAGAATAAGAATAGAATGGACTAGACTAGGAATAGAGTAGAATAGAATAGAATAGAATAGAATAGAATAGAATAGAATAGAATAGAATAGAATAGAATAGAATAGAATAGAATAGAATAGAATAGGACCAGGTTGGCAACGACCTTTGTGATCATCCAGTCCAACCTATCACCCAACACCATCTAATCAACTAAACCATGGCACTAAGTGCCTCATCCAGTCTCAAACACCTCCCTGGGCAGCACATTCCAACGGTTAACAACTCTCTCAGTGAAGAACTTTCTCCTCACCTCCAGCCTAAACCTCCCCTGGCACAGCTGGAGACTGTGTCCTCTTGTTCTGGTGCTGGTTGCCTGGGAGAAGAGACCAACCCCCACCTGGCTACAACCTCCCTTCAGGTAGTTGTAGACAGCAATAAGGTCTCCTCTGAGCCTCCTCTTCTCCAGGCTAAGCAACCCCAGCTCCCTCAGCCTCTCCTCACAGGGCTGTGCTCAAGGCCTCTCCCCAGCCTCATTGCCCTTCTCTGGACATGTTCAAGTGTCTCAATGTCCTTCTTAAACTGAGGGGCCCAGAACTGGACACAGGACTCAAGGTGGGAGGGTTCCTCCAGCATTGTAGCACGCCTGCATGCAGCCTGCACGTGCAGGTCGACCGAATGCTCTCCCTCAAATCTCTCACCCTGCCTTGCAGCCCTAAACAGCAGGAGATGGGTAAACGGCTGCTGGCCCACAGAGTAGCCCTCTGCCAGGTAACCAGTGTGACTCTGAAGTATCTCCCCAAGAATCACTTCTGGAGGAAGGATGAGTCGTTCCTTGTCGGCAAGTTCTGCGCAGCCCAACTGCCCCTCGATGGCAAGTAAGTCACAGAACATCTCACTGGGGTCCCCTGAGCCTGTGGGAGCAATGCATATTCTAGATGTGAGGAGGAAGTTCTTCACCGTGAGAGTGGTGAAGGCCTGGAATGGGTTGTCCAGGGAGGTGGTTGAGGCCCCGTCCCTTGCGGTGTTTAAGACCAGGCTGGACGAGGCTCTGTCCAGCCTGATCTAGGGTAGAGTGTCCCTGCCCATGGCAGGGGGGTTGGAACTAGCTGATCCTTGTGGTCCCTTCCAACCCTAACTGAAACTATGAAACTATGAAACTATATTCCCTCTCTCTTGTTTACACAGACACAGAACAAGGTCTCCCTCATCACCTGTAAGTAACCTACCTCTGAGGGAGAATCGACCAAGCTACTTTTCTAGGAGTTTTCTACCATTGTTCCCCCAGGATAGAAGCTTTGTGCCACAGGAGGAGAAGGGCTGCCCCCCCACATCACCTTGGAGGTGCTTAAGTCAGAAACGATGACAAAAGCTTATACCAGCTAGAATTTGTTCCTTTTCTCCTTGCTTGCTCTCTCCATCTTTGCCCCTGTCTGCAACAGGTCCCTGGATGAAACATGGCAAACCTTTTTCAGGTTAAGACAACAGGAAACTAGTTGTGCATTTCTGCTTCCTGTACTGCAAAGATTTATGAAGTACTATGGCTAAAGACAACCACTGTGGCATTTTATAGGCCAAGCATCATAGAGTATTTGTCTTCAGCCACAACTGCCTTACCTAGAGTAGAAGCAGCCAAGTCCTTCTCATCCTGAGAGAGATAGCAGTCTTCTCCATAATTCTTGTGAGGAGCTTTGCAGATCCAAAGTTCTTGCAGGCAGGGAAAAACAGCTGAATATATCACAGTATCAGTCAGGGTTGGAAGGGACCACAAGGATCAGCTAGTTCCAACCCCCCTGCCATGGGCAGGGACAGCCCACACTAGATCAGGCTGGCCAGAGCCTCATCCAGCCTGGGCTTAAACACCTCCAGGGACGGGGCCCCAACCACCTCCCTGGACAACCCATTCCAGGGCTTCACCACCCTCATGGGGAAGAACTTCCTCCTCATGTCCAGCCTGAATCTCCCCACCTCCAGCTTCATTCCATTCCCCCTACTCCTATCACTACCTGAGATCCTCAGAAGTCCCTCCCCAGCCTTCTTGTAGCCCCCTTCAGCTACTGGAAGGCCACAATTAGGTCACCTGGGAGCCTTCTCTTCTCCAGACTGAACAGCCCCAACTCCTTCAGTCTGTCCTCACAGGAGAGGTGCTCCAGCCCTCTGATCATCCTCGTGGCCCTTCTCTGGACACCTTCCAGCACCTCCAGATCCCTCTTGTAATAGGGGCTCCAGAACTGGAGGCAGTACTCCAGGTGGGGTCTCAGCAGAGCTGAGTAGAGGGGGAGAATCTCCTCCCTTGCCCTGCTGGCCACACTTCTCCTGATGCAGCCCAGGCTCTGATTGGCTTTCCGGGCTGCAAGTGCACCCTGAGAGCTCCTGTTGAGCTTCTCCTCCACCAGCACCCCCAAGTCTCTCTCCTCAGGGCTGCTCTCCAGCCAGTCACTGCCCAGCCTGGATTTGTGCCTGGGATTGCCTCGACCCAGATGCAGGACCCTGCCCTTGGTCTTGTTGAAGCTCATGAGGTTGGCTTGTGCCCACCTCTCCAGCCTGTCCAGGTCCCTCTGGATGGATCCCTTCCCTCCAGCTGTCTGCTGCACCACACAGCTTGGTGTCATCAGCAAACTTGCTGAGGGTGCACTCAATGCCACTGTCCATGGCACTGATATACACCAATGTCCACATTGCTTCTGCATGGGCTCTTATGATGGTTCCAGGCTGAAGCAAGCTAGTGGGTTTCCCAAAGCAGGGAAAACTAGGCTCATGTTCAGAGGGGCAGTAAGAAGACTCAAGCACAAGGCAGTAAAAACGTACCCAATGAGCCCAGAGACAGAAGGAAAACAAAACAAAACAAAACCCAAACAAAACCAAACAAAACCCAAACAAAACCAAACCCAAAACAAACAAACAAAACCAACCAAAAAAAAAAGAGGGCTTCTTAGGGTAGACACTGGCACTCCCTTGAGCATAAGCTAAACACTCCAAGGTTGGGATGGCTGTGCAGATGCCTGTTTTTTATCACTTGTGAATGGGGCAGCAGGGCACATGCTTTACAGGTGTGCTGACCTGAACACCTAGACTTGGACTTGGCTGTGATGGAGGTAGAAAGCTGGAGGATTGCAGAGGTTCACAACTATACTCTTACCACTGAAATGGGAGCACTCAGAGCAACAATGGGACTGCTAGGAGAAGGCAGTGGAAAGGTGAAGCACACAACCCCATATGCACCCTCCAGCCAATTGATCCCAGTCAGGGCAGAGCACCCTGTTCACCATACCTTTGCCAAGGCAACACAAGGTCCAGCAGCAGCTTGCTTGCCTCTGTGTTGAGTATCAACCTCCACCTGCTAACACCCAGCCTGACTTCCCTGTGCTCTTCCTACAGACGGACAATGTCATGCCTGCCCTGGAACCTCACCCTCCCTGGCAACACAGACATCTCCTATGAGCTACCCACTCCGTGTGCCTAGCACTGCCTTCAGAGCACACAGGCTTACCCCAAACTGGAAAGAAGCCCACCAGCACCTATTGCTGCTTTCTGCTCATAGATGATGCTTTCACCATAAAACCAGAGGGGTTATTTACTTCCTGCATTAGGGACAGGATGTCAAGGAAAAGAAACGTGCAGCACACTGCTGAGTACAAGGCTGACTGGCTGCAGCGAGAGCTCTCAGTTAAAAGGCTGGATTGGGGCTTTTATCTCACAGGTTCTGTACCCAGCTCTGAAGATGAGTATTTAACCTCCAGGTCTGGATCTGTATTAAAGGAGGAGATAACATCTCTCCTTACAACAGGAGCAGTGGGATGATTCATTTGTGGTTTATATTAAAGTGTCCTGAGATCTTCATATTAAAGGTGAGATGTACTATTTTTCCTCAGCAAAGGGAACCTTTTTGCTTCTGTAAGTCTATGAAATTATAGAGAAGGAGACTCCACAACCTCCCTGGGCAGCCTGCTGCAGGGCTCCAGCATCCTCACACCAAAGAAGCTTCTCCTCATGTTGAGGTGGAACTCCCTGGGTTCTGGTTTGTGTCCACTGCCCCTTGTCCTGTCACAGGGCACCAATGAAATGAGCCTGGCCCCTTCTTTTTGACACCCATCCTTACAATGTAAACATTGAAAAGATCTCCTTTCCAGTGTCATGGTTCAAGTGTGGTGCAGGAAGGAATCATTCTTAGCCAACACTCCAATGGGAAACTCACTAGTTCTATCTACAGGACCCTATTCATGGCAGCACTTCTGCTAAGCAATCAGAATGGATCTCCTTCCCTGACCATCTTGGAGAAGCTCTGCTGGCTGTTGGTTTGTTCTCTTTGAAGCTCACACGAAGGGAAACAGACACCAGGAGCACAGCAGTTTGTCTTGCATCCAGTTTTGCACTGCTTGGACCACCTCCTGAAGGAGTAAACCGGTCACACCTCCCTAGAATAAAAGGCACCAGGAGGAAGGATGGAACATTTTAGCTACAGGGCCAGCTAGCACAAGTTAGTCCCAGGAACTCAGCAGAGCCTTTCAGACCTGGAAAAGCAGCCACAGTCTGGAAAAAATGGATGGAAGATTACAGGATGAGATCCATGTCCATAGAAACAGCCCTCACTCACCCACACCTTCCCCCCACCTTGATGAGTATGCACATTAAAGAGGAGCCAGGTCATGCATGATCTCTGCCTGCAAACTACATCTTCTATACACCAGTTTCTCTGGGCCCCTGAACTGGCTTCAGCCCTGGGTGACAGAGAAGTCACCAGGAACACCACAGTCAGAGTGGAGGGACATGCTAAAGGCATTTCTGCCATGAAGAAGCCTCAGGCACCTGGCATGAGCCGTCACTACTGCTCCAGTAGACTGTGTCACTGCAGTTAGCTCCTAATTTCATCTCACATCCAGGCTTTTGGGCTCTACCATGTGGCTGTTTGGAAAGCCAGCTAACAAAGATCTGCTGCAGTATACACTCAGGACAGGGTTAGAACTGGGCTCTGACAACCTGACAGAGATCCAGGTTAGCTGGTGCCATGATTGAAGAGTTTCAAAGGACCTTCTTGTTCAAGACTGGAGTATAACCTCAGCAGGCACCTGCAAAGGGCAGTGTGTAATCCAGTCCAGCCTGGTCCACTAATGCAGGCAGGTCTATGAAGCACCATGCCAGATGGATGCAGCTTCACTGGACATCCCAGTTCCTTTGCAGAAGGGAGCCCAGCAGCTCTCCTGCTAATTTGCTGGAGGCATTTCCTAGCTGTGAAGGGCAGTGGGGTCGTGCTGAAGCAAGAATGCAGCAGCAGAGCACTGTGACAACCATAACAGGGTGATCCCCAGGTCTGGGGCAGACCCATCCTCCTGCCCTGGGATGCCAGCAAAGGTGAACAGCGTGAGGAGCTGCATACACCATGGATCCCTCATACCCACCACTGCAGAGGCCTCTCCAGACCGCAGCAAGAGTGCCAGATACCAAGGGTGCAGGTCTCACTCATCTGAGATTTGCAGGACATGCCAAACTGGTCTCTGAGCCACAGGGCCTCTGAGCAGCAGAAGGCAGGTAGGGCTGCCTCCAGCAGCCCACAGTTGACACAAAGCCAGCCCACCACACATAGAATGGATGTGCCCTCGTGTGTCTGTGCCAAATGGCCCTGAAGAATGCCCTGCCTGTGCGTGCTGATGGAGGGACTGATGCTCCCCATTCCTTCCCTGGCTAGCTGCCCTGGAAGGACTCCTGTCGTCACCACCCAGCTTGATTGCATCAGGCTCTGTGGGACAGAGGATTCCTCCACTGGTACTGCCATCTCCAATTCCCTGACAGAGGAAATGTCTGGGGCAGCTCGTCAGCCAAAGCCCATTGCAGCTGAACTTAGAAGAGGCCTTTCATCTCCACACTATTTTCATCTAAGATATTCTTGCACTTCATCCTACCAGTGGCTGCCCTCCCCAGAGACATTTTGTATTCACCCATTTTGTCACTCGCTGTGTGCGCCCTGAGGCCATTCCCCACTGAGAGGGGCAACAGGCAGCTGGGCTCTCCTTCTTGCCTACACCTTCTCCTAGTCCCAATTCCTCCCCTTTCTTATTCTAAATAAATCAACTCAACCAACCAGTCAATTTCTTCTTTGAGAAGTGGTGCTTATCACAGTATCACCAAGGTTGGAAGAGACCTCCAAGATCATCAAGTCCAAACCTGTCACCACAGAACTCATGGCTAAACCATGGCACCAAGTGCCACATCCAATCCCCTCTTGAACACCTCCAGGGACGGTGACTCCACCACCTCCCTGGGCAGCACACTCCAATGGCTAACAACTCTCTCAGTGAAGAACTTTCTCCTCACCTCCAGCCTAAACTTCCCCTGGCACAGCTTGAGACTGTGTCCTCTTGTTCTGCTGCTGGTTGCCTGGGAGAAGAGACCAACTCCCTCCTGGCTACGCCTCCCTTCAGGTAGCTGTAGAGAGCAATGAGGTCTCCCCTGAGCCTCCTCTTCTCCAAGCTAGACAATCCCAGCTTTCCTCACCCTCTCCTCACAGGGCTGTGCTCAAGGCCTCTCCCCAGCCTTGTTGCCCTTCTCTGGACACCTTCAAGTGTCTCAATGTCCTTCTTAAACTGAGGGGCCCAGAACTGGGCACAGGACTCCAGGTGTCGCCTAACCAATGCAGAGTACAGGGGCACAATGACTTCCCTGCTCCTGCTGGCCACACTATTCCCAATACAGGCCAGGATGCCATTGGCCTTCTTGGCCACCTGGGCACACTGCTGGCTCACGTTTAGGCAGCTGTCAATCAGCACCCCCAGATCCCTCTCTGTTTGGCAGCTCTCAGCCACTCTGACCCCAGCCTGTAGCTCGGCATGGGGTTGTTGTGGCCAAAGTGCAGCACCTGGCACTTGGATTTGTTGAATGCCATCCTGTTGGACTCTGCCCATCTGTCCAGTCGGTCAAGGTCCCTCTGCAGAGCCCTTCTGCCCTCTAACAGATCAACATCTGCTCCCAACTTGGTGTCATCTGCAAATTTGCTGATGACTGTCTCAATCCCCTCATCCAGATCATCAATGAAGATATTAAAGAGGATGGGGCCCAGCACTGATCCCTGGGGGACGCCCCTGGTGACTGGCCTCCAGCTGGAGGTGGCACCACTCACCACCATGTGAGAGAGGAGAAATCCTCACCCCCAGAAGAGTAGTTTCTGACCTCACTAGAGTGAATGCCCAGGGAGATGCATGATCTCGCACCTCCATAGCATGCCCTCTATTGGAAGCCCATTACAAAAGCTGCCAGGCAGCCCATTTTCCCCTCTCCTTTCCCCTCCATGCCTCGAGGTCACCTCAAGCCTTTAAAACAGCGTTAGCTCCATCTCCAACTCCTCACACACCGGCAGTTTTCTCTCTGACTTTAATGAGAAACATTAAACCAAGGGGAACACAGCTGGCCGGGCAGGCTGGCACCGCTTGCGGCGATACCGATGTACCTGGGTTTCAGAGCTGCTGACACACCTCAGAGAGAGGCAGGACTAGAAAACAAACCCTGGAAGCTCACTGGGGCAGGCAGCTCAGGTGAACAGCTACAGGGTGGGAGGTGCTGGAGTGTCACACCGCAGTCTCATGCATGTGCTTCACGTGCTCCTGAGTGTGGATGTCTGCAGGCAGACCTTTCAGTGCGTGCTAGAGTGTCTCTGGTCAGAAACTTGTGTGAGCGTACGCTCCCGTGGAGGGGCTTCAGGATCCAAACAGCCTGTGTTGTTCCCTAGAGCTCAGGGGTCTGGGTGGGAGCCAGAGGGGCTCGTCCTTTGCAGGGAGGGTGAGGAGAACTCCAGAGACGGTTTCCAGAGGCTGCAGAAGGAAAACAGTGCAGGAAGGAGGACAATGAGAGGAAGGGTGGGAGGAGAGGAGAAAAAAAAAGAGAGAGAGAGCACCATTATTATCATAGTATCAGTCAGGGTTGGAAGGGACCACAAGGATCAGCTAGTTCCAACCCCCCTGCCATGGGCAGGGACACCCCACACTAGATCAGGCTGGCCACAGCCTCATCCAGCCTGCTCTTAAACACCTCCAGGGATGGGGCCCCAACCACCTCCCTGGACAACCAATTCCAGGGCTTCACCACTCTCATGGGGAAGAACTTCCTCCTCACCTCCAGCCTGAATCTCCCCACCTCCAGCTTCATTCCATTCCCCCTAGTCCTATCACTCCCTGAATCACAGGAATATCTCTTACTTCCAAACTTTTCAAGGATACAAACCACATGGAGGCCACCATTACCTGTCCTTCTCCCCTGTTAGCATGAGAAGCTGTGTGTGGGTCATACACCCAGCCTGAGAGAGCAAAGTCAAACTCCTCTAAAGCACCTTCTGTGATATTGATGAAACAAAGCTCTCACAGCAGGTGGAAAATAATTCCTACTAACTTAGATACCAGGCTACAGACTGTCAAGCATCCATCCATCCATCCATCCATCCACCCACCACACAGAAAGCCAGCCCCAAGATGTAACTGCACAAAACTAAGCAACAATAGCTCCACAACTTGCAAAACCCTCATAGCAACAACCTAGAACAGATGTGATATGAGAAAAGGGGGAAAGCAGGTGGCTTTTGGTTGCTTGAATTTCCATGCAAGGAATGAGGCTTAGTTTACTATGGAGCACCAAGCAGCACACAGGGTAAAGCAGGTTTTGAGCAGGGTCTTCGAACCTGCCTCACTTAAACAGGCAGCCTGATAGTTACTGAAACCTCTCCCTCCCCTCAGAGGAAGAATGTGCTCATCAATGGGATATCAAAGAGGAAGAAGGTACTCATCAGTAAGGTATCATAGAATGGTTTGGGCTGGAAGGGACCTCTGAAAGTCATCCAGTCCAACCTCCTCTGCAGTCAGCAGGGACATCCAACCAACCAGATCAGGTTGCCCAGAGCCCTGTCCAGCCTCACCTTGAATATCTCCAGAGATGGAGCCCCACTCACCTCCCTGGGCAACCTGTTCCAGTGTTCCACCACCCTCATGGTGCAGAACTTGTTCCTAACATCCAGTCTAAATCTAGTCTTCTCTAGTTTGAAGCCATTGCCCCTCATCCTGTCCCTGCAGGCCTCTGCTAAGAGTCTCTCTCCATCCTTCTTGTAGCTCCCTTCAGGTACTGGAAGGCTGCTGTTACATCAGCCTGTGTCTTGCTCATAAGCAGACTAGAAATTCTTTCCAAGAACTAGACAGACTCTAAGAACAGTAGGCCAATGTTATATCTCCTAGGCATATTTCCTTCTGCATGATTTTTGAAGCACTTTGGCCCTCCTGCACTGTGGTATTGCAATGTGGCTGTTGTAGTGACAGAAAATGAAGGAATGTGATCCATAGAAGCACATTCCTCATAAAGAATTTTGAGAGCTCAAAGGTGATTATCTGGCTTGGAAGTTGCTGGGACAGAGATGAAAACACAGAGCAGGGAAAAAGCCACAGAGGACCTCTGGCACCACAGCTATCACTTACTTCAAACCATGACACTACAGGGAACATCAGGGAAGTTTTTATCAAGGAAGTTTTCATCACTTCCAAGGGAAAAAAATATGGCAGTGCTTTCCCTGGGTCATGGTGGAGCTCTGCAGATCATCAACTGGGACAGATGCCTGACCAGAAAGAAAACCTGCAGCCCTTCTGTACCACCAGTTTTTGTGGTTAGGTGCTCAAGTTGCTGTGGAATACTGTCCACATGGGTCAGCTGCTCTTGTGCTTCTGGGATGCAATGGGATTAGGACACCCAGAACCACAAGGAAGTGCTCATTCCACTGTTCTGAACACACTAAACAGAGTTTGTGTTTCTGTGTCTAATTACTTTAAAGTACCACACTATCTCCAGAATAATAGACAAGAAGGCCAATGGCATCCTGGCCTGCATCCAGAAATAGTGTGGCCAGCAGGAGCAGGGAAGTCATTGTGCCCTGTACTCAGCACTGTCCAGTTCTGGACCCCTCAGTTTAGGAAGGACATTGAGACACTTGAATGTGTCCAGAGAAGGGCAACAAGGCTGGGGAGAGGCCTCGAGCACAGCCCTGTGAGGAGAGGCTGAGGGGGCTGGGGTTGCTTAGCCTGGAGAAGAGGAGGCTCAGGGGAGACCTTCTTGCTCTCTACAACTCCCTGAAGGGAGGTTGTAGCCAGGTGGGGGTTGGTCTCTTCTCTCAAGCAACCAGCACCAGAACAAGAGGACACAGTCTCAAAATGTGCCAGGGGAAGTTTAGGCTGGAGGTGAGGAGAAAGTTCTTCACTGAGAGAATTGTTAGCCATTGGAGTGTGCTGCCCAGGGAGGTGGTGGAGTCACCATCACTGGAGGTGTTCAAGAGGGGATTGGACGTGGCACTTGGTGCCATGGTTTAGTCATGAGGTCTGTGGTGACAGGTTGGACTGGATGATCTTGGAGGTCTCTTCCAACCTTGGTGATTCTGTGAATTCTGCCAAAGACCTGGGAAGGGTTATCCTTCTGCTGAGAGGGCAAAGCAGAGCGCAGACAAAGTGACTTCCCCACAGTTTGCAGCACTATCAGCATTCATTTTTGATTGCTTGTGTTCAATCCCCTGGCAGGGAGGAGGATGGCTGCCTCCTAAGTGATTCAGTGTTCCTACCTCTCCACCCAAGGCCTGGAAAAGCTGCAAATTCCTATCTCCAGCAGTCTACCACCAGGCACTTCACATTCCTAGGACATCCAAGCTAGAAAACAGCTGAAGATTTTTTCCCTTTCCTTCTGTCCCTCCTTTTTAAAATAAAAATAGAGACTAAAAAATGAAATTACAAAAAAAAAAACAAAAAACAAGCAGAACCCTTGATGACTTTTTATAACCCTTGCTGACTTTTTATCTGATTCAAATACACTTCCTCCTTCCCTGAGCAGTGTCTTCATATCCCAGACTTTAAGTTTGGAGACATGGAAACTACAGGAAGAGGCACATGACTCGGCCCAGAGCCATGCACAAACCAAAAGCAACTTCCATTTCTTTCAAAAACTCTGAACCACCACCTGATGAAACAGCAGAAACAGCTACTGCAGACAGCAAGTGCTTGCTGTCTGACCCAGCCAGCCTTTCCCATGCAGAGCACTCGGAAGGGACAGACCCCTTGTCCTACCAGCAGAGAGGCTTCTGCACAAGCACTGCAGGGTAGGGAAGATGACTGCAGGCTTGTCAGGACTCGTGCCAGAAGTCAGTTTGTTTTGCTTCATGCTCCCTGCCAGTGAGTCCACAGCCCAAGCATTTGCAGCCCAGAAGCAGACCCAAATGAGTGTGGGGAAGGCTGGGGTGAAATCACAGAATCACAGAATCAATAAGGTTGGAAAAGAGCTCAGAGATCATCAAGTCCAACCTGGCACCAACACCTCATGACAACTAAACCATGGCTTCAAGTGCCACATCCAATCCCCTCATGAACACCTCCAGGGATGGTGGCTCCACCACCTCCCTGGGCAGCACATTCCAATGGCCAATTGCTCTTTCTGGGAAGAACTTTTTCCTCACCTTGAGCCTAAACCTCCCCTGGCACAGCTTGAGACTGTGTCCTCTTGTTCTGCTGCTGGTTGCCTGGGAGAAGAGACCAATCCCCATCTGGGTAAAACCTCCCTTCAGGTAGTTGTAGAGAGCAAAAGGTCTCCCCTGAGCCTCCTCTTCTCCAGACTAAGCAACCCCAGCTCCCTCAGCCTCTCCTCACAGGGCTGTGCTCCAGGCCTCTCCCCAGCCTCATTGCCCTTCTCTGGACACGTTCAAGAGTTTCAATGTCCTTCTTAAATTGAGGGGCCCAGAACTGGACACAGGACTCAAGGTGTGGCCTAACCAGTGCTGAATACTGGGGCACAATGACCTCCCTGCTCCTGTTGGCCACACTATTCCTGACGCAGGCCAGGATGCCATTGGCCTTCTTGGCCACCTGGGCACACTGCTGGCTCATGTTCAGCCTACTGTCAACCAGTACCCCCAGGTCCCTTTCTGCCTGGCTGCTCTCCAGCTACTCTGACCCCAGCCTGTAGCACTGCATGGGGTTGTTGTGGCCAAAGTGCAGCACCTGGCACTTGGACCTGCTGTATGTCATCATGTTGGACTCTGCCCATCTGTCCAGCCTGTCAAGGTCCCCCTGCAGAGCCCTTCTACCCTCTAACAGATCAACTCCTGTCCCCAGCTTGGTGTCATCTGCATGTTTACTGATGACTGACTCAGTCCCCTCATCCAGATCATCAATAAAGATGGTGCACCATGTTCAAGCATGCTTGCTGGAGGACAGTCTCATCAGCTGTAGCCCAGCCCTGTAAGTTCCTCCCTGCCACACAGATCCACCTGGGACACAGAGAATCATACAGAATCATTTAGGTTGGAAAAGACCTTCAAGATCATCAAGTCCAACCACTAACCCTACTCTACTAACTCCACCACTAAGCCATTTTTGCAGGGAAATCCTCACTGAGGGAGGATTCTTCCACCCTACAGATAACAGACTCTCTTGGGAAGTATCCCTGGGAAACATCATTGAATGTTCTCATTTTTTTTTATAGCTATTTGGGACTCCCTTAATTTAGCAACAAGAGCAAAGTGAACAATTTCCACTCGGGTAACCCAGGACACAGACACATGGAGTGGTCAGTTCCAGCACAGAAAGCTGACTCTCAAGCTTAGTGCCTGGCAGCTGGATGCCAGAAAGCAGCTATTATGGGGTTGCAGCAGGAATGCAGGTTTCAAGGTCTGCAGCTGGTGTGCAGCAGCTGTCATGCAGCAGCCAGCTAAAAGTAGCTCAGTGTGGCATGTCTCTCTTGGCCACTCAGATCTGAGTTTCAAGCACAATCCACCCTCCTGTCTATTTCTGTTTGCCTGCCGTTACTCCTCTGCCCAAACATCCACCAGGCCTGAGAATTGTTCCCTTGCAGGGTAAGGAGCTGGCATCTCCTTCCCACTTACCAGAAAGCAGTTTGGGGCATGCCAAAACAATATTTAGCCTGTCAGTCTCTCCAGGATGATTTGGGGTAAGAGCTATACCACACAAGGCAATCTTTTCAATACCTTACTGATCTGGCTGAGACAAAGCTCATCAAAACCAAGGATGGAGCAAATGCAAGGATAAGCTGTGGTGGGCAGGAGGAGAAAGGACTCTAAGCTTTTTGCTTCTGCCAAGACTGAGCATTTGCAGAGTATACAGCAGCTACTTGCTCTCAGTGTGCTGTAAGCCCTGGAGCTGTGTCTTCCCCTTCCAGGATCTCCTGGATTATCTGCTCTCTCACTTGCAGACCTCTTCCTCAGCTCAACACTGTGACCATGGCAGTTTGGGACATGGTTCGGTGGGCATGGTGGTGTTGGACTCGATCTTAGAGGCCTTTTCCAACCTTAATGCCTGTGACCTATGTCAAGCCCTGCACTGTCTCTGTGGTCACTCTTGTACCACCCATCAGCCAGGGCACTGTTTCAGTTTCTCTGCCTCTCCTGGGGGTAGAGAGAGGACAGGGCAGGGAAGAGCTTCCTTTGGTGAGGTTACCAGCCCCTCCACTTTGCAGTGCTGCTGGTGCCTGGAGCCAGGCCTCTACTCTGCTGCTTGTCCTTCAGAAAAATCACACTGCTTGAGCTAACCTCCCGTGATTCCTTGGGGCAGCAGGCAAAAAAGTGCTGTGGAGGAGCAAACCCACGGCAAAGGAGTGCGAGAGGCCGGGAGGCGCTGCTCTGCCCGGGCAGCTGCATCACAGGAAGGGCTTGCTCCCGTGAGCGGGTACTTACGCGGGGGTCCCACACAGGGTGAGGCGTGCCCATGCCAGGAGTGCCCTCACTTCATATACTCCCCTTCGCTCACATAGTCCATATAAGACCCCGGCAACTCAGCAAAATCTTCCAAGACAAGACTGGTGGAGTCCTCACCCAGCAGTTCACTGTCGGGCCGGGATGCCCGGGGGCATGGAGCTGGCGGCGGCGGCGGCTGCAGAGGGGGCTCAGAGGCAGCAGCCTGGCCAGAGACAGGTGGCAGCTCCTCGCAGTCCTCTGACTCCCCCTCAGAGGAGGCTGGCCCAAGGACGTGGTACAGGCTGGGCAAGCGGATGTCGAAGCAAAGGCCAAACTTGGCAAAGAGCTTCTCGTTGAGGGAGTAAAGCTTCTCCGAGATGTCGTAGCCCAGGTGGGAGGAGAAGAGCCGCGCGATGTAGCGGTCCTTCCTCAGGAGCAGATACAGCTTCTTCCTCGGCCAGGTGATGAAGCTGCAGTCCGTCTCGGCTGTCAGTGTGACCTGTGGGGCAGGGAGGGAGCAGAATAAGCCCCTCTGCCGTGGCAGGGGTCACCCATCTCGGGGCTGCATGCCTCTCTTCAGCGAAGGCCCCAGTGAGAACAGAGACATTTTCCCCCCTTAACTGTAAGACCAGACTATAAATAACAAGAAGACATGAGTCCATATTGTAATATATAATAATGAGAATAATGATAATGATGATGATGATGATAATAATAATAATAATAATAATAATGAGAAGAAGAAGAATTAGAAGAATAATAATAACAGATAAGAAACACAGGAAGGGTCAAACTGCCTTAGGCCACAGAAGAACATCCAAGTGTAATGGAGACACTGGCATGTGCATAAGGCACCAGAGCCAAAATATCCTGGGGGCTCCCTTTCACTCTATATCCAGGGGTCTCCTTGGCCAGCCACCATGGCAGAGGGCCACTGGGAAGCTGAACATGGCTTGGCTGCGTGTGTGTGTCCTTGGGTCTGATATCTAATGCCTCTGCGATGCAAGCAGCTGCCCTGATGAAAGAAAGATAGGAGATTGAACTTGAGAACTTTCCCAAGCCACAGCAAGCAAGAGGAGGGGTCACATGGAGATCAAAATGACCAGAATCTCATTTTTCTAACAAGCTTCTGGCACAGCAATCAAAAGCCTCTGCTTCTTGCAAGGGACTAAGGGAGATGTATTCAGAAAACCTGCCTCCTAGCCAGGACAGCAGGACAGAGTTCACTCATCAATACCCCTGACACAAGTGCTCTGGCACCAGCAGAGTCCATAATTCATTTTCCTGGAGGAAAGTGCCAGCTGTGAAACCCAACTCCTTCAGGCACTGGGAGCCAGCAGTCCTGTGGGAAGAAGACACAGCCAAAGCAGAAAGCTCCTTGTAGACTGAGTAAGGCTTCTGCCTTTTTATGGTGGACTGAAAAAGGGAAAACCTGGGCAAAAGAAGTTCCATGCCCTCCTCCAGCAAAGTCCCAAACACACAGTTTTTAAACCAAATTATTGTTATGCTAAGAATAAGGCTGGGATGTGCCACAGAGTTTTTATTGCTTATTCAGGTAAGAAGGACTAGTGGATTAAACAGCTACCAAAAGCACATCACCATGAGTAAGGACAGCCATCAAGAACATGGACTGGTCAAGTCTCACCTGCTGAATGCTGGTCTCATGCAGTCTGCTGCTTCTTCATGCTCCTCAGAAGCAGATAAGGGGTTTAGGCACTTCCACAACCTGGCTGCAGCCCCAACTACTATGGGACTCTAGCTCCATGTCCTGATGCCAAGTGCAGCTGGCCTTCCTGACCAGCCCTGTCTCACAGAGCAGGAGAGAGGCCCAGGGTATGGCCCTGCCATCAGCTTGCTCCCAAGCTGGCTCACGCACCACAGATAAAGACACTCAGGAAATCTGGGAACATTCAGTTCCACAGAAATTAGCCCAGAAAACATTGCAGGTATCTTTGCAGGTTGCATGCCACCCAGATGAGATGCCCATTCACCTGCCAGGAGCACCAGGCAGGCATTGCTGTCTCTGGTCATCTCGTAGGCGAATCACAGGATCACAGACCACAGGATGTTAGGGGTTGGAAGAGGATCATCAAGTCCAACCCTCCCTAGCACAGGTCACACAGGAATGCACCCAGACAGCTCTTGAAATTCTCCAGAGGAGACTCCACAGCCTCTCTGGGAAGGCTGTTCCAGTGCTGTGTGACCCTCACAGTGAAGAAGTTCCTCCTCATGTTGAGGTGGAACATCCTGTGCTGTAGTTTATACCCATATGGCCAGCAGATGGAGAGAGGTGATTCTGCCACTTGATTCTGCTCTGCTAAGACCTCAAGAAGTCTGGAGAGGGACTGTTTCCAAAGGCCTGCAGTGACACAATGAGGGCCAATGGTTTTAAATTAGAGAACAGGAGATTTAGACTGGATATTAGGAACAAGCTCTTTGCCATGAGGATGGTGGAACATCACCACCCAGGTTGCCCAGGGAGGTAGTTGAGGCCCCATCCCTTGAGATATTCAAGACCAAGCTGGACAAGGCTCTGAGCAACCTGATCTAATGGAGGATGTCCCTGCTCACTGCAGGGGGGTTGGACTAGATGACCTTTGGAGGTCCCTTCCAGCCAAAACCATTCTATGATGCTACAATTCTATGATTACCCCTTGTCCTATCACAAATGCAGTCCAGGAGCTCACAGCAACCTGCTGCTGGGCTGAAACCCTGTGCATAGCACGAGATCCCCACCCCTAGCACAGTCATGCCATTGTTCCCCTCTCTACCCCATTTTCTTGGTGCAACATCTCTGTTTCTCCACACAAGCTGTATGCAGCCCTGTGGCACAGCCAGATGCTCAGCCATCTCCTGCAACCGTTCCTCTTGCAAGAAGGTGATCACTGGCATTGGAATAGCTTTCAGGAGTGACCTGTCACACATGGGCAGAATTCAGACCCACTGAAAGCAGATTCAGAGAGCTGCTCTGGTTTAACCAAGTCTGAATGTGGATGCCCTCATAAGAATGTATCATCACTCCTTCATGCTCCCCAGAGATTAGCTAAATCTCTCCTTGTGTGCCTTAACTGGCATATTCTAAACTGAGATGTGAAGAAAGGCTGAGAGAACTGGGTTTGTTTAGCCTTCAGAAGGCTTAGGGGAGACCTTATTACCACATACCAGTACATAAAGGTTGGCTACCAAGAAGGTGGAGACTCCCTTTTGGTGAGGAGTCACATGGAAAAGGCAAGAGGCAATGGGTACAAGTTACTCCTGAGGAGACTCCAACTGGATTCCAGAAGAAAAAATTTCACCATGATAAGAGTGAGACCTTGGAACAATCTCCCAAGGGAAGTAGTGGAAGACTCAGCTTGACAGGGTGCTGGGCCATCTCATTTACACTACACTATTACCTAGGAATGTTAGACCAGATGGTCCTTGGGGTCCCTTCTAACCTGGCATTCTGTGGTTCAATGACATCCTGACAAGGAGCAGCCTGCCCTGGGATGTGAGTTAAAGGCAGAGAGACGTGGTCTTAAATAATCTCTAGAAAGAAAGCCACACAAATGCAGCAGGCTGTTGACAGAGCAAACCCCTTTTGGTTGCTGCAAACAAGAATTGGCCTGGCCTCTCAGCAAAGGATTCTTCTGCTCAGAAGGAACCATATTTGGGTGTGAATCATCCTTTCCGTGAATCACCCTAAACACATCGTCATCAGAAACTTGCGTGAGGAAGTCCTCTGAGGAGATTTATGGATTTCTGTCGCCACTGCGTATTGCCACATCCTGATGCTGGAACAATGCACTCTGCTAGCGGTGTGCAAGGCAAATGCATCACTGCAAGCGCTAGGGAATGCTCTCCTGGAAGGGAGCCAGCAATCCGATACCTCGTTCGCCCGCTAAATCGGAAGGAGCAGCAGGCTCCCCGCTACCACCTGATGACCAGAGCATGCCCTGAAGTCTTCAGAGGAAGGCAGGTGTGCTGGGATGAAGACTCTGAAGAGGCACCAATGATGTTTTCTAATGTGGTGGGTTGAAGTTTCCCCTCAGCATTAACTTTTAGTCAGACCAACTCAGTTAGAAGCAAATGAAGCCGCATTTGCAAGCAAAAACTACACTCTACAATGGAATGCAATGAATGTGTACAAAATACAGAACAGAACAGACTAAACCAGGTTGGAAGAGACCTTTGAGATCATCCAGTCCAACCTATCACCCAACACCATCTAATCAACTAAACCATGGCACCAAGCACCCCATCTAGTCTCTTCCTAAACACCTCCAGAGATGGTGACTCCACCACCTCCCCGGGCAGCACATTCCAATGGCCAATCTCTCTCTCTATGAAGAATTTCTTCCTAACACCCAGCCTAAATATACAGGAGTTACAATACTATACAGGTACTTACAATTAGCAAGCAACATGAAACCCCACCCTGGTCAAAAGACCAGGGAAGTTGCTCCACTTCCCCACCAAACACCCCTGTCTCAAGAGGGAGAGAGAGGAGCTGAGAGAGAAAAGCAGTGGGTTAGACTTATCCCAAGGCCAGTCAGAAGCACGTTATCTCTCTCCCGAGCAAAGCAAAACAGCCGAGAGGGAGGGGGAGAGGGAGGGGGAGAGGGAGGGGGAGAGGGGGAGGGGGAGAGGGGGAGGGGGAGAGGGGAGGGGAAGAGGGAGGGGGAATGTGAAGAATTGTTATGATACAGCTCCTCTTATCCCAGACATTTAGCCAATGAATTTGTTCAGAACAATCTTTTGTTTTCCTTTTCACACCCAGTAGTGATTTGTTTATATTTTTCTACTTTTCTGCTCGAAACCTGCAGCTGAATTTTAAAGGCATGGCCTAAAGCCTCCACAGCGGGGAAAAAGCTAACAGAGGATCACACCATCCTGTTCTAGCTAAACTACAAGGAAGGGGAAGAAAGTACTCCTGGTTAGCTGTGGATGACACAATGAGCCCTCTCCCTCCCCTTCCCAGACAAGGAGTGAAGCTGGGCTGCTGCATGACCCTGTGGGGTTACCTGGAAAGTTCCTTCCTCAGAGGGTCGCAGTGACTCCCATTCTGGCGAGTCCAGGAACTGGTATGGAAAGACATAGTGGAGGAACTGTCCATCCTGGCTCACTCGGATCCTGTGGAGAGGGCAGGTGAGACACACAGGCTTAGGCCACAAAATGGATGTCACACTACACTAACCAGCCCCCAAAATGTACAGGCAGCTGACCTCACCAGAGAGGAAAGGACTTCTCATCTCATGCATGTCTCCTACCCTCTCTGGGACAAGGGCAGATGCTCCAGTTTATGGGCCTATGTCTCCTCTCTTTGTGGGAAGTGGTATTTGCTGCCACTGTCCTACATTCCATCTGCTTTCTGCTCCTGCTACAAAGCAAGCCCTCATAGGTGCAATGCTTGGTCCTAAACCAGGACTACTCAGTCCACAAGACTGCTGCTGCTTTTCAGGTGCTTCTAAGACAGCCTGGAGTTCTCTGTACTTACTTCATCTTGCTGTCCCCAGGGCTGCACAAGGTGTTCCCTGCCTTGATACTGGGAGGCTGTTAGACACAGAACACCCCAAAATGACATTGACTGTTGCTCCTGACGTCACACTGCAGGGTCATGGTTGCGGATCATTAGAATTTAATGTCTCGTTGCCTCCAGGTATCCCTTTCCCCTGTTTTGCCACAACTGCCTGCCAATGTCAAAGTCAAACGTGCACCTAGCTCTGCTGGGGGTGCTGAGAAGGAGAGCTGCACAGGCCTGGGGCAACAGCAGGGCATTCTGGAGCTCTGTTCATAGCTCTGCAGCTCCAGATGTGGGGGCTCTTGCCTGCCTGTTGTCTTGTTTAGTCTGGAGAAGAGGAGGCTGAGGGGAGATCTTCTCTACAACTCCCTGAAAGAGGTTGGAGTGAGGTGGGGGTTGGTCTTTTCTTCCTACTAACAAGTGGTAAGAGGAAACCCCCTCCTGTTACACCAGGAGAGGTTTAGTTTGGATATTACAAGAAGCTTCTTTAGGTTTAGGTTCTCAAACACTGGAAGCTGTAGGTGAGGAGAAAGTTCTTCACAGAGAGAGTTGGTAGCCATTGGAATGTGCTGCCCAGGGAGGTGGTGGAGTCACCGTCCCTGGAGGTGTTCAAGAGGGGATTGGACGTGGCACTTGGTGCCATGGTTTAGTAGTCATGAGGTGTTGGGTGACAGGTTGGACTTAATGATCTTTGAGGTCTTTTCCAACCTTATTGATTCTACAAATAGGCTCCCTAGGGAGGTGTCAGAAGCAGAGATGTAGTGCTGAGGGACATGGTTTAGCACCAGACTTGGTAGAGTTAGATAATGGTTGGACATGATGATCTCAGAGGTCTTTTCCAGCCCGAATGATTCTATGCTCCCCTGTCAATTCTTGTTTTCAGGGGTTACAAGTCTCAGTTCACTGCTGGGAGTGCTGCCTGAGAATGTCAGGGATCACAAGGCAGGTTCCATGATCTGAGTGTATTCTGCATTTCCAAGCCCCCCTGGTCTTGCTATTGTTCCATTTAAGAGGAGGCACCATAATAGCAGCAAGCTGATGCTCTACCACCCTCCATCATCTTTGAAAAATCCTGGCAGACAGGAGAGGTGTCTGAGGACTGGAGGAAAGCAGATGCCCCTCCAGCCTTCAAAAGGGGCAAAACAGAGGCTCCATGTAACTACAGACCAGTGAGCCTCACCTCCACCCCTGGAAAAATGATGGAGCAGCTCATTCTGGAGGTCATCTCTAGGCACTAGGAAGAGAAGATGATGATCAGGAGTAGTCAGCATGGATTTACCAAGGGGAAGTCATGCTTGACTAATCTGATAGCCTTCTGTGATGTTGTAACTGAATGGGTAGATGCAGGGAGACTAGTGGATGTAGCTTACCTTGACCTTAGCAGGGCTTTTGACACTGTCTCCCATAACATCCTTGTGAGTAAGCTCAGGAAGTGAGGGATAGAAGAACAGACAGTGAGATGGATTAGGAACTGGTTACACAACAGAGTGCAAAGAGTGGTGGTCAGCAGTGCCAAGTGCAGCTGGAGAGCTATAATTAGTGGAGTCCTCCAGGGATCAGTGCTGGGTCCAGTCCTGTTCAACATCTTCATCAATAACATTGATGAGGGGACAGAGTGTCTGCTCAGCAAGTTTGCTGATGATACTAAGCTGGGAGGCTTGGCTGAGACACCTGAAGGCTGTGCAGCCATTCAGCGAGACCTGGGCAGACTGAAGAGCTGGGCAGAGAGGAACCCAATGAGGTTCAGCAAGGATAAGTGCATCCTGCACCTGGGAAGCAATAACACACTGCCCCAGGACAGGTTAGGAGGTGATCTGCTGGAGAGCAGCCCTGTGGAGAAGGACCTGGGAGTCCTGGTGACAACAAATTATCCATGGGCAGCAATGTGCCCTTGTGGTCAAGAAGGCCAATGGGATCCTGGGGTGCATTAAGAGGAGTGTGTCCAGCAGATCAAGGGAGGTTCTGCTCCCCCTCTGCTCTGGTGAGGCCCCACCTAGAATATTACATCTAGATCTGGGCTCCCCAGTTTAAGGGGGACAGGGATCTGCTTGACAGAGTCCAATGGAGGGCTGTGGGAGATGACTAAGGGACTGGACTACATGCCCTGTGAGGAGAGGCTGAGAACCCTGGGGCTTTTTAATCTGGAGAGGAGAAGACTGAGAGAGGATCTAATAAATGTATATAAATGTATGAGGGCTGGGTGTCAAGAAGGAAGGGACAGACACTTGTGCCCTGTGATAGGATGAAGAGCAATGGATGTAAACTACAGCACAGATAGTTCCACCTCAACATGAGGAAGAACTTCTTTACTCTAAGGGTCACAGAGGACTGGAAAAGGCTCCCCAGAGGGGTGTGGAGTCTCCTTCTCTGGAGACTTTCAATACCCATCTGGATGCATTCCTGTGTGACCTGTGCTAGATTCTATGGTCCTGCTCTGGCAGTGGGGTTGGACTCGAAGATCTCCAGAGGACCCTTCCAACCCCTAACATCCTGTGACCTCACAAGGTCCTCACAAGGCAATAGAGTGAGCACCAGGAAAAGCAAATCTGATCCCATAGATTGGAACAAGACAGCACAGGACAGGACAGCACAGAATTAACCAGGTTGGAAAAGATCTTCAAGATCATTGAGTCCAACCTATCACCCAACACCATCTAATCAACTAAACCATGGCACCAAGTGCCTCAGCCAGGCTCCTCCAAAACACCTCCAGTGATGGTGACTCCACCACCTCCCTGGGCAGCACATTCCAAAAGCAAATTACTCTTTCTGTGAAGAACTTTCTCCTCACCTCCAGCCTAAACCTCCCCTGCCACAGCTTGAGACTGTGTCCTCTGGTTCTGATGCTGGTTGCCTGGGAGAAGAGACCAACCCCCACCTGCCTACAACCTCCCTTCAGGTAGTTGGAGAGAGCAAGAAGGTCTCCCCTGAGCCTCCTCTTCTCCAGGCTGAACAGTCCCAGCTCCCTCAGCCTCTCCTCACAGGGCTGTGCTTCAAATCCCTCCCCAGCTTTGTTGCCCTTCTCTGGACACCTTCCAGCAACTCAACATCTTTCCTAAACTGAGGGGCCCAGAACTGGACACAGGACTCAAGGTGTGGCCTAACAAGTGCTGAGTACAGGGGCAGAATGACCTCCCTGCTCCTGCTGGCCACACTGTTCCTGATGCAGGCCAGGATGCCATTGGCCTTCTTGGCCACCTGGGCACACTGCTGGCTCATGTTCAGCCTACTGTCAACCAGTACCCCAGGTCCCTTTCTGCCTGGCTGCTCTCCAGCCACTCTGCCCCCAGCCTGTAGCACTGCATGGGGTTGTTGTGGCCAGGACGCCCTATGCCGGCCAAGACATGTACTTACCACTGCAAAAGAGAGCAGGACAACTATCCCACTTCACTTACTGTCTTACTTGCAGTACTTGCTGTCAGCTGTGGCACTTTCATGCCCATGGAGCAGCATGGGATCATCCAGTGCAGGGTAAGACAACACAGACTCTTCCTGCTGACATTATTTGCAGATATGGGAAACTTCAGAGCAAGCTGCTCAGCACAGGGTTTTGGCAAGAGGAATAACACCTGATGGAAACACAAGCACCCGACTTCCTCCCAGTGCTTTGCCATTCAGCACTGGCCAGTGGTCCCAGGATGCTCTTAACACATTCTAGAAAGGGGACAAACAGCTAGGTAGGACACACCCCCTCACCAGGGAGGGTGGGCCACTGCAGGAAAACATGATGTGCTGCCCAGGGAGGTGGTGGAGGCACCATCCCTGGAGGTGTTCAAGAGGTGACTGGACGTGGCACTTGGTGCCATGGTTTAGTAGTCATGAGGTGTTGGGTGACAGGTTGGACTTGATGATCTTTGAGGCCTCTCCAACCTTATTGATTCTATGATTCTATGAATAAGCTCCCCAGGGAGGTGGTTGAATCCACATCCCTGGAGGTGTTTAAAAGATGCAGAGATGTGGTGCTGACATGGTGATGTGGTTTAGCACCAGACTTAGTGGAGTTAGATAATGGTTGAACTTGATGATCTTAAAGGTCGTTTCCAGCCAAAATGATTCTATGAGATGATCCACCACAGGAGACCACTCTCTATCTTGCTAGAATGACCCTCACAGTGAAAAATTGCAGAGCCCTGAGGGCCAAGGTATTTGGAACAGGGGTGGAACCTATCCCTGGAAATTGCTGGCAGGGGGAGCAGGTGAACTTAAAACTCTCTGTACTCAATGCACAGCGCAGAGGTGTGTCTGGTACCCCCAGAGATGGCAGGTCCAGACACACTGCCTTCCTGCTTTGAGAAACACTCTCACAGCCAGCCTGCTTCCATCAGAATTAAGACCACATGAAAATGACAGAGAAAGAGGTAAGGTTTCCCCAGCATTATGGCAGGCAAGGCTGAGCTGGCCGCTTCACCACACCCCACTTCATTCTGCAAACCGCTCGCTGAGGTATTCTAACCTAGAAAAAACGCAACTCCCAGGAGCAACTCCCCCCTCCTCAACAAACAGATGCATATCTCAAAGCCCTTTCAGGGGAAGGGGACCACCCTCACCTCTGTTTCTAGAGGGTGAAAATACAACACGAAGCCACAGGACTTTGTTCAGAAACAGGAGAGCCTTTACCTGCCAGACAGCAGCAAGGAGAGGCGGTCAATGGGCGTCCTGCCCTCCACCGCGTAATTCTGGTCTCTGACTAGTGACTGGACTTGCTCCTCGCAGCACTTCACAATTTCTTTGAAGATGTCCAGGGGTACCTGCAAGGGCAGGTACATGGTCTTGTAGAGGAGGTCAAATTCTTCAGGGATGGTGTCTCTGCGGAGCCGGTAAGCGAGGTGAGCCAGCTGAAGCAAGCAGATGAGGACCAGCAGCATGTTCCAGACGAATATATCCAGCCCGCAGGCGCTCAGCCAGCCCCACAGAGCATAGCAGAAGTAGCCTGGGGCCAGAAGGCCAAAGATATAGAGGGACCCAAAGATGCCACTTCCCCCCATGTAACCCAGGAGGACAATGCAACTGGCCAGCTGGTAGGCTGCTCCCTCCATGATCTCCTTCCAGGCATCACACACCGGAGGCTGAAGAACAGCCTGGTCCCAAGAGAGGCTGCTTGCACTCATCCTTCCCCAGTCCCCACCCTCCCCAGCCGTCCTGTGCTCAAAATCAATTGTCATACACAAAGGGTGCTGCAGAAGTCTGAAACCAGAGCTGCTGGGTAGCTGTTCCTCCTCCTCCTCGAGTTCCAGACGGTCCCACAGCGGTGTGCTTCAGAGTGACATGTTAAAGTGCCACCAAATGATTTTGCACCGGAAAAATCCCCAAACGGCTTGTTTCTCTTCTTTGTGGCTCACAAACCGGCTGCTGGCCCCCTTCTTAGCCACACCAGTGAGAAAAGAAGCTGGGAAATCTGAGGCCAAAAGAGCTCAGTCAAAGAACAAGTAGAGGCCATTAGCTGGGAAACTCACAGGACGGGACAAAGCTCGTGTTGCGCTGCCTCTCTCGCCTGCCCTCCAGCAAATGGAAATAGCGACTGAGAGAGAGCAGCAGAGGGAGCTGGTGTTGAGTGTGGAATGTGTATCACTTGGCAGCAGAAAGGAGTGAGACCCCAAATGGATAACCATGTTTGGAATTGAAATCCAAGGAGCAAAAGCAGCCAGGAGAACAGAGAGCAAGCACGCACCCGCTACTTAACATAACTCAGGCACCCAGATAAGCCTGGTGCAATGCAAGGAGGGGAAAGCAGAGGGGAAAACAACCAGCTTATCACAGCAAGCTCCAGCCACACGTGGGGCTCTGCACCACCCTGTGCTCCTGCAAGAGTGACTTTCACCCAGCACAAAAAAGGAAAAAGGTCACCCCTTTCTCCTGCTGTGGCTTGCAGCAGCGGCAAGGACTTGGCAAAAGAAAAGAGGCTGGCTCTGAGAAATGCTTTCCATGTGCTGCGGCACAGCTTCCCCAGGGAGCTCCGTCAGATGGACACAGGGGAAAGCTCTGTCTGGGCAGAGAGTTGTGATTGCAAGGCTTATCCCTAGCTAGAGGAAATGAGCTGTTGGGATTCAGGTGCATCTATCATGAAGAGGAGACTATGCTGCCTAAAATTTCAGGAGCATAACACTCAAGAGCATGTTTTCACAGAATCATAGAGTCATTCAGGTTGGAAAAGACCTTCATCAGTCTAACCATTAACCCTACTCTGACAGATCCACCACTAAGCCATTTATGCAGGGAAATACTCACTGAGGGAGGATTCTTCCACCCTACAGCTGACAGACTCAGTTGGGATGAATCCCTGGGAAACATCACCAGAACAAGAGGACACAGTCTCAAGCTGTGCCAGGGGAAGTTTAGGCTGGATGTTAGGAAGAAGTTCTTCATAGAAAGAGTGATTGGCCATTGGAATGTGCTGCCCAGGGAGGCGGTGGAGTCACCATCCCTGGAGGTGTTTAGGAAGAGCCTGGATGGGGTGCTTGGTGCCATGGTTTAGTTGATTAGATGGTGCTGGGTGATAGGTTGGACTTGATGATCTCGAAGGTCTCTTCCAACCTGGTTAATTCTATTCTGTTCTAGTTTGAATTTTTTATAGCTATTTGGGACCCCCTTAATTTAGCAGTAAGAGCAAAGCAAACACTTTCCACTTGGGTAACCCAGGACACAGGCACAAGGCGGGGGCGGGGGTGCAGTGACAGGGGGCAGACACAGGCACAAGTGGGGGGCCACCAAGTTCAGGTCCTCCTCGGTTAGCTAAGGGAAGGATGCACAAATGCAGTTTTGCCCCTGCTTCAAGCAAGGTGCTTGCAGTTCTGCAGGCTGGATCTGCCCCACTGCAAGGCAGCAGTTACATTTCAGGCACTGACGCCACCCTCACGGTCAGTCAACAGCATGAGGTCAGCCTTCATGGGTCAGTGGAGTAGAGATAGGGTTTCAAGGGTGGTCGTGTTTCAGGCCAAGCTTGCAGCTGCCCTGCCTAACATACCATTCCCAATGGCATCATTCACTTAAAGGCACACTAATGGGCTCTTCTAATAGTGCTCTGGAACACCACTGTCTACTGGGCAAGGCTGAAGCAGTGTTTTATGGCAACCTTAAAGAACTCATCATGGTCTTGGACAGTACAACCTATCTCTACAACGATTAGTCCACACGCAACACGGAGTGGTAAAAGCAGCAAAGGCTGTGCCATCCTGACAGGTTGCCATGTGGGAAGGAAACGAGACAAATTAAGCTTTGTACAGAGCATAAGTGCAATCCACTCAGAAAGATGTTTTCTGTTAAGGGTGAAGTGAAACAAGGAACCTTGTCTCCAGTCATCCCTTACTTAAGTGAAGAAATAAATCATAGAATCATAGAATCAATAAGGTTGGAAAAGACCTCAGAGATCATCAAGTCCAACCTGTCACCCAACACCTCATGACTACTAAACCATGGCTCCAAGTGCCACGTCCAATCCCCTCTTGAAGACCTCCAGGGATGGTGACTCCACCCCCTCCCTGGGCAGCACATTCCAACGGCTAACAACTCTCTCTGGGAAGAACTTTCTCCTCACCTCCAGCCTAAACTTCCCCTGGCACAGCTTGAGACTGTGTCCTCTTGTTCTGGTTCTGGTTGCCTGGGACAAGAGACCAACCCCCTCCTGGCTACAACCTCCCTGCAGGGAGTTGTAGAGAGCAAGAAGTTCTCCCCTGAGCCTCCTCTTCTCCAGGCTCAGCAACCCCAGCTCCCTCAGCCTCTCCTCACAGGGCTGTGCTCCAACACCCCCCGCAGCCTGGTTGCCCTTCTCTGGGCACGTTGAAGAGTCTCAATGTCCTTCCTACCAATTGAAGAACAAGGCTCAGCTGGAAGATGTATGGGGAAATGGAGAGCTTCATTTCTCTTGACCTTCCCTGCAAAGAGGGAAGGATGATCTTACAGCCACAGCACTACAATAAAAATGTTGGGAGCCAAGTCCTAGTTTTCATACCATTGCCATGTACTTGCTAGATGAACCCCAACAACAATTTGTCTACCTTTAGGCCTCTGCAAAACACCACAAACCTAATCAATATTCTAAGAGGTATTCTTTCCAAGACAGGCTGACAGTTGACACAATGGTGAGGTGGAATATCAAGACAGGAAACACTTATCATAGTATCAGTCAGGGTTGGAAGGGACCACAAGGATCATCTAGTTCCGACCCCCCTGCCCTGGGCAGGGACACCCCACACTAGATCAGGCTGGCCAGAGCCTCATCCAGCCTGCTCTTAAACACCTCCAGGGATGGGGCCTCAAACACCTCCCTGGACAACCCATTCCAAGGCTTCACCTCTCTTATGGTGAAGAACTTCCTCTCACTTGCAGGAAAGATACTTTGGATAAGATCCGTGAGAGGAAGCTGAACTGCTATGAATAGCAATGCAGAATTGGGTTAGAGGAAGCATACAGGTTCACTACTGATCTCACAAGCTGAAAAATAGTTCAATCACCTGTGTGGAGGACACTGAGACCTTAGTAGCTTAAAGTCAGAGAGCATAATCAGACATCTCCATTTTGATCTCTCATATAGTCCACGTCTGGCATGAGTCTTATTAAGCTGTTACTTACATGCTAATGAACCCTGGAGCTCCAAAAATATCCTCTTGGTGCTTCAACTCACATTTGATTTACAGCTCTTGGGAAAGAACTAAAGCCTGCTCCAGGCCAGCTCAGGTTTTTTTCCTGTTCTTGCTTTAAGTATAGAGATGTCCAGCATCCCTTTCTGTATCTGCAGCACACCAGCACTGCAGCACCTCACTCATCATGTTTCTTCCAAAACCCTTCTAAAGTATCTACCATACTTTTACCTTAGAATCAACAAGGTTGGAAAAGACCTCAAGGATCATCGAGTCCAACCTATCACCCAACACCATCTAATCAACTAAACCATGGCACCAAGTGCCTCATCCAGTCTCTTTTTAAACACTTCCAGTGATGGTGACTCCACCACCTCCCTGGGCAGCACATTCCAATGGCCAATCTCTCTTTCTGTGAAGAACCTCTTCCTAACATCCAGCCTAAATCTCCCCTGGCACAGCTTGAGACTGTGTCCTCTTGTTCTGGTGCTGGTTGCCTGGGAGAAGAGACCAACCCCCACCTGGCTACAACCTCCCTTCAGGGAGTTGTAGAGAGCAATAAGGTCTCCTCCAAGCCTCCTCTACTCCAGGCTAAACAACCCCCAGCTCCCTCAGCCTTTCCTCACAGGGCTGTGCTCAAGGCCTCTCCCCAGCCTCATTGCCCTTCTCTGGACACATTCAAGTGTCTCAGTATCCTTAAACTGAGGGGCCTAGAACTGGACACAGTACTCAAGGTGTGGCCTAACCAGTGCCAAGCACAGGCTGTGGTTTACCCTTTTTACAAACACACATCTATCATCACAGATAGCACTACAAGCTTCCAGCATGACTGCAGCACAATGCTGTGTCAGCAGCACAATGTCTCAGCTTGCATCAGCAGGAAAACCCACCAAAGGTCCATCTGCTCAACCACAACACCAGAGCACCCAGTGCTCTCCTGCCCATGAGCAAGCATGCTGTTCTCATTCGCTCCATGCCTACAGCACACTGTTTCCAATGACAATGGCACTGTCATTTCTTTACTCCAAAAGCAGCAGGAACACTGGTCATTTTCAGACTTTTATTAAGAGGGGGGGGAAAAAATATTGTCTATAGCAGCAGTCAAGAGTTGACAGTGGAAAAGCCACAGATGTGATGCACAGTTGATCACTAAAGACTCTATTATAAATAGATTCTTTCCTTATATTTGAAGCAATTAGCAGAAATAATTTATTGTCCAGCTTTCCAAAACAGTCACACCACAGACATGACCTAGGAGAGAGAGAAAAGACAGCTTCACCAAACATACATTTCCAGTGGATACTGAGGGATGGTTCAAGAATCAACAAAAACAACTCCCAGCAACATTCCCACAGCAACTGCCCCCACACTGCTCTAGTATTAGAAATCTAAGCTGAAGTTCAGGTCTACTAGACTCTGAGGGGCAGAACCATATTCTGCTGCTGAAGGGCTCCTCACACAGACAGTTATACAGACAGAAGGCTTCACCACCCCAAATAGGGCAGCAGTAGTTCCAGCGTCAATGACAACTACTTTGTCTTCCCTCCCATAAGAAAGATACCTTTGCCATCACAAACAGTACCCTGGGCCTTCCAGTGGCACCAGTCATGATGCCAGGGCAGTTTAGAGGCAGAGATCCTGAAGGCTATACTCACCACATTCACAGTCCTGCTCATCTCACTCATATCTTGAAGCCCAGAGCTCTCATGCACTCTTTGTGAGCTTCAATCAGGTGTCCACAATTTTCTTCTCCCTTCTCAATGATGCTGCAAAACAAAAACATTTCTGAGGTTCAACAACAGAAGTGTGCTTAATACTAGCCAGAGCCACAAGATTGACAAGCTGCTGGGGACAACCAAAAATCTCTATGAGGCTCTAGAGATTTTTTTGCCTATCCAGTTTAGGGCAGCACTTTATCTTTTGTTTTGGAGAGCATACTATTGTCTCAAAAAGGTGCCCAAGTCTAGAGCTGTGCACTGAAAACACTAATAAAAGACTTAACCAATTTCCTATTAACAGCCTGGTGTCTATTCTGGGCAAGTCTGGACAGGGATTTGTTACACAACACAAGGCTGTGGCATCACTCCATCTGGTATGCTGATTATCATCAGCAACCAGTTTTGAAATCATTCAGCAGGGTTCGAAACAAATTTCTCCAGTAAGAGAGCAATGCTGTGTAGATTGACCACTAAACAATGTTTTACTCCAGCTTCAGTTGGTATTTAGGGAACCTAACATATGGCAACTTTTGATGTTACTCAGTCATCTGTCTAATACATAAGCAAACACATCATGTACTGCAAAACTGGTTCAGACTTGACCTTGGACTGACTGGCAGAGAGCTTCCTGTCCCCAGAAGTGGGGATTCCACTGCTCTGCTCTCCAGAGCACAGGTGACAGGCCTGACCCCCATCTGCTGTGTTATGCTATTCTTCCTGCCAAAGGAGAAAACTACCAAATTGTGAAAAACTCTTAACCACTTAAGTTTTACTACAGTAAGTATGGACAGGCTTGCTGGCTACCCAGGGCAACTCCACCTGACCCAGGACTTGCATTCTACCAGCCCCTTTCTGGACTCACTTCCACTCTACCACTTCATTAAACATACACCCCTAATGTTATACAAGAGATATTGTCACCTATTGAATAACATCCATACAACCTGTCAGGTAAAAAACAAAAGACCATATGGTTGCTAGGTAAGTTTTTAAACTTCGAATCATAGAATCAATAAGGCTGGAAAAGACCTCAGAGATCATCAAGTCCAACCTGTCACCCAACACCTCAGGACTACTAAACCATGGCTCCAAGTGCCATGTCCAATCCCCTCTTGAACACCTCCAGGGAAGGTGACTCCACCACCTCCCTGGGCAGCACATTCCAATGGCTAACAACTCTCTCTGGGAAGAACCTTCTCCTCACCTCCAGCCTAAACTTTCCCTGGTGCAGCTTGAGACTGTGTCCTCTTGTTCTGGTGCTGGTTGCTTGAGAGAAGAGACCAACCCCATCCTGGCCACAACCTCCCTTCAGGTAGTTGTAGACAGCAATAAAGTCTCCCCTGAGCCTCCTCTTCTCCAAGCTAAGCAACCCCAGCTCCCTCAGCCTCTCCTCACAGGGCTGTGCTCAAGGCTTCTCCCCAGCCTTGTTGCCCTTCTCTGGACATTTCAAGAGTCTCAATGTCCTTCTTAAATTGAGGGGCCCAGAACTGGACACAGGACTCAAGTACTTAAAAGATTTACTGTCATAGTCAAAGGTACTCTATTTTGGAGGTGTATTGCATGGTATTTGATATGCTCTCTGATGGTGAATAAGACTGCAATTACAAATGCAGCTATATGCATCACTGTAGAACTTTGCATCTCTCTGAGAAACCTTAAAATAACCACTGTATTTAAAAGAGAGCAGCATGTATAATCAATTAAACAATAAAAATGTGACTGCCTCCTGGTACTCAAGAGTCATAGAATCATTTGGGTTGGAAAAGACCTTTTAAGATCATGGAGTCCAGACATTATCTACCTCTACCAAGGCTGGTGCTAAACCATGTCCCTCAGCACCACTTCTCTCCATCTTTGAAACAACTCTAGAGATTCAACCACCTTCCTGGGGAGCACATTTTCATCTTTGAGAATCCTTGCAATGAAGAATTTTCTTCTAATATCCATCCTAAACCTTCCCTGGGGCAACTTAAGGCCATTTCCTCTCATCCTATCACTTGCTACTAGGGAGAAGAGACCAACACCCACCTCACTACAACCTTCTTTCAGGTAGCTGTAGAGGACAAGGTCTCCCCTCAGCCTCCTTTTCTGCAAATTAAGCAACCCTGAGTCCTTCTCCAGCCAGCTTTATTGCCCTTCTCTGGACCTGCTCCAGCACCTTCATGTCCTTCCTGCAGTGAGGGCCCAAAACTGGACTCAGGACTTAAACTGTGGCCTCACCAGTGCTGAGTACAGGGGGACAATCACTTCCCTGGTCCTGCTGGCCTCACTATTCCTGACAAAGGCCAGGAGGCTCTTGGCATTTTTGGCCACCTGAGCACATAGAATCATAGAATCAATAAGGTTGGAAAAGACCTCAGAGATCAGCAAGTCCGTCCAGCCTATCACCCAGCACCTCATGACTAACTAAACCATGGCTTCAAGTGTTGGCTCATACCTGTTTCCGTGAGTCAGTAGTAGTGATGACTCGTAAGCAGCATTAAAATCTAATCTCTGAAACCTCCTTTAAACAAGGCTACAAGATATTAACCACTTAATTTCTCATTTATCCTTTTAAGACGTTTTCTCCTCCTTCTCGACGCTCTTCGTTTTGCCCCCTCCGACATTCCCCCGCCTTTACCGCTCTCTTTGGACGCCCCAGCACGCCCAGCCAGGGTGGGCAAGGCTAAATCACCCTGCACACTGGCAAAGGCAGAAACTCCTTAATGGACACAAGCAGCGAGGCGAGGGAAGAAGTCCTCCCCGCGCCGGGCCAGGCAGGAAGGCGGGCGGGCGGGCAGGGGACGGTTCAAGTGGTTGCTCACCATGCGTCCCGCGCTTTCTTGGTCTCGGGGCAGGCGCAGCAGGGCTTCAGCGGCTTCTTCTCTTCACGCGCCTCCCCCGCGACCTTGCTGTCGCAGCTGGCGGCGGCCACCGTCGACATGGCGAGCGGCTTCCCGGCGGCCACAGCCCGCTAAGGAAGAGAGAATGGCCGGGAGAGGCTGTGAACAGGCCCCCGGCGGATACCAGCCGCGCGGCGAGAGGCACCGCTGCGCTCCTTCGGCCTAGAGGGCTCCGCTGGATCCCGCTGCTTCCCACTAGCCCTCTTCTCCCCGCTCTGCCCAGGCCACCTCCGCTCCCGCGGTGTGCTGGGAGCTGCAGTTTGTTAGTCCTCTTCCGCCACCGCCCCACCGCCGCCGCCGCTCTTCGCTGCCCTCAGGCGGCGGTCTGGGTAGTGAGCTCGCAACACACGTAGCGTTAACATCACAAACCCATCCCCGCTCTGTAAGGACCGAGCGCCGTGTCGAGAGAAACATCCCCCGGGAACGCGCACTGCCGCAGCAGCGAGAGAAGAGGCAAACAAAACAAAACACAACACAACACAACAAAACACACTAGCGCAGGAGCAAGACAGAAGACGGAAACAAAACAAAACACAACAAAACACGCTGCCGGAGGAGCAAGTGAGAAGAGGGAAACAAACCAAACCAAAAAAGGAAGATGGAAGCGGGCAGGAGGGTGAAAAATAAAAGCGGCTGATAAAACCTGCACCCGCTGCAGCTTTTGCAAGCGGTCACCGATAGGATTTCACAGAATAGGGGTGGGGCAGGGGTGGTTGGAAAGGATCTCTAACGATCATCAAGTCCAACTGCCCTGCTAAAGCAGGTTCAGCTCGGGCAGGCTGACCAGGAACATGTCCAGGCAAGTTTTGAAAGTTTTCAGAGGAATCTCCACAACCTCTCTGGGCAGCTTAGTCCAGTGCTCTGTCACCCTCAAAAGAAAGAAGTTTCTCCTTAAAGTGACACCTCCTGTGCTCTAGTTTGTACCCACTGCTCTTTGTCCGATCGCTGGGCTCCACTGCAGAGCCCAGCCTCACCCTCTCGTCCTCCCTCCTTTAGGTATTTATATGCATTGAGAAGATCCCTTCCCAGTCTTTCCAAGCTAAAGAGCCGCAGGTCACTCAGCCTCATAAGAGGGATGCTCCAGTCCTCTCATCACTTTTATGGCCCTTCATTTTGGTTCTGCCAGAGCCAGCTACCTAAAGCTCTTTTATCCTACTCAAGCAATGGGGAAAACAAGGGCTCCCAAAAGCAGGGTTGTTTACCCAGTTTGCAACAGCCAATATGTACACACCTCTGTGAGGAGTGTAATATATATATATATATATACATACACACACACAGACTATATACACCCCTCTGTGAGGAGTGTGTATATAGGTGCAAGGCAGGAAATATCAAGCAACCCCTTTGGTTTCAGGAGCCCAGGGCAAGACAGAGAGAATTATTTCATCACTTTCAGTAGTTAGGCTTCTAACAAGCCAGGCCAGAAATGAGACCATTCTCTGTTGAGAGATTTTGCTCTTCTGTTTCTCTGGATCATGGAGGCGAATGCCAAAACCACTGACTCGTGCTACTTGAATGAATAAATGATAGGAAAGGGTTTGTTTATGTCTCATTCTTGCAAAGCAAGGTGAGAAGTAGAACCTAGCCCTTTTCCAAAAAAAGTCCAAAGCTCCACATTTTCATTGCATGGGTAGATGAGGCTTTTCTGTTTTCATCATGGAGGCATCTCTGTGGCACCTCCTCTTCCTGCTGACAGTGACAGGAGAATTACATTAAAGCTATGCATAGGATGAACAGATTTATCTACCAAAGAGAAATAGGTAAGGGCAGGCTAAGGAGCTGAGACTGTTGGAAAATTGTCAGAACCAGTATCCAGGAAAGGCAATTCCATGAAAATCTCAGGGTCTCTGAAAGAGATAATGAAAAAAAGACCCTCCCTCAATGTACCATACTTCTTGGCAGCCTGATGCCACATATGACAGCACAAGGACTACAGATAGTACTGGACATTTATAGCTCTGGTGTTAGAGGACTTAAGGGTAAAATAGGGGGAGGCTGCCCAGGCTGCCTGAGGGTTCCAAACGATTTTCCCTGTACAGCCCTTTGTCAGAATTAAAGAACATACAGAAGTAACTCATGATGTGTAGACTTCACAGCAGCACTGCATTCATTGCCTTTGGCTTCTTATATCACCAGTTTCAGCCCACTAAAAGAATGGTTGTCCAAAAAAAGGTGAAGTACTTGCCACACTCAAATGAGCAAACTTTTCAAGGAACCTCAAGAACACTTTTATATTCAGTGTCACAGTTAGGTAGGGTAAGTCTCTGTCTATGCCAGTTGAAAGTAGCAGTCTGGGCTAGTCCAGGATTTTCCGTAGCTCTCACACTTCTGACACACACGAGAGGAAGTAAATTTAGCTGTGGAAAATCTGTGTAGTGAAACAGAGCTGAAGATATTTTGATGGTTTTCATGCAGTGCCTATTTGGGGAACCACTAACCCTTTAGCATCCTGAAAAAAAGAAACCTCTGAACAGGACGACTTGTCAGAGCCCTGTTACCTATTACATTAATTGCCCAAGTACAGGATAAAAGTCCATCTTTTTTATCAGAGTTGCAGACCTTCAGCTACTAAAGATCTGGGAGAGAATGAATGCCAGGACAGAAGGACCTTTGCTCTTGTCTAGTACAATGGGAGAGACTCTAAGGTGATTAAATACATGTCCTCTAATCTTCAAACTCTGTCTTTAGGTGAAGGCAGGTGGTTCACTGGGCTAAAAAATCCCCTCAAGAAGGGATGTGCCAGTCCCTTCCCATGCTGAAGAGGGAAATCCTCATGTTTCAGGACTACAGCATGAGTTACACATGCAGAGATGCTGTACCACAGCACTGAATCAGCCCCTCTTGAGGGGGCACCATGAAAGGCTGAATGAATAGAGTCTCCTTACATAAATGCAAGCGAGCCTTTAAGGAAACAAGAGTAGAATCCAAATTACTTTTAAGGCCTTTTGGTGCCTTTGAATGCCCTACAAGCTAGTACGGCAACAGATTACCTCTTGCTAGAAATTTGGCCAAATCTTCAGAGCATCAGAGGCTGGAGGAAGGCAGTTTGCAAGATTGCAGCCACCTTCCCCATCAGAACCAGAACTTCTGTCTCTGACGCTGCAGGACGAGGCCCACAGCATCCCAGAATGTGTTGAGTTTCATGCTGGAATGAAGACTCTGTGGCCTCCACAGTGAAGAAGACAGTGACTCTCCTGCAAAGACAGGTAGAGCAGAAATTCATCTTGATCAAAATTCGCAGCAAAAGTGATTCAAGAATTACCAAAACCACTTGCTTCTGCACATCTCTCCCAGTTTGTGCTAGTATTATGACTGCCATCACTTTCATGCTATCCCTCTTCTTTTCACTGCTCTCTGAAAACATATCCAAACATCTAAGTAAAGATTATGAATTTGCCATGCATACAACACTGTGAAAGCCAGAGCAGCAAGAGAAGGAAGAAGAAACATGGCAAAAGAAAGAATGTGGCATTTTGTACCCTGCTATAGAATCACCTTCCTGTTCCACATGCATGGGAGGCAAGAAGGACTGGGCCTTCAGGCATGTGGCAGCTCTACCATAATGCTGATGTGCATCATCTAATGTTGGATGTGCATTTCAGTCCTGGTCAGGCCTACTTCTGCTCAGAATCTGTAACTAAATTTTAAAGGCTCAACATGAGCTCTCAATGTGCACTTGCAGCCCAGAAGGCCAATCAGATCCTGGGCTGCAGCAAGAGAAGTGTGGCCAGCAGGGCAAGGGAGGGGATTCTCCCCCTCTACTCAGCTCTGCTGAGACCCCACCTGGAGTACTGCCTCCAGTTCTGGAGCCCCTATTCCAAGAGGGATCTGGAGGTGCTGGAAGGTGTCCAGAGAAGGGCCATGAGGATGAGCAGAGGGCTGGAGCACCTCCCCTATGAGGACAGACTGAAAGAGTTGGGGCTGTTCAGTCTGGAGAAGAGAAAGCTCCAAGGTGACCTAATTGTGGCCCTCCAGTATCTGAAGGGGGCCTACAAGAAGGCTGGGGAGGGATTTCTCAGGCTATCAGGTAGTGATAGGACTAGGGGGAATGGAATGAAGCTGGAGGTGGGGAGATTCAGGCTGGAGGTGAGGAGGAAGTTCTTCCCCATGAGAGTGGTGAAGCCCTGGAATGGGTTGTCCAGGGAGGTGGTCGAGGCCCCATTCCTGGAGGTGTTTAAGAGCAGGCTGGATGAGGCTCTGGCCAGCCTTATCTAGTGTGGGGTGTCCCTGCCCATGGCAGAGGGGTTGGAACTAGATGATCCTTGTGGTCCCTTCCAACCCTGATTGATACTATGATACTATGAAAGGCATAGCCTGAACCCACCACAATCTTTTATGAAATGTGAAGCTTCTCTATATAAAATGGTTTAACAACAAACTGGGGGGCTAACTTGAAGCCTGGAAGGAATCATTTGTATTTACAAATACACAAGTCATTCTGGTTTTGAGAAGCAACCACTTGCAGCTGCCTACTTCTATGTACTCACATCCCAGCCTCTCACTCCTGTTAAATACTGCATCAAGACTTATGCTTGAGCTGTGAGCTGCTTGTGAAGAGCCTGCAACATGACATTTCTGAATCCATTTAGAGGCCCCACAGCTCTTATCTCACAAAGTTACAAATAATGTAGAACATTCAACCATTCTTAAGCCCTTCTTTCACATCAGCAGTCAAGCAGAACACCAAATTAATTTACACTTGTTTTCTTCTGCTTTTCTTCTCCTTGAGCTAGACAAAGAATTTCTAAGTAGGTTTGATCTCAAGGAGACCTTGAGAATCCTTATTCCCACCAAAAATCAATTGGACTTGACTATCAAGTACTTAAGGGACAGATCTTAAGAAGCATTGAGTTGTCTCTCTATGCAGGTGGAGGGATTCTCAAGAGATTGTTTCCACTTTCCTAAATACATTAAGAAGCTGGAGTGCAATTATGTTTGGAGTAATGACGTGGGAACACCAGTTATCTATGTGGCAAAAAAAATTCATCTACACTTTCAGCTCCTGACTATTTTGCCCTGGCTTTCAATATGCTTTACTACATGCTGTGCAGGATTTGCTTCAAGTAATGAGTGTCTTGGGTTGGTACTTACTCTGTGTTCACTGAACTAAACATCCTGTCTGAAATGGCACATCATTAACTCCAGTGCCAGTGGATTCTTTCAGGTATGATTCTCCTAGAGGTCTGTCCAAAGACTTACTCAAAATCAAAGAGGGGATGTTTCCAGATCACAGAATCACACCAAACCTCAGAATCATAGGTGTTGGAAGAGACCTCTGGAGATATCTAGTTCAACTCCTCTGCTAAAGCAGGTTCACCTGGAGCATGTTGCACAGGACCACATCCAGGTAGGGTTTGAATGGCTTAGATCAACACACTGAGTTCCCATTTTGCTCTCACATTTGATATGTCAAGACACCAGTGATGTGCTCTAGACCCTGTACTGTGCTCTGTTCAGTTTCCACCATTTGAGACTGGGAATGGATGTGAGAAGGGCTACGTGGGTGCATGCAAAGACAGAGGAGAAACACAGGGGAATTTTCATGACTGAAGAGAGCAGACCTTTGTTGTCTTACACAAGGGAAGTGATACCCATGCATCCTTCCCCAATCCTTTAGAGGGCTATGCACAGCCCCTATCTGATTCTAGCTTTTTTATTTCCACAGCCTAAGTGTCCTGTCACTGCTGTGTCACTCTTATTTCTGGTAGACCTACCCTGTACCCCTGAAAGTGTGCTAGCCCTCAGCTAACCTCTGTCCAGTGGATTGCAATTAAAGCATGGTAAGTACATTTTTCTGAGGTTTAATTGACAAGATAGCACTTTTCTCTTCCCTTCAACTCAACAGGCAGCTACCAGCAAATACATTTATTTACTTTTCAGACAAAGGCTCAGGAGCCAAACCCTCAGGAAGAACAGATATGGAATCCAATCATAACCCAGCTCTAAGCACATTTCTCATCCAAGTCTCTAGAAACAAGAAGTAGCTGGATTGCTTTGATGGTACAAGCTCATTCCAACTTCTAATCCAGAAATATGGGATGAAGTCCTGTCTGGTTTAAGTCAGTGTAACATTCTCCTTCCATCAAATTGTTCTCCTGGTTGTTCCCTTAGGATGTAGCATCTCCGCTGCTGATTCAGCCACTCACTGATGCAGCAAGGAACAGGGGGAACATAAGGTGTAATTTTGAGAAGAAATGGAACTTGAAGGATGCCAATGAACATGTTGGCATTTTAGGCTACCCTCATCTGTAGACTTGCTTTTAGTATGGGAAATATCTCAACAATTGTGTTAAGAAAAGAGACAACAGACCTCCTATAAAGACTCATCTGTTTTTTTCTGTTTCACTAGTTGTATCTTAAGATGCTTCTTAGCAGAGCTCTTAGTAAGAACAGCACAAAGAAACCAAAGAACTGCACTCTGGCATAGCTCCATTTGCCTCAATCAGTACTCCAAGGCCATTTTTACAAAAGAGGTCCTAAGTTACAAATGAGGAAATGCCAAAAGCCAGCACTTGACTGAGTCAAGCCCTCAGTCTATAAAACATTAGATTTCACAGCACGTCTTCTCACATCTGAGACACCTCTGCTTCCTGCCAGAAATTGTGACCACATCTTCCTCTTTTCCTCACTCTCTTTCGCCATCTCTTCTGATGGGCAGAGAGGAAAGCTCCCTTCTTCTGGATTAAAAACCTAGAGACTACATTGACTTCATGCTGCTGCCTTCCTGCTCCTTCTAAACCACACATCTGGGAAGAGGTGTTTATTACACTCGGTTAGTAAACCATATGGAAATGGGACAGGGAATGGTAATCAGGGCTTACTTTGGGTGGGTCCATGGGACAATTTCATCTTGTATCACTTCACATTTAACAGAGTGCTGAAGGGGCACCACCCAGTTCAGATGCTGTGATACATGGAGAAATTGTGACATCATGTGGCAAGATGGGAAATACCACGTTAATGAATTGCTAATTGAGTACTAATATATTAATTTTGGCATGCATGGCTGCATCAAAGCCTCAACAGTGTTTTTAATGCTATGTCTGAATATGAGTCTGCAGTGTGCCCAGGTGGCCAAGAAATCCAATAGCATCCTGGCTTGTACTAGAAACATGGTAGCCAGCAGGAACAGGTAAGGTGATCACCCCCCTGTACTCAGCACTGGTGAGGCCACACCTTGAGTATTGTGTTCAGTTCTGGGCCCCTCACTACAAGAAGGACACTGAGCCATTTTAAAGTGTCCAGGCAAGGGCAATAAGGCTTAAGAAGGGACTGGAAGACATGACCTACGAGGAGCATCTGAAGGAGCTGGGGTTGCTCAGTCTGAAGAAAAGAAAGCTGAGGGGAGACCTCATCACTCTCTGCAGCTATCTGAAGGGAGGTTGGAGCCTAATCCTACCCTGTCTAAATTTCCCACTTCTTTGTCTGAATTTACAGGTCAAACACATCAGCAAGTCCATCAAGAAAGCAGCAGTACTTCATCTTGCAGTAAATTACACTCTCTTACCTCAAGGTTAATGCCAGGTAAAATGCATTTGGCTCAGCCTCTTCCACAGGCAGCTAAAGTAAGCTGGTGAGGGGTTTGGAGCACAAGCCCTGTGAGGAGACCTGAAAACTTTTATTTTCTGACAGGTTAGTTTTCAGCCACATCAGTCTCCTGAGAGGGTTCCCCATGTAGTCTTTGAACTACCAACACATGAGAGGCAGTGGGGCCAGGCAGATCATGGTGAACAAACAACTAAGAAGGTGGCAACATCTTATATTTAGTCCAATTTAATGTGGTTAAAGTTAACAGCACCTTTTTGATCTTCCATAACTCCAGAGAATACTCATGTGATAGGCTATGCCCTGGCATGTTGCTGTACTCTCATCAAGAACTCATGCAAGTGTTCTGTTGTTCCTTTCCTCATCCAAAAAACCAGAATTCCAGAACACCTGCATTCAGTCATCTCTGAAAACCTTTAAGTGGGAAAATGTGAGAGTGTGGAGCCAAGAAAGAACTATTTTTTGGCCAATGGACAGTTTACACACCTCGTTACCTCAGGGCAAATGTCTAGTATGGAAACATTTCAGCTGGGAAATTATTTGAGCCCTAATCAAATGAGATACAAAAAAGGAAATAATGATAAATTCTGGGCAACTCTATTAAAAGTGACTTTGGCTGCCCCTGACAGTAATTACAATAAGGTATCACACTGTAAAGGTCTTCAGTAAAGTGAGAACCTTTGTGGGCTGCTCAGTATCTTTGGTCATGGATCACTCCATTGTGGAAAGTAGTATCCTACAGGTGTCAGTCAGCAACAAAGCTGTGACTAATGCACACCTGAGTCTCCAACCAACCCATTTGGATCCACTACCCTGACAAAAAGCTGTTGTTTCAAACATGTGATGGGGCTTTAAAAAAGGAAACCAGCATTCAGAGTTGAATTAAAATGTCTGTGTTCCAACTGGCCGATCCAAGCAAGCTGGAACCACACTGCTCCTCCATGATGAAGCACTGAGGGGCCAAAATTGTGTCAGGCGTGGCAAGCTGCAAGTAATCCCTTTGTATACAGAAAATACACAGAAAAAATAACTAATGTGAGGGACCTGGTTTAAGATTATGGGCAGAAGGCAAATTTGCAGTTCTGCTGATTTTTATGTCCTGTTCTGAAAGTCTTGGCAGCAATGCCTCCAAATCTCCTCAGGCTGACAAAAGCATTAGCCTTTCTTGGTTAACAGCACAAAGAAGCTTCCAACTTCATTCCTCACAGAAGACCATGGCCTCCTCCTTGCAAATACAGCAACGTTTTGCAAATGTAGTGTTTATTTGTAATGCATTGTGCAGGTATCTCAAGGTGCTCTACAAGTGCCAAAGCAGCTGCAGCCTGCAGGGCCTGCGAGGCAATCAATACCAAGCCTATTTTCACCAACTTATGGCCAAAGGAGTCCTAAGCAATTAACAAACAAATCCAGTAGTAAGAATATCCAAGCTTGAATCCAGTCCCCAGCTCTAATTGCTACACCAGTTTCCTTAAGCACCAAGGAGTGTCCAGAGGAACTGGAAACATTCATATAACACAACTAGAGCAAGAGCTATTGAAAAGCAAACATCATAGAATGGAATGTGTTGGAAGGGACCTTTAAGGATCATCTTAATTCCAGCCTTCCTGCCATGGGCAGGGACACCGTTCACCAGACCAGGATGCTCAGAGGCCCATCTGACCTGGCTCTGAACACTTCCAGGCACAGGGTATTCACAACTTACCTGGACTTATTCCAGTTTCACCATTTTCACAATGAGGAATTTCTTCCTTGTATCTAACCTATGCCGACCCTAACTTTATCCTCTACCCAGGCCCCAAACCCTCAACGGTGTTACAGGCTGGAGTCAGAATAGCTGGAGAGCAGCCAGGCAGAGAGGGACCTGGGGGGACTGATTGACAGTAGGCTGAACAGGAACCAGCAGTGTGCCCAGGTGGCCAAGAAGGCCAATGGCATCCTGGCCGGCATCAGGAATAGTGTGGCCAGCAGGAGCAGGGAAATCATTCTGCCCTGTGGTCAGCACTGGTTAGGCCACACCTTGAGTCCTGTGTCCAGTTCTGGGCCCCTTAGTTTAAGGACATTGAGACACTTGAATGTGTCCAGAGAAGGGCAACGAAGCTGGGGAGGGGTTTGGAGCACAGCCCTGTGAGGAGACGCTGAGGGATCTGGGGTTGCTTAGCCTGGAGGAGGCTCAGGGGAGACCTCATTGCTGTCTACAGCTACCTGAAGGGAGGTTGTAGCCAGGTGGGGGTTGGTCTCTTCTCCCAGGCAACCATCAACAGAACAAGAGGACACAGTCTCAAGCTGTGCCAGGGGAGGTTTAGGCTGGAGGTGAGGAGAAAGTGCTTCCCAGAAAGAGTAATTGGCCAGTGGAATGTGCTGCCCAGGGAGGTGGTGGAGTCACCGTCCCTGGAGGTGTTCAAGAGGGGATTGGAGGTGGCACTTGAAGCCATGGTTTAGTTGTCAGGAGGTGTTGGGTGACAGGTCGGACTTGATGATCTCCGAGGTCTTTTCCCACCTTATTGATTCTGTGATTCTATGAACTACAGCCCCCCCGCCCCATTGCCTATTCCACCGCACAGGCCACATCTCTCCACGAACAGTGCCGGGGAAGGGAGGCCAGCTGAGCCCAGGGCTATCTTTCCGCGCCGATCACCTGACCAAGAGGTGGCGGTGGGGGCGATGAGAGACCTTCCGTGCCGGTGGCAGGGCAGCGTGAGTCCCTCTCGGCACCGCCATGCTTCTTGCACAGCGGTGGCAGGGCAGCGTGAGTCCCTCTCGGCACCGCCATGCTCCTTGCACAGCGGTGGCAGGGCAGCGTGAGTCCCTCTCGGCACCGCCATGCTTCTTGCACAGCGGTGGCAGGGCAGCGTGAGTCCCTCTCGGCACCGCCATGCTCCTTGCACAGCGGTGGCAGGGCAGCGTGAGTCCCTCTCGGCACCGCCATGCTCCTTGCCAGCCGTGCAGGGCAGCGTTAGTCTCTCTCACCGCCGCCATGCCCCTCCCGCGCCCTGTCTGCGGCAGCCTAAGATGGCGGCGGGCCGGCCGCGTTACCTCACAGCCTTAAGGCTCTCCGGAAATTTGAGCCGCGACGAGGTGAGGCAACCGCAGCCCACGGGGCTTTGGACGAAGCGGCGATGGAAGAGCTCCCCGCCTCCACAGTAACGGCCTGCTGCAGGGAGAGTGGCATTCCCCGGTCCCACCCCCGCCCGCCCCTGCCCGCCTCCGCCAGCACCATGGCAACGGCAGCCTGAGGCGCCATGAGCCGCTCGGTGTCGTGCACCGTGCAGGTTCCGCTCCTAGAGGATGGCCAGACGGCTCCTGGCCCGACTTTCAACTGCCCCTACGGTACCGAACCTGCGCCCTCCGCCCCACCTACAGCCCCGGGGCAGGGGGGGCACCGGTGCGGCAACCTGATACTCTCCGTGGGGAGGAAGACCGCGTCCAGCGGGGGTGGGCTGGGCCCGGAGCGGGGAGTCGGGGTGGTGAGCGAGGGGACGGGGAGCGGGTCGTGAAGCGTTGTAGCTGCCCAGGCAGACCTTCCATCTCTCCTCGGGCCTCTCCTGCTGGCGGACCAGCCAGAGAGGACCAAGGGGCTTTCAGCAAGCGAGACCGGCAACTAGCTGGCAGGGAAAGCAGGTTTGGAACTGGGAAGATGGGTGCTGCCGCAGGGGCAAGGCAGAACCCCACAGGGGTTAGGCACTGGGGCCGACAGCAGCGACAGTTGCCAGCCTTGGGACTAGGACACACTGGCGAGTTGAAGGAAAGCCTTCTCTATATCCCAGAGGGAAACATCATGGAATCATAGGATCGTTTATTCTGGGAAAGACCTTTCAGATCATTGAGTCTAACTATTATCTAACTCTACCAAGTCTGGTGCTAAACCATGTTCCCCTGCATGACATCTCTGCGTGTTTTAAACACCTGCAGGGATGGGATTCAACCACCTCTCTGCAGAGCCTGTTCCAGTGTTTGAGTAGCCTTTCAGTGAAGAAGTTTCTTCCAATAGCCAACCCTAAACCTCCCCTGGTGCAACTTGAGGCCGTTTCTTCTCATCACTTGTTACTACGGAGAGGACACCAACACCCCCCTGCCTCCAGCTGCCTTTCAGGGAGTTGTAGAGAGTGAGAAGGTCTCCCCTCAACCTCTTTTTCTCCAGATTAAACAATCCCAGTTCCCTCAGCTTCTCCCTGTAAGACTTGTTCTCCAAACCCTTCACCAGCTTCATTGCTGTTTTCTGGACCCTCATATAGTGTATTTCCCCTGATTACCATTGCAAGGTGGTTTCTTTTTTCCTGTGTTACGTCTTCGTTGTCTATTGAAGTTGGCAGTTTCCAAAGAATGTAGATTTTACTTCAAAAGTAGGTTATATTTTGGTCATGTTCCACAGAATGGTAGTATTACAGCTCTGAGGCTCATTTGTGTGATGGTGGAATTCTTTGATATGGAGACATGTATTTCATTTTCTTTCTCTCCTAGTTTGATTTATACTCTGTTGTGGACGGAAGAGGGAATCGAAGCCTGATGATTCAAGCAGATGCCTCAAATATGTAACTGGTTACATTTTTCCCCCTTATCTTTCAGACCCACTGTCAAGTGAGAAGGACCATTCAAAGTCAAATGTCCATGTTCAGCTTGGTGATAAAGTGGTAGGTGTTGGCCAAAGATAATTCACATGTTTACCTTATATGTCTGTGTGTAGGCATACACATGGGTAGAAACTCTGTCCTGTTCTAAGCTGCTCACTTAAAACAGTAAAATACAAAACAAAGGAAGCAGTTTTATCTAAACCAAGACTTAACACAGGGAGTAACCCTGCTTGCTGGCCTAGGGTGGCTAGCCACAGCCTAGAAATGCCCAGTTTCATGTCCTGGGTAGTTTCCTAAATTTTGGCAGTATTTTAAGTAGAATATCTCCACATGCTCTTAACAATAGCTCGTGTGTGTTGTTAAGATAACTTCTTTACCTCAGTCTTCACTGCAAGGGCCTCCAGCCACACTCCTGGAGTCATGGCAGATGATGCCAGGGATGGGGAGGAAGAACTGCCCTTCATAAGTGAAGCTCAGGTTCGTGATCACCTGAAGAACCTGAAAGTGTTCAAGTCCATGGGACCCGACGGGATACACCCACGGGTGCTGAGAGAACTGGCAGATGAGGTTGCTAAGCCCCTCTCTATTATATTCCAAAAGTCATGGCAGACTGGGGAAGTCCCCACAGATTGGAAAAGGGCAAATATTGCTCCCATTTTCAAAAAGGGTAAGAAGGAGGAACCAGGGAACTACAGGCCGGTCAGTCTCACCTCTGTGCCCGGAAAGATCATGGAGCAGATCCTCCTGGAGGCACTACTGACTCAGAAGAGTAGTGAAGAGGTGATTGGGAGCAGTCAGCATGGCTTTGCCAAGGGCAGATCCTGCCTGACACACCTGGTGGCCTTCTATGAACAGGTGACAGCATTAATAGATGAGGGGCGAGCAACTGATGTCGTTTACCTGGACCTGAGCAAAGCCTTTGACACTGTCCCACACCACATCCTGGTCTCCAAGCTGGTGACACACGGGTTTGATGGATGGACCACCAGATGGATAAGGAACTGGCTTGATGGCCGCACCCAAAGAGTGGCTGTCAATGGGTCCATGTCCCAGTGGAGGCCAGTGACAAGCGGAGTCCCTCAGGGATCAGTCCTGGGACCAGTCTTGTTCAACATCTTTGTGGGTGACATGGACAGTGGCATTGAGTGCACCCTCAGCAAGTTTGCTGATGACACCAAGCTGTGTGGTGCAGCAGACACGCTGGAGGGAAGGGATGCCATCCAGAGGGACCTTGACAGGCTGGAGAGGTGGGCACAGGCCAACCTCATGAGCTTCAACAAGACCAAGTGCAGGGTCCTGCATCTGGGTCGAGGCAATCCCAGGCACAAATACAGGCTGGGCAGTGACTGGCTGGGGAGCAGCCCAGAGGAGAGAGACTTGGGGGTGCTGGTGGACGAGAAGCTCAACATGAGCTCTCAATGTGCACTTGCAGCCCGGAAAGCCAATCAGATCCTGGGCTGCATCAGGAGAAGTGTGGCCAGCAGGTCAAGGGAGGTGATTCTCCCCCTCTACTCAGCTCTGGTGAGACCCCACCTGGAGTACTGCGTCCAGTTCTGGAGTCCCTATTACAAGAGGGATCTGGAGGTGCTGGAGCGTGTCCAGAGAAGGGCCACGAGGATGATCAGAGGGCTGGAGCACCTCTCCTATGAGGACAGACTGAAGGAGTTGGGGCTGTTCAGCCTGGAGAAGAGAAGGCTCTGAGGTGACCTCATTGTGGCCTTCCAGTATCTGAAGGGGGCCTACAAGAAGGCTGGGGAGGGACTTTTCAGACTATCAGGGAGTGATAGGACTAGGGGGAATGGGATGAAGCTGGAGGTGGGGAGATTCAGGCTGGATGTGAGGAGGAAGTTCTTCACCGTGAGAGTGGTGAAGCCCTGGAATGGGTTGTCCAGGGAGGTGGTTGAGGCCCCGTCCCTTGCGGTGTTTAAGACCAGGCTGGACGAGGCTCTGTCCAGCCTGATCTAGGGTAGAGTGTCCCTGCCCATGGCAGGGGGGTTGGAACTAGATGATCCTTGTGGTCCCTTCCAACCCTAACTGAAACTATGAAACTAAACTAAGATCTAACTGTAGAGGTGTTGGGCTGTTGTTCAAGCAGAACTATTAAAATGTATTATTTCATAGAATCATAGAATCAATAAGGTTGGAAAAGAACTCAGAGATCATCAAGTCCAACCTGTTACCCAGCTCCTCATGACTACAAGACCATGGCATCAAGTGCCACATCCAATCCCTGCTTGAACACCTCCAGGGATGGTGACTCCACCACCTCCCTGGGCAGCACATTCCAATGGCCAATCTCTCTTTCTGGGAAGAACTTTCTCCTCACCTCCAGCCTAAACTTCCCCTGGCATAGCTTGAGACTGTGTCCTCTTGTTCTGGTGCTGGTTGCCTGGGAGAAGAGACCAACCCCCACCTGGCTACAGCCTCCCTTCAGGTAGTTGTACACAGCAATAAAGTCTCCTCTGAGCCTCCTCTTCTGTAGGCTAAGCAAACCCCAGCTCCCTCAGCCTTTCCTCACAGGGCTGTGCTCCAAACCTCTCCCCAGCTTTGTTGCCCTTCTCTGGACACCTCCCAGCAACTCAACCTCTTTCCTAAACTGAGGGGCCCAGAACTGGACACAGGACTCAAGGTGTGGCCTGACCAGTGCTGAGTAGAGGGACACAATGACTTCCCTGCTCCTGCTGGCCACACTGTTCCTGGTGCAGGCCAGGATGCCACTGGTCTTCTGGCCTTTCACACAGTGCCTCCTCATTTGGGATATACTTACACTACAGCTCAAGGTGCAGACAGTTTAAAATGAGCTAGGTAGCAACAGCTAAGCAGCCTGTAAAGATCTCAGACCCATCCTGCTTCTTCATATAAGGTCAGCACAATGTAACTTCCTAGCTAAGCCTTTAGCTCGTTAGCCTATGCTTAGGTCCCTATTGCATTTGCTCCCCTGCTATCACTGTTCACCCTAGGTACTTTAAAACCAGCTAGGGCATGTCTGTGGGAGTGGCACTCATACCTTTAGACAGCAGTGCTTGATGGCTGGACTGGCTGTGTATAGAAAGAAAGCGAAAGGAAAACAGACTTGGTACAACTGCACAATGAACTGGATTTTAAGCAGAGTACTCCTGAAGCTGTGTGTTTGACAGAGCCTGCAAGGCAGCTATTTGAACTCTGAAATTTCAGTTGCATGAGGTTTAACAAGGCCAAGTGCTGGTCTTGCCCTTCAGTCACAGCAACCCCAGTTAACAGACTTGGGTCATAGTGGCTGGAAAACTACCTGACATTAAAAGACCTGGGGGTGCTGGTGGACAGCTGGCAGAACATGAGCCATCATGTGCATAGGTGGCCAAGAGCATCTTGGCCTGTATCAGAAATAGTGTGTCCAGCAGGACCAGGGAAGTGGTCATGCCCTCATACTTAACCCTTGTGAGGCCATGCCTTGTGTACTGTGTTCAGTTTTGGGGCCCTCACTACAGGAAGGACATTGAGATGCTGGAGCTGGTCCAGACAAGGGCAACAAATCTGGGAAAGGATCTGGAGAACAGGTCTTCTGGGGAGCAGCTGAAGAGGAGGCTGAGGGGACATCTCATTGTACAGCTTCCTGAAAGGAAGTTGTAGTAAGCTGAGTGTTGGTCTCTTCTCCCAAGTAACTAGTGACAGGACAAGAGGAAATGGTCCCAGACTGAGATATTAGGAAAACTTCAGTATTCAGTCAGGCATTGGAACAAGCTGCCCAGGGAAGTGTTGGACTCCCCTGGTGCAGCTTGAGACTGTGTCCTCTTGTTCTGTCACAGGTTGCCTGGGAGAAGAGACCAAACCCCCCTGGCTACAGCCTCCCTTCAGGTAGTTGTAGACAGCAATAAAGTCTCCTCTGAGCCTCCTCTCCTCCACGCTAAGCAACCCCAGCTGCCTCAGCCTCTCCTCACAGGGCTGTGCTCCAAACCCCTCCCCAGCTTTGTTGCCCTTCTCTGGACACCTCCCAGCAAGTCAACATCTTTCCTAAACTGAGGGGCCCAGAACTGGACACAGGACTCAAGGTGTGGCTTAACCAGTGCTGAGTCAGGGCGGAATGACCTCCCTGCTCCTGCTGGCCACACTATTCCTGGTGCAGGCCAGGATGCCATTGGCCTTCTTGGCCACCTGGGCACACTGCTAATGATCTAGTTGAGAATATCCCTGGTTACTGCAGAGGGAGTTGGACTAGATGACCTTTGGAGGTCCTTTCCAGCCCAAACTATGCTATGATTCTACACAGATTCTACTTCTCAGGTTGCTTAGCCTGGAGAAGAGGAGACTCAGGGGTGACCTTATTGCTCTCTACAACTACCTTAAGGGAGGTTGTAGACAGGCAGAGGTTGGTCTCTTCTCCCAGGCAAGCAGCACCAGAACAAGAGGACACAATCTCAAGCTGTACCAGGGGAGGTTTAGGCTGGAGGTTAGGAGGAAGTTCTACACAGAGAGAGTGATGGCCCATTGGAATGTGCTGCCCAGGGAGGTGGTGGAGTCACCATCACTGGAGGTGTTTAGGAGGAGACTTGATAGGGTGCTTGGTTGCATGGTTTAGTTGATTAGGTGGTGTTGGATGATGGGTTGGACATGATGATCTTGAGGGTCTCTTCCAACCTGCTTTATTCTAAAAACAATACAACTTTGAATTCTTTATAGTGTTACAAAATGGAGTGGACAGGGGCTGTGGTTATAGTAGTTTATAGAGTTTTCCAAACCCTTGGAAGTTGGATTGCCTTTGAAGAAAAATAAACCACAAATGCAATCTCATTTCCAGCAAGCAGCTATTCATAGTAGGGTGCCTGGATCTTCATCATCTGACACTCTCTTACACTCTGGTGAGTTGGTGTGCTGAAATGTCACCACTACCCCAAGTGCACCTGCGAGGGGCGATTCACAATTCAGATCCCATTCCAGACTTGACAGAAGCTCAAGCCCATATAGCCTACATCACTTTACACTTGAGTCATGACTGCAAAGATTATTTGCAACCATCAGTTTGGAGATTCAAGGCATGTCTACCCAGGGAGATTAATGCTTGGAAGGAAAGGTGTGGATTTTTTCCTGCAATCATTTGTGTGTGCTACCTCCCCTCCAGATATTTTTACCGCGTGCTAAAAGTGTTGCAGTACAAAGTGATGTAACTTTACTCATGAAGTGGAATTATGTTGCTTCATTTCTGGAGCACAGGAACTAGGAGAGAGTTACTTGGGGTAATGTGCTAGAAGTTCACTTTACTGCACATTCACAGTTACTGCACATTGACTCCTTTATGTAATGAACTGTTAGACCCTTTGATTTATATATAAGTTTCGACACCGGAAAACAGCCAAAAGACTTATCTGTGCATCTGCTGCTAGTCTGGTGTGCTCCACATCTTGAGAAGTACCATCTAACCAGCTGACATCATTAGCATATGTATGCTGCCTTCTTTCCCCCATCCCAAATGTGCAGTCCTGTAAATCACAGCAGTCTGAAATTCTGATCTCTGTAGTGCTGTTTGGAATCACTAAATCACTGTCCCTCTTCTTTGTGTCCAGGCAAAGGCACCAATGCCCAGCAGCATGTTTAGCAGCTTGGTCCATTTACCATGCTACAGTCAGTGCTTGGAGGGGAAAGATCCAGGGCCTCCATTGATAGACTCAAGATGGAGGGGGAGGGCTCAGCAGCGCCTGGAAACTCTTCAGCAGCTTGCTGCGTAAGTGTTCTGTGGTTGGATAATTTAAAGCAAACATACACACAAACCCAACAAAAATGCATGCACACTGAAGTGGAGATGACTGCAATTTGCTCCTACTTACATTTCCCTTGAAATTAAGAGATTGCAGCTGTTGTGGAGTATGGTTGCCCATCTGTTTCTTACGGGGTGGATGTTGCAGATTCCTTCATCCCTGTGTTCTCTGCAGTGGTGGCAGAGAAAGAGAAAAGAGTCATCTCAATCTCTTACAGCTCAGATACAGCCTGGGGTTCAGTACTGGGGCCTGTTCTTTTTAATATCTTCATTAGTGATCTGTGTGAGGGAGTTGAGTGCACCCTCAGTAAGTTTTCAAATGACATCAAACTGGGTGTCTCTGTTGATCTGCTAGAGGGTAGGGAAGACTTACAGCAGGATCAGGACAGGTTAGACCAATGGGAGAAAGCTAACTGTCTGATGTTCAGCAAGGCCAAGTGCCAGGTCCTCCATCTGGGTCACAACAAACCCATGGTAAGCTACAGACTTGGGAATGTGTGGCTGGAAAGCTGCAACTAGGAGAGGGACCTGGGGGTATTGGTTGATGGTCAATTGAATATGAGTCAGCAGTGTGCCCAGATGGCCAAGAAGGCAAATGGCATCTTAGCTTATATTAGAAACTGGCCAGCAGAAGCAGGGAGGTGATTGTCCCCCTGTACTCAGCACTGGTGAGGCCACACCTTGAGTATTGTGTTCAGTTCTGGGCCTCTCACTGTAAGTAGGACATGGAAGTGCTGGAGCATGTCCAGAGAAGTGCAGTGAGGCTGGTGAGGGGCCTAGAACATGTGTCCTAGGAGGAGCATCTGAGAGAGCTGGGTGTGTTCAGTCTGGAGAAGAGGCTGAGGGGAGACTTCTTCACTGTCTACAACTACCTGAAGGGAGGGTGGAGCGAGGAGGTGGCCAGCCTCTTCTCTTTGGTGTCAAGCAACACCAGGTTCAGGCTGGATGCTAGGATATATTTCTTCACTGAAAGGGCTGTCAGATACTGGAATGGTCTGCCCCAAGAAGTGGTGGAGTCATCATCCCTGGAGGTGTTTAAACAGCATGTGGACCTGGTGCGTAGGGACATGATACAGTGTTTACCTTGTTGTGCTGGTTGAAGGTTGGAGTAGATCTTGAAAGTCTTCCCTAACCAAATACATTCTATGAAGACTTCAGTGTGTTACTTCAGTGGAAGCTGTTTCCTTCTGGTCCCATGCAGTTGCAGCTGGTTAGATTGCCTTTGCTGGTCATGCAGGGGGGTGTGGGGCCTGAACTAGGGCACCACATTTATAGTGCAGGGGTTTCATTATTGAACTTTCTTCTGGCATCACAATTTGGGCTTCTGATTCATGAAATGAATTTTGTGAAAGTTTATATGTTTTACCTCATTGTGTGTGGTTTTGGAATGGTGTTGTAGCTGCATTCAGGACTGCAGGCATCAGCTGGGTAGCTGTTTTCAGAGGGTTTTGGTGTATTACAGACTAAATTCAGACTCTGGGCTTTTCAGATCATGCATGCTCTAAGGGCTGCAGGTACCTGAGTTCTGCCACATGCCAGACTGCAATCAAGGACGTTTAAGAGTGATACAGCAGATTTTATACCTAGTTTTGTTCCCTTTCAAAAAGAGATTCTTCTAATTTCCATAATAAAATAAGAATTTTGGAGTCTTTAAAAAAAAATTATTATTCCTTTCAGCATTTCACACAGTCCCCTGCACATGGACACCTCCACAGCTTCTTACATTTTCCTGTTATTCTGTCACAAGACCTTGCTTGATTCCTGTGCTGCCTTAAAATTGATTTACATATCAACAACATGGAGCTGCAAAATGTCTTGCAGTTAACAAAAACTGAGAAAAAACATCCCCTCTCTTTCTTCCTGCACTGACTGACTGTGTTGCTGATACAGAAGACAGAATATATCCCAGCTGTCTTCTCAGTAGTTGCATTGCCTCTGCAAGGTTACCAGGAATAAGTGCTCATTTATTTCAGCAAAGTCAGCAGATGTAAATCAAGGGCATGCAAGAGGCAGGATCTGTGGAATAGAAGGGGCTATTTCACTGGGCTCCCATTGTGCCTATAAGGACAGCATAATAGGATGAACAGCTTATGCTAATAAAGTTAGATCTTAAGAATAAGTGCCCACCTGTGCTGAATGAAACACGAATCCATCTGGATGGAGCAATGGCCTGATATCTAGAGTCAGCTAGTGGAACTAGCCATCAGCTCAATTATCTCATTTGAATTACAAACAACTTCCAAATAATAGGTTGATTAGTGCTGAGCAAGTATCTCAGGTTACTGCACTGCATCTTGAAACCTTCTCCTCCCTTTTGTTATGGGATATGACTGAAAGCCCTGGGATGAGATGACTTTAAACTTACCTTGGCAGTAAATTGAAGGTTAATGAAGCACCTCTACAGCCTTTGCTGTAGTGGGTAGACATACTGTGTCTCCCTGAGTGCCACAGTGCAGCTCACAGGGCTTAGATGAAGTATTTGAAGACAACTGATCTCGGCATGCAATCCTCTGTTTTGATCCCAGCTCTCAAACAATGCTGTGTGTTGTTAGCTGTATCTCTGTAAATATACCAATGTATTTAAAATTAGGCAGCAGCAACCATCACCAGCACCCACAATCCCATGCATCTGAGGTTAGGATTCTTACAAGTTGCCAAAAATGGTCTTACAAAACCCATGATTTTCAGGACTTCCATAGAGCTAATGAAATGACACCTTAGTGACATGATATAGGCTTTAAAAGAATAGAATAGAATAGAATAGAATAGAATAGAATAGAATAGAATAGAATAGAATAAACCAGGTTGGAAGAGACCTTTGAGATCATTGAGTCCAACCTATCACCCAGCACCATCTAATCAACTAACCCATGGCACCAAGCACCCCATCCAGTCTCTTCTAAACACCTCCAGTGATGGTGACTCCACCATCTCCCTTGGCAGCACATTCCAACGGCCAGTCTCTCTTTCTGTGAAGAATCCAGCCTAAATCTCCCCTGGCACAGCTTGAGACTGTGTCCTCTTGTTCTGTGCTGGTTGCCTGGGAGAAGAGACCAACCCTCTCCTGGCTACAACCTCCCTTCAGGTAGTTGTACACAGCAATAAAGTCTCCCCTGAGCCTCCTTTTCTCTCAGCTCCCTTAGCCTCTCCTCACAGGGCTGTGGTCCAAACCCCTCCCCAGCTTTGTTGCCCTTCTCTGGACACCTCCCAGCAAGTCAACATCTTTCCTAAACTGAGGGGCCCAGAACTGGACACAGGACTCAAGGTGTGGTCTAACCAGTGCTGAGTACAGGGGCAGTATGACCTCTCTGCTCCTGCTGTTCACACTGATGCAGGCCAGGATTCCATTGGCCTTCTTGGCCACCTGGGCACACTGCTGGTTCATGTTCAGCCTACTGTCAACCAGTACCCCCAGGTCCCTCTCTGCCTGGCTGCTCTCCAGCCACTCTGACCCCAGCCTATAGCACTGCATGGGGTTGTTGTGGCTTAACCACCTTGCAGGTTGACAAGAGTAAGACCGAGTATAAAGTGGATCTGAAATCAAATGGCAATCCTGATGCAAATCTTTTAAAAGACTCAATTCTACCCATTCTCTCATTGACTGCCTTAATGAGGTCTATCTCATGGTTTTCCAAAGCTTTAAAGGAAACCCTCCTAGATGTTATAGTGCAAACTTTAAACTGTCTGCCAATTTTAAATTCAGAATGGGGAAAGCATGAAGACAGCCTATTCTTGCAAAAGGTGTGCTTGCTGCAGCTCAGGTTTTGAAACATTCATGTGATTATCCTAATTTTATCCTAATTCTGGAAAATGGTAGTCTTCCCCTTAGCTAATTCTATTCCTTCACATATATTTTCTGCTATGGAAAGTTATTCACTCTTCCTCTCTCTCCTGATAAAAGTAGTTTGTTTTACAAAGTCAAGCATTTACAGGTGGCCAGTTCCTTCCTTTCTTGACAAGCACCTAAGAAAATTTTATTAGAGGCAACAAATTACCTATGTCTACAAGTCTAACAAGTCTACAGCTACCTGAAGTGGAAAAGTAGAAAAGTAAAAATAAATCACTATTGGGTGTAAAAAGGAAAACAAAAGGGACCTGGGGGTACTGGTTGATAGTAGGCTTAACATGAGCCAGCAGTGTGCCCAGGTGGCCAAGAAGGCCAATGGTATCCTGGCCTGCATCAGGAATAGTGTGGCCAGCAGGAGCAGGGAAGTCATTCTGCCCTGTACTCAGCACTGGTTAGGCCACACCTTGAGTCCTGTGTCCAGTTCTGGGCCCCTCAGTTTAAGAAGGACATTGAGACACTTGAACGTGTCCAGAGAAGGGCAACGAGGCTGGGGAGAGGTCTGGAGCACAGCCCTGTGAGGAGAGGCTGAGGGAGCTGGGGTTGCTTAGCCTGGAGAAGACCTTATTGCTGTCTACAACTACCTGAAGGGAGGTTGTAGCCAGATGGGGGTTGGTCTCTTCTCCCAGGCAACCATCAACAGAACAAGAGGACACAGTCTCAAGCTGTGCCAGGGGAGGTTTAGGCTGGAGGTGAGGAGAAAGTTCTTCCCAGAAAGAGAGCTTGGCCATTGGAATGTGCTGCCCAGGGAGGTGGTGGAGTCACCATCCCTGGGAATGTTTAAGAAGAGTCTGGCTGAGGCACTTGGTGCCATGGTTTAGTTGATTAGATGGTGTTGGGTGCTAGGTTGGACTGGATGATCTCAAAGGTCTTTTCCAACCTGGTTAATTTCATTCTATTCTAGATAACTATTTCTTGCCTACACACAGAGGGAAAGATTCATAAAGTGTCAAACTGTTTTGCTATATATATGTGAGTATGAAAACCCCAGAATATTACTGCTTGTGTAGGTATGGGAATAGTCTGGAATTTGTAGTGTGCATATTTGACTGTGCAACCAGGGAAGCAGTGATTGAAAAAACCCCAGACCAACAACATAAGGAAGAACACTGTGCTGAAAGCACTTCTTAAGTGATATTCTGTATTTTGGCTTTTAGAGCTCAATCTTCTCTTCAGTTACCTCAAATTGTTTATGAGGATCCTGAAGTCAGTGGAAGGAATCGCTACAAATATTTTGCACGGTAAGGAATGGACTGATCTGAAACAGAATTCAGGAGCTTGCTTTTGTGCAGTTTAAAGAGCACTTGAATAAATGCCAGAGCCTAGGTTTTAATGTCTTTTCTGTCAGTTATTTGTTTACTGCTATGGAAAATTTAAACAGTAACCAAATCATGAGGTGGGTTTTGCTCTCCCAAGTAACTAGAGACAGAACAAGAGGGAACGGCCTCAGGCTGCACCAAGGAAGGTTTAGGCTGAGCATTAGGAAAAAACCTTTTTTCACTGAAAGGGTTTCAGGCCTTGGAACAGGCTGCCCAGGGAGGTGGTTGAGTCACCATAGAATCACAGAAAGCTGTGTAGTTTTGGTGCTTAGGGGGATGGTGTAGTGGTGTAATTGGTAGAATAGGGTTAAAGGTTGGATTGGATGATCTTAGAAAGCCTTTTCCAACCATCTTAATTGATAAAACTTTTAAGCTTCACACTATGCCAGAATTTTCAGGGAATGAGTTACCATATGAGCAAATGTACCAGGTATTCTGTACTTAATTATTATTATTGTTATTATATTTGAGCTGCAGATCCTCATACACAAAGGAGGAGGATGCTTACAAAGCCATTGTGGTTCTCCAGACTACTGGAAAGTTGTCTTCTTAAGGAGCAACCTTTTAACTCCCATCTTCTTCCAGGAGCAGAAAGGAAGCAAAGGAAACAATTGATTGCTCTTTCCAGCATGACACTGTGGGTCAGCACTGAAGTCAAGTTCTGAACCAACAGCTAACATACAAATGTTCTCAACTCAATGTGGTGGTTTTAGGCTATGCCTTTAAAATTTAGTTACAGATTTTGAGCAGAAAAGTAGAAAAATAGGAATAAATCACTATTGAGTGTAATAAGGAAAATAAAAGGGACCTGGGGGTACTGGTCAGCTGGCTGAACATGAGCCAGCAGTGTGCCCAGGTGGCCAAGAAGGCCAATGGCATCCTGGCCTGCATCAGGAACAGTGTGGCCAGCAGGAGCAGGGAAGTCATTGTGCCCTGTACTCAGCACTGGTTAGGCCACACCTTGAGTTCTGTGTCCAGTTCTGGACCCCTCAGTTTAAGAAGGACATTGAGACTCTTGAACATGTCCAGAGAAGGGCAATGAGGCTGGGGAGAGGCCTTGAACACAAGCTCTATGAGGAGAGGCTGAGGGAGCTGGAGTTGCTTAGCCTGGAGAAGAGGAGGCTCAGGGGAGACCTTCTTGCTGTCTGCAACTACCTGAAGGGAGGTTGTAGCCAGGAGGGGTTTGGTCTCTTCTCCCAGGCAACCAGCACCAGAACAAGAGGACACAGTCTCAAGCTGTGCCAGGGGAAGTTTAGGCTGGAGGTGAGGAGAAAGTTCTTCCCAGAGAGAGTTGTTGGCCATTGGAATGTGCTGCCCAGGGAGGTGGTGGAGTCATCATCCCTGGAGGTGTTCAAAAAGGGATTGGAGGTGGCATTTGAAGCCATGGTTTAGTTAGTCATGAGGTGTTGGCTGACAGGTTGGAAGAAGATTATGTTCTCAACTTGAAATTCAGCTTTAAAGCCACCCAAAGGCTAAGGGAACTTGACCTGTAATAAACAAACTATAAGAATGCCTAAGAAGGAATTATCAGTATGTTGCTGAGCCCATATAGCTTTCAAGATACTTCTTGAAACAAGTAAACCTTACCAGCAGATTGTAGGAATTCATGGCAGGATTTCAAGAAGTTCCTGGAAAAAACCTCTCTCAAATGCTGAAAGTGAAAAAAAAAGTAAAGAAATTAGTGGTGTACACAAAATGTGAGCACACTCTTCACTTCTTTTAATCATTGCCTTGTTTGGGGTTCCACTTTCTATGTTGACAGAAGAACCTTTCTCAATCCTGCTGATGAAACTTTCTCTGTTATTGAATGAATTGTGTCATATTCAGACAAAATTCTTAACTATGCAACTGTAGAACCTGGGTTGTGGAAAATCAGTGTAACGGCACTGAAATTAGTCTTTCACTCTCCTGGTTGTTGCCTCACATCTGCATTCTCTCTTTTCAGACCTCTCACCCCTCCTAGTAAGCTGCTTCCACTAAATTTTGCTTATGCAGTGGCAATGTAAGTAGTGAGTTCTGGAACTCTGCTGTTCTAATGGGCCTCATCTCACCAGGAAAAGGTTGGGAAACTGTTTAGCTTGTGACCAGTGTTTTTCATAATGAACCTAGAAGAAAAATCTGTTAAGAGTTTGTTCACCATTGAGAATTCCTGAAGAAACAGGTGACTGGCTCTGTCAGAATTTGCTTGCAGTATATAAGTAGCGCTTTGTGGGTAAAGTTAATGCTTTTAACATGTGCCTCAAGTGTGTTATGAGGTCTGAAACAGAAAGCCAAATGTCTCTGGATCCCAGAAGAGATACTGATGCAAAGGAGATTCTCCAATACAGCAACATTGTTGAAAAACTGTGGTATTTTATAGCAATCTCTGTGATAATTGCAATATTGTTCAATATTGTGGTGTAGAACAGCCATGGTGTAGTCTAATGTAGTTTTCAGTGGGGATCAAATTTTAAAGGGACATAAATAGATCCATTTCCTAGTAGAGTCAATGGAAGTTGCATGTGCTTACAATCATTACTGATTTTTTTGTCCTGGAATTGATGGAAAGACAGTAGGTGCAGAGAAGGGCAACAAAGCTGGGGAGAGGTCTGGAGCATGAGCCCTGTGAGGAGAGGCTGAGGGAGCTGGGGTTGCTTAGCCTGGAGGAGGCTTAGAGACCTTACTGCTGTCTACAACTACCTGAAGGGAGGTTGTAGCCAGGTGGGGGTTGGTCACTTCTGGGCAACCATAACCAGAACAAGAGGCCACAGTCTCAAGCTGCATCAGGGGAGGTTTAGGCTGGATGTTAGGAAGAAGTTCTTCCCAGAAAGAGAGATTGGCCATTGGAATGTGCTGCCCAGGGAGGTGGTGGAGTCACCATCCCTGGAGGTGTTTAGGAGGAGACTGGATGAGGCACTTTGTGCCATGGTTTAGTTGATTAGATGGTGTTGGGTGATAGGCTGGACTTGATGATGTCTGAGGTATTTTCCAACCTGGTTAATTCTATTCTATTCTATTCTATTCTATTCTATTCTATTCTATTCTATTCTATTCTATTCTACTCTACTTCTATTCTATACTACTCTACTTCTATTCTACTCTACTCTACTCTATTCTATTCTATTCTATTCTATTCTATTCTATTCTATTCTATTCCTATTCTATTCTATTCCTATTCTATTCTATTCCTATTCTATTCTACTCTATTCTATTCTACTCTATTCTATTCTACTCTATTTTGTATCTCTTTTTAGGACAGAACCCTACATCCATTCTTCTACAAGAAACAGCAAGAGCTGTGGTCCCATGCTACGAACTGTGGGCACACAGACAGATTACAGGGATGGTGAAGCCCAGACAGATCCCTATTCCCCTGAATATGTAGTTCCCAGTGGCTCCTTCCCTGAACTTCTGACGCTTGCTACACTTGCTTGGGGTGAGTTGTGAAATCAAGATACGTGGTCACAATCATGTGGCCCCTTTAGCAGGAAGGTTGGTTGGGCTTTTTTCAGTGTCAGGTTTCAAGGTTGTTGCCAGCTTGGATATTTTCTGACTTAATACTGCTGTGCTGGGGAATTTCATAAAGAGTTTTGCGATCATTCAATATAAAAAGGTCATGGAATAATAGATTACTAGGTTGGAAGGGACTTCAGGGATCATCTGGTCCAACTTTGCTTAGCAAAAGCCCAGTCATATGTTTTACAAATTTGAACTAAGAGCAGCTCTTCAATTTACTTAGTATCATAGTGTAGTAGTATCATAGTATACTAGTATCATAGTATCAGTCAGGGTTGGAAGGGACCACAAGGATCATCTAGTTCCAACCCCCCTGCCATGGGCAGGGACACCCCACACTAGATCAGGCTGGCCAGAACCCCATCCAGCCTGGTCTTAAACACCTCCAGGGATGGGGCCTCAACCACCTCCCTGGACAACCCATTCCAGGGCTTCACCACTCTCATGGGGAAGAACTTCCTCCTCAGGTCCAGCCTGAATCTCCCTACCTCCAGCTTCATTCCATTGCCCCTAGTCCTATCACTACCTGATATCCTGAGAAGTCCCTCCCCAGCCTTCTTGTAGGCCCCCTTCAGATACTGGAAGGCCACAATTAGGTCACCTCTGAGCCTTCTTCAGCTGTTCTGAGTTAGATGTCGGTAACCAACCAATATAAACATTGCTTCCCCTGAGTGTACCTGTGATCCTCATCTTCCAGTGTTCCACCTGCAATAATGATGAACACTGGGCATGCCAAAGAAAGTCTGAATGCTCAGAAAGTGTCGTGTTTGGAAAGTTTTTCCTCCTTTGCAGCCTGCAGTGGAGGAATGAAGTGCTGCTGTTAATGTCAGCTAAGCCACAGCAGCTGCAGGTCCTACCACTCCTTATACTGTGGAATTTTACTGGCCTTAGAAGTATTTACTTCTTGTTCTTCTTTTGTTTAATGTATGGTCTTATGCCCATCCAGCCCTCTGGTACTTTCTGGTGGTGGTTGTTTGCCGGATTCACCATTCCACTAAAGAGCTGCTGCTTCTTGTCCCTGTAAGGTCAGGGGCTGCCAGCAGGACTAGCCGAGGTGGAGATGATTGAACGTGCCCGGGAAAAACGTGTGTGGGAAGCAAATCTTCCAGCCATGGACAGTCCTTCAAACATTGCAAAGAGGAGGAAGATGATGGATCGTATGGAGAGAAAGGAGTGGGCCTTCAGAGAACAGGAAATCGAGAAGTAGGAGTCCAGTGATACCCTTTATTTCTTTCAATTACTGGCTGAATAGAGAAGGAACAAAAAAGTTTAAGGGATTGGCTTAAGGGTACAAGCCTCCTATTGCTGTGAAAGCCTCCTGATTTTGGGAAGGGATATTTTTGTTAAATTTCATGTGAGACCATAATAACCACTACCATGATAGATTTTAGCAGTGCCAAACTCCCTTTTTAAAAGGAAAGATTACATAGGAACTATGCAATGTGAGCCACGCCTGAAGTAGCCCGTTGGCAATGCTGTGACAGCATTGCACAGAACACTGTACAGTACAGGGAGTCATACCTGGCCTTTCCTTGTAGGTTGCAGGAGATTCGACTGGAGGTCTTAAAGAAGCTGCTGCGAAGGCAAGAGGAGAATCAGAGTAAGCTGCATGCCAAGCGCTTGCACTGCCACTGGCAAAACCATCAGCAGGCTAAGGAAGAGAAAATAAAGAAGGTTCATCATGACTGTGCACTGAGTAAGTTTGAAAGAAGGAGCAGTATGAGACTTAGTTTGCAGACAAACCTTTTCTATTTTCACAAGGTTGCAGTCTTTCTTCAGGATAGGATAGGATAGGATAGGATAGGATAGGATAGAATAGAATAGAATAGAATAGAATAGAATAGAATAGAATAGAATAGAATAGAATAGAATAGAATAGAATAGACCAGGTTGGAAGAGACCTTTAAGATCATCGTGTCCAACCTATCATCCAACACCATCTAATCAACTAAACCATGCAACCAACCACCCTATCAAGTCTCATTCTGAACACCTCCAGTGATGGTGACTCCACCACCTCCTCAGGCAGCCCATTCCAATGGGCAATCACTCTGTGTAGAACTTCCTCCTGACCTCCAGCCTAAACCTCCCCTTGCTCAGCTTGAGACTGTGTCCTCTTGTTCTGGTGCTGGTTGCCTGGGAGAAGAGACCAACCTCCGCCTGTCTACAGCCTCCCTTAAGGTAGTTGTAGAGAGCAATAAGGCCACCCCTGAGTCTCCTCCTCTCCAGGCTAAGCAACCCCAGCTCCCACAATGTAGGTACCCGTGGCCAGCATTTGTTCTGCTCAAACAGGTCATGTTTTTGTACTAAGCAGCAAAAGCCTTTATGAATTTCCAAAGACAGGGCTTCTTTAGAATGATTTGTGTGAAGACCCTTCTCACATTTGTGTTTCCATTTCAGTGCTCAGGAAACTGATAGCTCAGAGGAAGAATGTGATGGGGAAGCTGGAGAGACGAGATATCATCAAAGAGTATACTGACTTTGCATCACAAACATATGCTCCTTTGTCTAGAAATGGTTATTTCCCAGACAACCATGCTGAACGCTACGTGGTAAGAAGCTTCTATCTTGACACCTTTGCAGGTAAGGCACTTTGGAAGATTTGGGTTTGCACAGGTTATTAACAAAACTCAAATTTCTCTCCCCACTGATCCATTACTTAAGCACTCTTTGTATTTCTTAGGACTTTGTGAGCTGGAAGCGTCTCTCCCAGATTATGTCACCCAGGTCAAGAGTAAAGCTCCAAAACCTAAGCACACTACCAGTGAGACTGGGTATATTAAAAGATCAGCAAGGCTAGAGTTGACACTGGCACAAGTTCACCAGGTATGGAGCTGCATCCAGGAGCATGTCAGCTCCTCTTAGATTTGAGCTGCTCAGAAATGCAATTAGAAACACACACTTTTGAGCATTCTCCCCATTTCCTCTGGTAAGCTCCTATTTTCTGTAAGACAGCTGTTATAGTTGTGATTATGAAAAAATTAATAAGGCAAACAAAGAATCATAGAATAGAATCATAGAATCAACCAGGTTGGAAAAGACCTCAGAGATCATCAAGTCCAACCTATTACCTAATACTTAACACCTCATGACCAACTAAACCATGGCTTCAAGTGCCACATCCAATCCCTTTTTGAACACCTCCAGGGATGGTGACTCCACCACCTCCCTGGGCAGCACATTCCAATGGCCAATCTCTCTGTGAAGAACTTTCTCCTCACCTCCAGCCTGAACATCCCACACAGAACCACAGAGAATCACAGAAAACATCCAATTGGAAGAGACCTCAAAGATCATCCAGTCCAACCTTTGACCCAGCACTGAAGAATTGACACAGTTTAGTGTCTCTAAGCATGAGCTCCACACCCTGCTTAAACACCCCCAGGGATGGTGACTCCACCTCCTGCCACTCTGTAAAGAAGTATTTCCTAATATCCAGCCTGAACCTCCCCTGGCACAGCTTGAAACCATTTCCTCCAGTCCTGTCACTTGTCACCAAGGAGAAGAGGCTGGGCCACCCCTTGCTCCAACCTACCTTCATGTAGTTGTAGAGAGCAATGAGGTCTCAACTCAGACTTCTCTTTTTCAGACTGAACAACCCCAGCTCCCTCAGTCACTCCTCATAGGTCATCTCCTCCAGGCCTTGCTGCACTTCTCTGGACGTGCTCCAGCAGCTCAGTGTCCTTCTTGTAGTGAGAGGCCCAGAACTGAACACAATACTCAAGGTGTGGCCTCACCAGTGCTGAGTACAGGGGGACAATCACCTCCCTGTTCCTGCTGGCCACAGTGTTTCTAATATAAGCTAGGATGCCATTGGCCTTCTTGGCCACCTGGGCACACTGCTGACTCATATTTAGTCAACTGCCAACTAATACTCCCAGGTCCCTCTCCTAGTTGCAGCTTTTCATCTACACATTCCCAAGTCTGTAGTTTACCATGGGTTTGTTGTGACCCAGATGGAGGACCTGGCACTTGGCCTTGTTGAACTTCACACAGTTAGCTTTGTCCCATTGGTCTATATCCTGTCCAGATCCTGTGGTAAATCTTCCCTACCCTCTAGCAGATCGACGTGGTCTCTCATCACCGTTGTTCCCCAACAGCATCATCTGATTTGCAGAGGTGCTAGTTTTGCCCTTCTGCATATCTTAATTTATCACAACTGGTCAGGCAGATGAGTTGTCCATATCTGCAGTTAACCACTGAGGAAAGAAGTGCCTCATTTGCATCTGCAATCACCATGCTTGTAAGGTACATGTACTTTTAAGTGTGCTTCTTGTGATGCTTTTCAGGGTTACCTTCTCTTGCAATCAGGCAGATTCTTGGGTGGCTGAAAAATACTGAATTTCATTTGTCAAGCTGGGCAGCTTATGCTTTATTTAGGGAATAAATATCTCCTAATTGGAAATCATGTGTGTAGCTTCCTTGGTGTAGTGGAATTTAATGATCTCAATGCAGATAGCAGCTCTCTACTAATGAATTTTAGATTCAAGTCTTGTTCTGACAAAATCAGTCCTATTATTTGAGATTTAACTTCCCCTGGATCTTCTAAAAAGATGAAACACTGCATGTGATTATTATTAGTATTATTCAGGAGGAAATTTTTCAAAGAAGATCTTGAGTGCTGCAGGCACTGTTCAAGAACTAAGGACATTGATTTACTGCAGTTTTAGAGAAGAAGACACAGCAGTATTGATGGGGTTGGAGCTTTGGTGGATTATGCATAAAATGCAAGTAGTGGCTGTTGTCTTAGCTTTAAGAGCAGACAGCAAATATATCTTACCTCCCAAAGGAAGTAAAATAAAGACTCTCTCACACAGGGTGTGCTGAGGCAGCCTGGGTGTTTCACAGCGCCAATACTTTCTGCTTTGTCTGCACCAAGCAGAAAATGGTGAGGAAATGAGTATTACGTTATGTTGGCCCCTCAGCTAACCTCAAAGCAGACCTAGTAATCTACATTGATTTAGGAAGGAAAATATGCAGAATTGTCTGCTTTTGTTCTGCTTTTCATCTCACTTTGGCCATCTTTTTTTTTTCTCTGAAGAGACATTACTGTGGGAGCAGCCAGCATTAGGACATAGTTTCATAGTTTCAGTCAGGGTTGGAAGGGACCACAAGGATCATCGAGTTCCAACCCCCCTGCCATGGGCAGGGACACCCCACACTAGATCAGGCTGGCTACAGCCTCATCCAGCCTGGTCTTAAACACTTCCAGGGACGGGGCCTCAACCACCTCCCTGGACAACCCATTCCAGGGCTTCACCACTCTCATGGGGAAGAACTTCCTCCTCACATCTAGCCTGAATCTCCCCACCTCCAGCTTCATTTCATTCCCCCTAGTCCTACTTCATGACTCCTATGTACAGTCTTTCTCTTTTGACTAGAAAGCATGGTCTTTCCTTCAAACCATGAGAAGTATATTCAACAAACAGAATGCATTTTCTGTAATTGGAATTCAGCTCTGAAAGCTTGGGTAATGTTATGCTGCCTATGAGACCCATGTTGTGATGCAGGCTATACACAGGTGTTATGGTTTGAGACTGGGTGACTGTGGCCAGCAGGAGCAGGGAGGTCATTGTGCCCCTGTACTCAGCACTGGTTAGGCCACACCTTGAGTCCTGTGTCCAGCTCTGGGCCCCTCAGTTTAGGAAGGATGTTGACTTGCTGGAACATGTCCAGAGAAGGGCAATGAAGTTGGTGAGGGGTTTGGAACACAGCCCTGTGAGGAGAGGCTGAGGGAGCTGGGGTTGTTTGGCCTGGAGAAGAGGAGGCACAGGGGAGACCTTATTGCTCTCTACAGCTACCTTAAGGGAGGTTGTGGCCAGGTGGGGGTTGGTCTCTTCTCCCTGGCAACCAGCATCAGAACAAGAGGACACAGTCTCAAGCTGCACCAGGGAAGTTTAGGCTCAAGGTGAGGAGAAAGTCCTTCACAGAGAGTTGTTAGCCATTGGAATGTGCTGCCCAGGGAGGTTGGAAGCAAAGGGGAAGTGCTATTCACAATTATATACAGAAATTACAAAATACCCAAATTTGCATTCAGCCTCAGCCCCGTCCTTTGACCTGAGCTTACAACAACCTCTTTAAGCCCAAAACCATTTCAAAACCTCCCCCAGTTAGGCCAAAACTCCAGGCCTCAATTTGCCCACCCCCTTGCACTGCCGCCCCCATTTCCAAACCACTGTGACACAGCTAAAATTCAGCTCACTAGCTCCAGGCCCCTGCCAAGGCTGCTCTAGGCCTCACTCCCCCACAATCACAAAGGTAAGGGAGCAGCGTCAGGAAGGAGAGAGAGAGGGAGGGAAAAGAGGGAGAAACTGACTCTGCAGCCAGTTTTATAGAGATGTAGGCATCATGGGAATGAAATAGCAAAAATTACACTTTCTGGTCCACCTTCCGGACCTGTCTAGGCTCTGAAGGTCTGTAACCTTATGGTTTTTAGAATGAGAATCAATAAGGTTGGAAAAGACCTCAGAGATCATCAAGTCCAACCTGTCATCCAACACCTCATGACTAACTAAACCATGGCTTCAAGTGCCACATCCAATCCCTTTTTGAACACCTCCAGCACACACTCCACCACCTCCCTGGGCAGCACATTCCAATGGCTAACAACTCTCTGTGAAGGACTTTCTCCTCACCTTGAGCCTAAACTTCCCCTGGTGCAGCTTGAGACTGTGTCCTCTTGTTCTGATGCTGGTTGCCTGGGAGAAGAGACCAACCTCTGCCTGTCTACAACCTCCCTTAAGGTAGCTGTAGAGAGCAATAAGGTCTCCCCTGTGCCTCCTCTTCTCCAGGCCAAGCAACCCCAGCTCCCTCAGCCTTTCCTCACAGGGCTGTGCTCAAGGCCTCTCCCCAGCCTCGTTGCCCTTCTCTGGACACATTCAAGGGTCTCAATATCCTTCTTAAACTGAGGGGCCCAGAGCTGGACACAGGACTCAAGGTGTGGCCTAACCAGTGCTGAGTACAGGGGCACAATGACCTCCCTGCTCCTGCTGGCCACAGTCACCCAGTCTCAAACCATAACACCTGTGTATAGTCTGCATCACAACATGGGTCTCATAGGCAGCATAACATTACCCAAGCTTTCAGAGCTGAATTCCAATTACAGAAAATGCATTCTGTTTGTTGAATATACTTCTCATGGTTTGAAGGAAAGACCATGCTTTCTAGTCAAAAGAGAAAGACTGTGCTTAGGAGTCATGAAGTAGGACTAGGGGGAATGAAATGAAGCTGGAGGTGGGGAGATTCAGGCTAGATGTGAGGAGGAAGTTCTTCCCCATGAGAGTGGTGAAGCCCTGGAATGGGTTGTCCAGGGAGGTGGTTGAGGCCCCGTCCCTGGAAGTGTTTAGGACCAGGCTGGATGAGGCTCTGGCCAGCCTGATCTAGTGTAGGGTGTCCCTGCCCATGGCAGGGGGCTTGGAACTAGATGATCCTTGTGGTCCCTTCCAACCCTGACTGAAACTATGATACTATGAAACTATGTCCTAATGCTGGCTGCTCCCACAGTAATGTCTCTTCAGAGAAAAAAAAGATGGCCAAAGTGAGATGAAAAGCAGAACAAAAGCAGACAATTCTGCATATTTTCCTTCCTAAATCAATGTAGATTACTAGGTCTGCTTTGAGGTTAGCTGAGGGGCCAACATAATGTAATACTCATTTCCTCACCATTTTCTGCTTGGTGCAGACAAAGCAGAAAGTATTGGCGCTGTGAAACACCCAGGCTGCCTCAGCCACCATTAGATTTCAACCAACTTTCTGTTGAGAGCAACAAGAAATTGCTGCCCTACTTAGTGCTTGAGCTCTGTAGAGCTCTTACTGGTCACTTAGAATCATAGAATCAACAAGGTTGGAAAAGACCTCAAAGATCATCAAGTACAACCTGTCACTCAAGACCTCATGACTACTAGACCATGGCACCAAGTGCCACGTCCAATCCCCTCTTGAACACCTCCAGGGATGGTGACTCCACCACCTCCCTGGGCAGCACATTCCAATGGCTAACAACGCTCTCTGGGAAGAACTTTCTCCTCACCTCCAGCCTAAGCTTCCCCTGGCACAGCTTGAGACTGTGTCCTCTTGTTCTGGTGCTGGTTGCCTGGGAGAAGAGACCAACCCCCTCCTGGCTACAACCTCCCTTCAGGTAGTTGTAGACAGCAAGAAGGTCTCCCCTGAGCCTCCTCTTCTCCAGGCTAAGCAACCCCAGCTCCCTCAGCCTCTCCTCACAGGGCTGTGCTCCAAACCGCTCCCCAGCTTTGTTGCCCTTCTCTGGATACCTTCCAGCAACTCAACATCCTTACTAAACTGAAGAGCCCAGAACTGGACACAGGACTCAAGGTGTGGCCTAACCAGTGTTGAGTACAGGGGCACAATGACTTCCCTGCTCCTGCTGGCCACACTATTCCTGATGCAGGCCAGGATGGCATTGGCCTTCTTGGACACACTGCTGGGTCCTGGGTCATTTGGTTCAAACCTGGACTATAATAGCATATCACACAAAGACATTGCACTGAGGAAGAGCCACAGGACAATGCACTCTTCAAATTACCTCCTTCATAAAATCCCCTGCTTGCAGGAAAATCTCCTGACCTGCAGAAACAAGCTTTATACCCATAGTTAAAAGCAAAGAATTATACCCATAGTTAAAAGCATTCTGTAGTGAGATGTAAACTGTAATGAAATTGTGATATCCCTACCTTTTTTTCATGCTTTGGAAGAATCTTACTTCTGTCTTACAGGAAAGAGGAATATTTAATGGTTTTGTCACTGCATAATAAAAGTAACACACACACCAGGCTCTGCTTGCATATAGGTCAGTGGTGAATTGCTTCAATTAAATTCCTGTTTTTAAAATGAAGAAAATAAATCTGAAATATGCCTTTACTGACTCTCTAATATAATATACTCTTAAGTACATACCAATTTTAGATTAATTTTAGGTGACTCATCCTATGCAGTTGCTGGTGACTTACTTGCAAATTTAATCATAGAATCATCATAGAAGGTTGGAAGGGACCTTAGAAATCATCTACTCCAACCTCCCTGCCTTGGGCAGGGCCACCTCTCAACTAGACTTGGCTGCTCAAGGCCTCATCCAACCTAGCCTTGAACACCCCTCAGGGAGGAGGCATCCACAACCTCCCTGGGCAACATATTCCATAGTGAAGTAACACTCACTTCCTTCTCACATATGATTTGAATTTCCCATTGGTATCTTCTGACCAACCAATGGCCTCATCTGCTAGCCTTAGTCAGCTTTTCAGTTGATGTGCAGTAAGAAACAGAAGCCATGAGTCTGCAAAATGCAAAATACTCTCAGCTCCTTGTAGTTGGTGTTATCAGCAACAGTCAGCATCTAGAGGAATGGCCTTATTGTGCTGTTCTATCCAGCCCAATTCTGATTGAATTGTATGTCTATTCCAGGCACTACTGGAGAAGAAGAAGAAAGGCAAGGAGCCAGAGAAGCCCCTCAGTTTCCTAGGAAAAGCAGAAAGAGTAGAAAAGCCTATTGCTCACCCACCCACTCCAGTCCTGGAAAGTCCATCAATTGTAAGTGGGCTGGGTTTAGCATGGGTTTTTTCCCCCTCTTGATCCCTAATTGTTTTCTGCATGGTGGTTAAAGAAATGCTCAGAGAAGGAATGAAATGACCTTTATCTTTCTTTGTGTGAGAAATAGCTGCTGCTTTTTCTTCAGACTCTCCCAGTCTCTTTTTACTCCATAAAGATACTAGCAGACAAAGAAGTGAAACTCTTTTACAATATCCCTTGGCCAAATCTTTAATTAAACTTTATTTTAAGAAGACATAAATTGTTAGACATGTGAGTCCCTGGTTCTTGGGGAGCAAAAAGACAAAATCAGATAGAATAGAATAGAAATAGAATAGAATGGAATAGAATAGAATAGGAATAGAAATAGAATAGAATAGAATAAGAAATGGAATAGAATAAGAATAGATAGATAGAATAGAATAGAATAGAATAGAATAGAATAGAATAGAATTCACCAGGATGGATGGTGACTCCACCACCTCCCTGGACAGCACATTCCAATGGCCAATCTCTCTTTCTGGGAAGAATTTCTTCCTAACATCCAGCCTAAACCTCCCCTGGCACAGCTTGAGACTGTGTCCTCTTGCTCTGCTGCTGGTTGCCTGGGAGAAGAGACCAACCCCCACCTGGCTACATCCTCCCTTCAGGTAGTTGTACACAGCAATAAGGTCTCCTCTGAGCCTCCTCCAGGCTAAGCAACCCTAACTCTCTCAGCCTCTCCTCATAGGGCTTAATGATGATGGTGATTACTCAGGGTCTGTCAGCCTTCTAATCTTAAAACACAATTGTAATCTAGTGGAGCAATTAAGTCTCATGAAAGTTAGTCAGACTTTGGGTGCTTAGCACTGAGTATGAACTTAATTTATTTGTTGGAGTGAAGCTCTTGTCAAATGCAGGATGCAGTGTTTGATGAGCATGCTGCAGTTCACAGAAGATTAGTCTTCTGCAGAGGCAGAAATAGCAGTCATGATGTGTCATGGGGGATGTGATATGCTGCAGGAACCCCCCAGCCTTTTAGGGGAGCTGCAACTTCTATTCCTTTTTTAAAGTAATGTATTAAAGGGATGGTTGCCCCAGTGGATTGCTTTGTCTGCCTATGATCACCATTTTTATGATGATAGTAAGAATCAGGCACAGTCACCATTCAAACTTGTGAATTTGAGAGTCACATAGCCATGAGAGTCTTGTTAGACAATTCATAATGTCTTCCTTTGTGCAATATGATGTCCTGTGTTTTATACACTATGCTTTAAGATGACAAATATACCTCATTGAGAGGAGCTTTCCACAGCTTTACCAACTCCTAGGTGTTAGGTATTGTATTGCAGTGGTAGCTTTACAGTGTTTACATTTACCAATTTAGCAAATGTTTAAAGTATTTCCAGGTGACTTAGAAAGACATCAGCAAGAGTTATCCCCCAGTGGCAGTCATTCTTGATCATGTTTGCAGAATGTTGCTTTTTAAACAAGATTTCCAATACAACAGAATTCCACCTGAAGGAGTTCTGACCACATTTGGTTTCTTTTCAAGTGTCATTATTTGTGAGCCCGTGAAAGAGTGGAGCTCCATCTGTAAAATCAGGCCGGTTCAGACACTGAAGGGTAGCAGAATCCAAGGGAGATTTCTCCTACCAGCTGGCCTCAAGTAGCACTGAAAGCAAGGCTCTCCTCTGTTAATGCTTCCTTTCCTGCCATACACAGATAATCAAATCATAACCAACTGCTAAGTGCACCAGCCTACCAGCCTCTTCCTGCTGGAGTTGGGGATTTCAGAAGGCAAGTGTGGCAGTCACAAACAGGTGACATGGACCACAAAGGCTATAAAAGTGGAGGGAATGGGGGTGCTACTGCAGGCCTCCTCAAATCCTCTCCCCCAGTCATTCCTTATGCACTCACTAGCCACAAGAAGCTCACAGAGCACCTCTGAATTCCTTCACCTGTTTATCACTTTCTCCCAGCCCCTTCCTAGTTTTCAGCCTGCTCCTAGATCTTTCTATATCCTTAATTCCTCCCTCTTTTTTTTTTGGTTTGCTTTGGTTTTTTGGTTGATTTCTTTTTTTTTCCACTGCAGGGTATGACAGACTTTACATCTCTACTTGTTCTTTTCTGCTGGTCTGTAGCAGGCAAATGGAGAAGCTGATGACTACCCTTGCTAAGGCATTATTTGCAGCACTGAATAACAGGGAAAAAAAAGATAAGAAAGAATGGGGGGGGGGGGAAGAAAAGAAGGGAAGGGAAGAAAAATGCATCTCACAAAACTGGAACCAAAACCTCAGGGTGGCTTACCTGTCCAGTGTGTGTGTCATCTCCATTTCCCAAACTCCTTGAAGGGCTCTCACACTGTAGCCAGGTGGTGTGATCAGAGTTTAGCTTTCTAACTGGACTGGAAAGTCATCCCTTCTTTCTAGTGGAAAAAGAACCTACCACATCTTAAGGCAGTCCTTTGGCTAGTCCTGCTTTGTTCCTCCTGCATGGTGGTGTGAAAAGGCTTCCTTTTGCATTTAGAAAACTTAAATCTTCCACACCTAAGAAAAAACAGATACCAAGATTCAAGCCCACGACTTCTCTCATCCCACACTCTTCCCTGTTTTTCCAGCACCTCTAAAATACCACATTTCAATGCAGACCTCACAGGCTCTTTATTAAAAACACTTCCTTGCCATTTTTAGATGTATTTTTATCTTTCCCAGGCACCCAATGAGCTTTTTCCTTCTGCTACTGTCAACTCCAGACCACAAGACACCCCCCCCCCCCAGCTGTGCTGCTTCTGTTTAAAATCAATCCTTTCTAATTCTTTCCCCCTCTTTTCTCTTGTGGTCATGTTCCCTTTCCCACTATACTCTATCATTCTTCCAAGTTGGCATCAGTCTCACAATGCTAGGCCAGTGAAGCTCTCAAAGAGACAAATCACTACCTAATGCAATGAATTTTACTTCTGAACTATCACTTTCTGAGTCTTAAATTTGCTGAGTTACTCTGTTAAAGGTCGCCGCTGGGATAAATATGAGAAGAAAAATGTTCCCTTTTAATTTAATCCCCCTATTTATGGTCAACAGCTCTCTTGCACCTCCTTAAGTAGTACTTCCACATCCTTAGTGTCTTCACCTGTTCATGTAGCTGATGCCCTTTATGCAAACTCAGATTTTCAGTCAAGCTACAAATAGTACTTTGGATGTATCCAGTAATTTCCCCTATCAACATCTCCTTGTCTTTAGGTACTCATCTCTAAAGGCCCTCTAAAATCTCACACAGAGTGTAATTATAGAGCCTTTCTCCTCCATCTCTTGTAAAACATGGAAATACATGTCATTCTGACTCACCTTCCTGTCCCTGGGAATTAGAAGAACAGTGTGAAACAACTGAGAGAAAGCTGGATAGGAGTTAGAATTTTTGATGGTTACATGGCTAGTCTCTAGAAATCTCAGCCTCCAAAGAAATAATTAATTATTATGTGGATGTTCTTTGTGCTTTGGCAGGAGGAAGAGGAAACAGAACTGGCAGTGATCTGTCTGCAGAAGTTGCTCCGAGGCAGAGCTATCCAGAACATGGTATTCTGTCTCTCTTTGGTTATGCCTCTCCAGAATGATGGTGGGAACGATTGAAAGTGTGTTTGCAATCTTACTTCCACAGCACTAATCAAGGGTAATGAGGCTTCAGCAGTATGTTCTCCTGTGTGTTATTTGGAGTCCTCCAAGGCTGAAGTCTTTGCTCTCCAGCCCAAATTTCTTACAGGAACTTCTGGGTTCCTACACATGGCTGAGAGTGTCTCCCTGTTCCTGCCACCCCCTACACTCAGCTGTTTAATTAGATGCTTCAAAGCAGCATTACTCAAATGGCAAAATCTAGACTAGGTCTGGGCCATGAGTACATTTTGCCTTGATTAAGCCAAGATCCCCAGGCACAAGAAGCCTCCTACATCCCAGCAGGGCAGCTTGTATTTCATCCCATCTTTCCAGTTTCCTGTGATGGTGAGCTGAACCTTAGACTGAGCAGCTGAAGCACCCTACCACCATGACTCCCAGCAAGCGCACGATTCTGCTTTCAGGGGAGCAGAAATGGGCCTAGGTAAAAATCCTCCATGCCTTGTGGTGTTTATGGTCAGACCAGTCCAGAAGGTTTGTTTTCATGCCTGCTGAGAATATAGTTGATACTCTCATTTGCATTAATTGCTTAATGCTTGTGAAGTGTTCCCACGTGGGCCCCTGACCTGAGCTTTAACAAGCACTGCGATACTGTGAAGGTGGCTGGAGGTGGCATATAGACTTCCTAGGTTTTCTTCAGTTCTGTGGTGGATCTCTGAGAAGGAGGCTTTATGCTATTGCAGGACTGTTGTCTTTCACATCTTGAAATGTCCCATTATTTTAGGAACTTCCATCCAGCTAGTACTGGATCAGAAATGTGTGACTCCAAGAGGTGTGTGGTGACGGGTTGGACTTAATGATCTTTGAGGTCTCTTCCAACCTTGGTGATTCTGTGTCTGTGACTCTGAGGATGATGTGAGCAGTGTTGAAGTCATCCTTTGTTGCTGTTGAAAGTCCTTTTGGAAGAGAGGGTGACTGAAAGTAAGACAGTGTCAGGGAAGGGCTGGGCCACATAACCCCATAACAGATACAGCAGCAGTTTCAGCAACCAATTTATTGCTTTGAACTGCTGCTGGACTCCCTCAAAATTAAAGTCAGACAACAGCAGATGTTTAAACAGGAGACAGCTAACCCTGGAATGAGGAAAAGGGGCAGTGCTCACACAGGGAAGCTTTGATGTTGAGGCTGATGGAACAGGATATTTAGAAGGCTACTGCCCTTTTCACTCGACAGCGGTGTTGCTGTTCTGCATTCCAGTGGTTTGAGTTCTGGGTGAAGCCTAACAGAATTAAAGGTAAAAATTGTAATAAAGTAGGAAGAGAGCATCTGCACTTCACAGAAGGAAGTTTCAGCTTTCATCTTCTGTGCAAGAGGGTTTGGGCAAGGTTTACTTGGCAGCTGTAGTGTTTACCTAAACGTGGACACAAATTCATTATGGACAACTAGGTCTTGGAAACAGCCAGCTGCAGTTTGGAGGAGGAGGGTGTGCTGTGCTGGCCAAATGTGTTGATCTGTGTTCCTCATTTGATATGCTTGCTTGTTTGGGTTTATTTTGCAAGATGTTTGAAGAAAAGGAGAAGCGGCTGGAACTGATCCAGGAGCTGCGCACCACTCACGCACTCCAGGAGGACGGACAGCTGCTTTTGAAGGCAGAGGCTGAAAGGATGCTGGCTCTACAGCAGCAGCATGGCTTGCAGATGGACAAGGTTTGCCTGTGGAGATGAGAAGTTCTTCCCAGAAAGAGTGTTTGGCCATTGGAATGTGCTGCCCAGGGAGGTGGTGGAGTTACCATCACTGGAGGTGTTTAAAAAGAGCCTGGATGAGGCACTTGGTGCCATGGTTTAGTTGATTAGATGGTGTTGGGTGATAGGTTGGACTTGATGATCTCAAAGGTCTTTTCCAACATGGATTCTCCTCTCTTCTCTCTCCTCTCTCCTCTCTCTTATTCTATTCTATTCTATTCTATTCTATTCTATTCTATTCTATTCTATTCTATTCTATTCTATTCTATTCTATTCTACTCTACTCTACTCTACTCTACTCTACTCTACTCTACTCTACTCTACTCTACTCTACTCCATTCCTGATGAACAACACTGTCCTGGCCTGTGCTTGCAGCACCACTACATTTGATGTCTTCATGTTTTCTGTTCTCTGCAGCACAGAAAGCACCCAAGAAATGAAAAGCCTCTCCTAGCACAAGCCAAGCGTTGAGTGCCTGAGGGGCTAAAATTGCTCCCTCACTGATGATGGGGAATTGGGGGAATCTCAGAAGCAGAATGGGGTGCTTTGACCACAGCAGCTACCCTGGCTGTACTTGCCTTGTTTGCAGACAGAACACTTATTTATATTCACAGGGCTTTGAACAAACTGCACTGTCAGACCAACCTCACTTTTCCCACCTTTCAGTCTGTTTGACTGATGCTGTGACCTGGCACCACAATATGTGCTTATCACTCACAGATGTTTTACTGAATGGGTGTTACTGCTCTGTCATTTCCCTGTCCCTTTTCTAGCTTGGCACCCTCTCAAGCATTAAACATCACAAAAGAAGCCAAAGTGGACTTCATTTGTACATATTCTTGGGATTGAAACTTCTAGGACCACAGCAATGGCATCACCTTGATGTACTTACTGCTGTTGAGGACAGCAGAGAAATTTTGGGCTCCATCCTCTGCCCAGGATCTAGTGAGAGCTAGGGGTGCAAATTTTCATCCTTCTTCTTTGCAGGGTCACAGCCTTCCAAAATGAGTCAAATGGCAGATGCTGGTCTGAAATGGATCATAAAGAAATTTTGTCCAGCCTTCACTGCATCTCCGATGTACAGTAATTCCACATTCCTGCAGGCTTTCCTATAGGTTTTCCTACTCTCCTGTTTTTTTTAGTGACCAGCTGTGAGGCAATTCTGCAGCTTCCAGGTTATGATAATAGCATCCACTGGCCAGCTGGCCTGGTGGAGACCACTGCTTCCTGCTGGGTGGGCAGCCACAAAATTTCCCCCTCAGATCTCAGGAAGAATTGAACTAGGTGACCGTGTTTTACTGTTTATTGTTTCCAGCTGCTCCTTCATACACAGGGAGCCCAGGTGTGGAAAGCAGAAATTTTCTGCTAAGAAATTAGGAGGAAAGTAAAAGGCTTAGGCATTAGGAACTTGAAATGCTCCTTCTATTCTGGAAGACCGAGTAAGGGTGGAAGAGAGAGCAGTTCAGACACCATAATGACATTCATAGAGGAGAGGGAGCAAATGGTAGAGGTGCTGACCCCTGATCTTGGAATTGCCTTTTGGGAGAGCCACTATCCCCCTCTGCTGGTATTTACCTCTTCTGCTCTTGCATTTCTTTTTCACTGTCTCTTAGGGCACACAGTCCAAGGCTCTGCTCTTGCATTTCTTCTTTCACTGTGTCTTGGGGCACACAGTCCAAGGCTCTGCTCTTGCATATCTTTTTCACTGTGTCTTGGGGCACACAGTCCAAGGCTCTGCTCTTGCATTTCTTTTTCACTGTCTCTTAGGGCACACAGTCCAAGGCTCTGCTCTTGCATTTCTTTTTCACTGTGTCTTGGGGCACACAGCCCAAGGCTCTGCTCTTGCATTTCTTTTTCACTGTGTCTTGGGGCACACAGTCCAAGGCTCTGCTCTTGCATTTCTTTTTCACTGTGCCTTGGGGCACACAGTCCAAGGCTCTGCTCTTGCATTTCTTTTTCACTGTGTCTTGGGGCACACAGTCCAAGGCTCTGCTCTTGCATTTCTTTTCACTGTGTCTTGGGGCACACAGTCCAAGGCTCTGCTCTTGCATTTCTTTTTCACTGTGTCTTGGGGCACACAGTCCACGCTCTGCTCTTGCATTTCTTTTTCACTGTGTCTTGGGGCACACAGTCCACGGCTCTGCTCTTGCATTTCTTTTTCACTGTGTCTTGGGGCACACAGTCCAAGGCTCTGCTCTTGCATTTCTTTTTCACTGTGTCTTGGGGCACACAGTCCAAGGCTCTGCTCTTGCATTTCTTCTTTCACTGTGTCTTGGGGCACACAGTCCAAGGCTCAGGTCTTCAAACATTTTGATCTTCTAAACCCTCTGGAACACTTGTGCAGGAGTTTTCTCTGTGTGGCTGTATAGAAAGTCACTGATGACTCTCAGTTCTATGGGTTTTGGTGGTCACTTTTTTTTTACTCTTTCCAGTATAAAAAGAGGCATTTTCCAATAAATGCTTCCTGCAGAAAGAGGGCAAAAGCTCCAGATAAAACCATCAAAGATGAGAGGCTGAAATTTTCCAGCCCTGAAGATAACAAAAGCCTAAAACAAGAGTGTTCCTGGGTTGTTTCCCTCCATTTCACACCAGTTTTAGATACAGCACCTGGAGCAATAAAGAGGAAGCAGTACTTTAATTCCACGTTACCCTTCCCTGTGGGCTGCTGCAGTTAATGCATTGCTGTCCTCCACCTTAAACACCCACAGGCTGTGCACTGTCACTCCTAGATGTGTGCAACACTTAGAATCCCACTTTCTTTGAAACACTGCATGAACAAATGTCACAGCAGTGTAAGAAAGCTGCTTTATTACTACTTGCCTGGGATAATTCAGCTCCATTTTGGGTTTTATGTTCAAGTTTACTCCGCTGTTGCCTGTTTATTCCAACAGAAACACAGCATCCCAGCCAGTTCCAGCCATTCCCTCCTGGAGCTAATGAATTTACCACAGATCTTGTCCCTTTCCAATAGTGCAGTCACACATACCCAACCCATAAAACAGGATATGCTTGGAACAAGGAGTGAATGGCACAGTCATGCTGAACACCTGGAATTAAGCCTCAGCTCTCACAGACTTTCTGATTTTCCATTACCTGGAATTTTGAGTTCTTGCTTGCAGTTCTGCAAACTCAGTGTAATGGCTGTTGATTTGAATCTGTTGGCAGTCAGTAACTTGCACACTGTTGGGTGACTGATGGTTGCTGTGGTGCCTCAGCAAGCTGAGTGACTTTGGTCACTTCATGAATGTCCAGCCAAAGACGAGTCCTGTCACTGAGGTGGCTTTCATCTCTAACAAACATTTTGTATCCTCAGGAAGGGATAGAAATGTGGCTGTACTCACAGTTGCAGTTTCCTAAATCTTTTCTCAAGCTTCCTACTCATAAAGATTGAGGGTTTACTTTCCATATGCTAGAAAGAAGCTTCATTTGCAACTTTTGATCCTGTTTTTCTGTTCTGGTCTAGTTAAGCTTATCACAGAATGATGGAGGGTATGCAGCTGAAGTAATTTAATTGTCACTCTTCACCTCTCCTTTCTTGGTCTGGGCAGTGGGGCATTCCTTGGTAACAAGCAGATGGCCTAAGCAACTGCTCCAGAGAGTGGTGGTGCATGGTGCCAAACCCAGCTGGCAGCCAGTCAGTAGTGGTGTGCCCCAAGGATCAGTGCTGGGCCCCATGCTCTTTAACATCTTTATCCATGATCTGGATGAGGGCACTGAGTCCATCAGCAGTAAATTTGCGGACGACACCAAGCTGGGGGCAGGAGTTGATCTGCTGGAGGGCAGAGAGGCTTTGCAGAGGGACCTGGACAGGCTGGACAGATGGGCAGAGGCCAAGGGCAGGAGATTGAACACATCCAAGTGCCGGGTTCTGCACATTGGCCACAGCAACCCCATGCAGTGCTACAGGCTGGGGTCAGAGTGGCTGGGGAGCAGCCAGGCAGAGAGGGACCTGGGGGTGCTGGTCCATGGTAGGCTGAACATGAGCCTGCAGTGTGCCCAGGCAGACAAGAGGGCCAGTGGCATCCTGGCCTGCATCAGGAACAGTGTGGCCAGCAGGAGCAGGGAGGTCATTGTGCCCCTGTACTCAGCACTGGTTAGGCCACACCTAGAGTCCTGTGTCCAGTTCTGGGCCCCTCAGTTTAGGAGAGTTGTTGACTTGCTGGAAGGTGTCCAGAGAAGGGCAACAAAGCTGGGAAGGGGCTTGGAACATAAGCCCTATGAGGAGAGGCTGAGGGAGCTGGGGTTGGTTAGCCTGGAGAAGAAGAGGAGACTCAGAGGAGACCTTATCACTCTCTACAACTACCTGAAGGGAGGTTGTCGACAGGCAGATGTTGGTCTCTTCTCCCAGGCAGCCAGCACCAGAACAAGAGGACACAGTCTCAAGCTGCACCAGGGGAGGTTTAGGCTGGAAGCTAGGAAGAAATTCTACACAGAGTGATTGCCCATTGGAATGTGCTGCCCAGGGAGGTGGTGGAGTCACCATCACTGGAGGTGTTCAGGAGGAGACTTGATAGGGTGCTTGGTTGCATGCTTTAGTTGATTAGATGATGTTGGATGATAGGTTGGACGTGATGATCTTGAAGGTCTCTTCCAACCTGGTTTATTCTCTTCTATTTTACTCTGGTTGTACTCAGAGCCACAAAACCAGTTTGTAGTACCTGGAATACAGCACATCTTGTGCTTCATCTCCTTCCATGCACCCAACCGTAGGGGCTGCTTGTCCCAGTATGACAGTGTGGGGACTATTGCTGCCCTGACTCGTTTTGCCATCTTTCACTGTCTTTACATCATCAAAGCCTGTACCCAGGACCATTACATTATGCAGAATCCAGGCCAGCACATGTGAAACAAGAATGCAAAACTCCTAGGGTTGTCTCATGGCAACTCTGAGTGGGTGTTGCAGAGCTGTTTCACATGCCTGTGGTAGTCCTGGGACTTTGAACAACATTCCTGGGGTTTGTAACACAATTCTTTGTTGTGTTTTTTTTTTTAAAGCTGTCATCCATAGAAAACCACTTGGCTAGGGAAGAAGGAAGGGCACTGGCCAGCATGTTTGATTTTCTATCCAAAGAGCTGGTGAGGCTGCAGGAGGAACGGAAGATCCACGCTTTTGCCATGCTGGCTGAGAGGGAGAGGCGGATGCGGGAGGCGGAGGAGAGCGGACGGCGTCAGGTGGAGGAGAGGCGGCGACAGGAAGAGGATGAGATTTTCAAACAGGCAAGAGAGGGAGACTGGTGGCACTGTGGGCGGTTTAGAGGAACTGCCTCCCTGTGGGAAGGTCCAGATGGAAGGGAGGTGCTTCACATCCAACTGGTGATAGTGTGAAAATTGAATGGAAAAGCTTAGCGAAGGAAGGGTCATTCCCTCCTGAAAGAATCATGCCCATTACATTAAGGATTACCTGAACACAGGATCACAGAATGTTAGGGGCTCAAAGAGACCTTGAAAGATCGTCCAGTCCAAACCCCCTGCCAGAGCAGGATCACCTATAGCAGATCACACGTGAGCACATCCAGGCAGGTCTTGAGTATCTCCAGAGAGGGAGACTCCACAACCCCCCTGGGCAGCCTGTTCCAGTGTTCTGTCAGCCTCACAGGGAAACAAATTTTCCTCTTGTTTCCATGGAACTTCCTATGCCTCAGCTTCCACCCATAGCTCCTTGTCATGTCATTGGGCATCACTGAGAAGAGCCTGGCTCCATCCTCTTGCCACTCACCCTTTACATACTAATAAACATGAATGAGGTCAGCCCTCAGTCTCCTCTTCTCCAAGCTAAAGAGCCCCAGCTGCCTCAGTCTGTCCTTGTAAGGAAGATGTCCCATTCCCTTAATCATTTTTGTGGCTCTGCGCTGGACTCTTTCAAGCAGTTCCTTGAGTTCCTTCTTGAACTGAGGGGCCCAGAACTGGACTCAATATCCAGATGCAGCCCCACCAGGGCAGAGTAGAGGGGGAGGAGAACCTCTTTCTACCTACTAACCATACCCTTTCTAATACACCCCAGAGTGGCATTGGCTGGTTTGGCCACAAGAGCACTTTGCTGGCTCCTGGTCAAACACCCCTACAAACAGTCCTGTACTATGAAGGGATGTAGGTTTCTAAATTTCCCCCACAAACACCTTTGGAGAACAGGTGTACCTAGATCATCATTAGGAATAATGTTTTCTTAGCACTTGGTCTGTCCAGCAAAACTATTAGCTGCTTTCCTAGGTAGGAGGCTTTTAAGCAGGGCTTTGCCCCCCCCTCTAATGGACTGCAAATAACAAGAGGTAATACAATTATTTTGATAATGGATCACATACCCTTGAAATCCAGAAACAAAATTCCTGAGTTACCATATTCTGTAACTATTCTCTAGTCCTATTCCTGTTCCCTGGCTCCTGACTGCACGAAGCATATTTCTCCCAGTTCAAAGGAGTGAGTGGGAGCCTAATTGACTAAACCAATAATTTTCAAACTTTGTGGGAGGAGGTTAATACCAAGAGAGTCTGGCATTATGTTTATTTTTCTTTTAATTTTAGCTTCTCCTCTTTTCTGCATCACTGAGTGGGAAGCAAGGAGGGTCAAAGCACCATAAGCTTTTGCCCTTCAAACTAGCATTAGGCAAACACCCATTCCTAGAGTCTCCACTCTACAACCATTACAAGGAATCCAATCATTTTATCTTGGTTTTATTTATGTTATTTTGACTGGCTTGGTGGAACTTTTCCCATCAGGATTTGGCTGAATGAATGCTGATTAATTTACTGAAGTCAATACTGATGATTATTGTTTGGCAGTTACTGCCCTGGGAGCCATGAGGACTGAGGAAGCAACTGCCATTGCATTCACAGAACTGACCTGCAGCAGCAGAATTGGATCCATGAATAAGTTTTTCCTCCACCACTGTTTGATGGGTTGTTTTTTGGTTGGTTGGGTTCTTTCTGCCCTGCACTTGTTTCTGTTCAATTAGTTCTCAGAAAGAACTATTGGAAAATAAATGATCAGACAAGTTGTTCTTCCCAGAAAGCACCTCTGAAAGCATGACACAAAACTGGGTGGAGTGGCTGACACACCAGAAGGTTGTGCTGCCATTCAGAGAGACCTGGGCAGGATGGAGTGTTGGGCAGGGAAGATTTTAATGAAATACAACAAGGGCAAGTGTAGAGTCTTGCACCTGGGAAAGAACAACCCCATGTACCAGTATAGGCTGGGGACAGACCTGCTGGAGAGCAGTGAAGGGGGAAAGGTGCTGGGGGTCCTAGTGGATGGAAGGTTGACCATGAGCCAGCACTGTGCTCTTGTGGCCAAGAAGGCCAATGGCATCCTTGGGTGTATTAGAAGGGGTATGGTTAGTAGGTCGAAAGGGGTTCTCCTCCCCCTCTACTCTACCCTGGTGGGGCTGCATCTGGATATTGTGTCCAGTTCTGGGCCCCTCGGTTCAAGAAGGAACTCAAGGAACTGCTTGAAAGAGTCCAGCACAGAGCCACAAAAATGATTAAGGGAACAAGACATCTTCCTTACGAGGACAGACTGAGGCAGCTGGGGCTCTTTAGCTTGGAGAAGAGGAGGCTGAGAGGTGACCTCATTAATGCTTATTAGTATGTAAAGGGTGAGTGGCAAGAGGATGGAGCCAGGCTCTTCTCAGTGATGCCCAGTGGCAGGACAAGGAGCCATGGGTGGAAGTTGAGGCACAGGAAGTTCCATGGAAACAGGAGGTTAAAATTTTACCCTGTGAGGCTGACAGAGCACTGGAACAGGCTGCCCAGGGGGGTTGTAGAGTCTCCCTCTCTGGAGACACTCAAGACCTGCCTGGATGTGTTCACGTGTGATCTGCTATAGGTGATGCTGCTCTGGCAGGGGGGGTGGACTGGATGATCTTTCAAGGTCTCTTTGAGCCCCTAACATTCTGTGATCCTGTGAGATCAGGAGTCTGGTCAACACCTGTTGTTGTTGCTTCTTTGGAAGTCTGCTTCCTGTGTGCTCCTGGCACAGTCAGAGGCACAACATCTGTGTGTTTTGTTCCAGGTGGTGGAAGTGCACCAGCGCACCATTGACTCCTACTTGGAAGATGTCATCCTGGGCAGCATGGAGCAGGCTGCTGAAGAACAAGCCCGGGAGGAGGTTCGGAGGAGGGCTGTGGAGATCAACGACATCGCGTACGAAATGGAACGCCGGTGCGTTGGGAAGGGCACATCAGAGGCTGCTTACAGCATACCTGTCAGCAGCCTGTCAGCCTGACCTCAGTGCCAGGCAAGATTATGGAACAGCTCATCTTGAGTGCAATCACACAGCACTTACAGGATGGCCAGGGGCTCAGGCCTAGCCAGCACGGATTTAGGAAGGGCAGGTCCTGCCTGACCAAGCTGATCTACTTCTATGATCAGGTGACTGCCTGGTGGATATGGGGAGGCCTGTGGATGTGGTCTACCTGGACCTCAGCAAGGCCTTTGACACCGTCCCCCACAGCAAACTCCTGGCCAAGCTGGCAGCCCATGGCTTGGATAGGAGCACACTGCATTGGGTTAGGAACTGGCTGGAGGGCCGAGCCCAGAGAGTGCTGGTGAATGGTGCCACATCCAGCTGGCAGCCAGGCACTAGTGGTGTGCCCCAAGGATCAGTGCTGGGCCCCATGCTCTTCAACATCTTTATTGATGATCTGGATGAGGGCATCGAGTCCATCATCAATAAATTTGCGGACGACACCAAGCTGGGGGCAGGAGTTGATCTGCTGGAGGGCAGAGAGGCTTTGCAGAGGGACCTCGACAGGCTAGACAGATGGGCAGAGTCCAAGGGCAGGAGATTGAACACATCCAAGTGCCAGGTTCTGCACATTGGCCACGACAACCCCATGCAGTGCTACAGGCTGGGGTCAGAGTAGCTGGAGAGCGGCCAGGCAGAGAGGGACCTGGGGGTGCTGGTTGATGGGAGGCTGAACATGAGCCTGCAGTGTGCCCAGGCAGCCAAGAGGGCCAATGGCATCCTGGCCTGCACCAGGAACAGTGTGGCCAGCAGGAGCAGGGAGGTCATTCTGCCCCTGTACACAGCACTGGTTAGGCCACACCTTGAGTCCTGTGTCCAATTCTGGGCCCCTCAGTTTAGGAAAGATGTTGAGAGAAGGGCAACAAAGCTGGGGAGGGGTTTGTAGCACAGCCCTGTGAGGAGAGGCTGGGGGAGCTGGGGTTGCTTAGCCTGGAGAAGAGGAGACTCAGGGGTGACCTTCTTGCTCTCTACAACTACCTGAAGGGAGGTTGTAGCCAGGCAGAGGTTGGTCTCTTCTCCCAGGCAGGCAGCACCAGAACAAGAGGACACAGTCTCAAGCTGCACCAGGGGAGGTTTAGACTGGATGTTAGGAGGAAGTTCTATACAGAGAGAGTGATTGCCCATTGGAATGGTCTGCCTGGGGAGGTGGTGGAGTCACCATCCCTGGAGGTGTTCAGGAGGAGACTTGATGGGGTACTAGGTGCCATGGTCTAGTTGTTTAGGTGGATTGGATTGGTTGATAGGTTGGACACAATGATCTTGAAGGTCTCTTCCAACCTGGTTTTATTGTATTGTATACAGAGCCTGCCTGGACATCTGCACCTCTGGTTATGCGTAGAACCTAGGAGAAGGGAAGGGGCAGAGCAGTGCTGTTTGTTAGTGTGACTGCTGCATGGGAACCCACACTTACTACCTGGTGCCCACGCAAAAATCCGTCAGAGCTTTATTTCTATACAGCATGTGCCAGATTCCCTTTGCAAGTCACTTGTGGGATCTGTGAATCACCCTTTTTAGACTTCTCCATGCCAGTGTGATGCTGTGACTGAGCTTTAAGTGAATCTGGGAGCTGCCTAAAGCAATACCCATTCATTTATTACACTAGTACAGAAAATCCATTAGAAAGAGATGCCAAAAGCTGCAGCTATACAGCAGCCTTGGATTCTGGGGTGGCTGTTCTTTAAGAAACTGCCAGTTGCCATGGGGGTCAGTCATACTGATGGCTGCCTGACAAGGCACTTTGAGTAGAGTGAGTTTTTGAGAACACCAGAGTCTTGTGTTTGGCTGGGATGTCAGCAGTGAATGCTTTTTAGGACCTGCCAAACCTCCAGTTCAGTTTTCTATGCTCTTTTTTTTTTTTTTCCCTTTTCTGGAATTGAGCCATAAAAATCCCAATGACACAGTGACTCTCCTATGGTACAGCAGCTGTGTATTTTGTAGCTGGCTGAATACAACCAGAATGTTGAGATTCTTGGGGAGAATAAAGCGTGGATAATGCATGCAGCCCCTGGGCCAATTGGGAATCCCACCAAACACTGCCATGGAAAAGAGCATGGGGACCAGCCAAAACCAGAGTCACAAAAGAGAAGAATTTAGCAAACTCAGCAATGGGCCAAAGACTAAATTGACAAAAGAGCACAAATCCTCAGAGGTAGCTGCATGTCTAACTCAGTTTGTCATCGCTGAGAACTGGGCTCTTAAATAACCTTCGAGGAAAAGGAGCCTAAGGTGATCTTCTCCCTGGAAATGCTGCTTGCCAACTGCATTGGCAGCACAGTGAGAAGGGGAAACAGTGGCATTGTCACTTCTCTGCAGGATAAAGAGAGGCACAGCTTACAATGACTACTGTGAGAGTACACTCCCTTGAAAACAGAGGGAGTATTTACAAAGGGGTCTTGTGTTTGCAAAGGTGAAAAAACACTAACACCATTCTGCACCTGTTCTGCAGTCGAACTCGCCTGCAGTCAGAAGAGATTGTAGCAGAGCTGGTTTATGATTTCCTGATCCCAGAAGCTGAGAAAATGTCTATGAGAGAGAAAGGTAAGGAGTGCAATAGCTTCATTCTTTGTGAACTGGTTCACCCTCCTCACTCTAGCTTGCTGAAGGGAGAGATGCAGTGCCAAGAGTTGTCTCAGCTCTGAGATTACACTTCTGCACCCTGCAGGTAGAAAGTTAAGCCCTCTGACCCCTTTTCACCAATTTCTCATGGGCTTTAGTCTTTCAGATGGAGGCCTGAATTCAGACCTGATAGAACTTTGGTGTTATCTGCAACAATAAAAGTACCTGAAAAGAAGCAGCCCAATACTCTTTCAAAAAGGAACTGGGAAAAGCCTTTATGCAGCATAGCTGCCAATTGTCTATTATATGACACCTTCTTAAAACTATAGAAATCTTTTAACAGGCAGATGACTTATATGCTGTATGTGGAAGGAAGATTATATGCTTTCCTATGCTTACCTCCCCCCTCCTACATTGGTTAAGCAAAGATAAGGTTGGCTGTAGTGGCATTATGGTTTAAACAGGTAGTCTTGCAGCTGTAAGAAGTGCTTCTGTTTAGCCAAACTGGCATCATAGCTGTCCAAATACAGAGGGGAAGGCCCTGGAAGCCTGTGAATCACACTGAGTATCATGAATGAATGGAATGTGCTGCCCAGGGAGGTGGTGGAGTCACCGTCACTGGAGGTGTTTAAGAAGGGGTTGGTTTGAGACTGGGTGACTGTGGCCAGCAGGAGCAGGGAGGTCATTGTGCCCCTGTACTCAGCACTGGTTAGGCCACACCTTGAGTACTGTGTCCAGCTCTGGGCCCCTCAGTTTAAGAAGGATATTGACTTGCTGGAACGTGTCCAGAGAAGGGCAACAAAGTTGGGGAGGGGTTTGGAACACAGCCCTGTGAGGAGACGGTGAGGGAGCTGGAGTTGTTTGGCCTGGAGAAGAGGAGGCTCAGGGGAGACCTTTTTGCTCTCTACAGCTACCTTAAGGGAGGTTGTAGACAGGCAGAGGTTGGTCTCTTCTCCCAGGCAACCAGCATCAGAACAAGAGGACACAGTCTCAAGCTGCACCAGAGGAAGTTTAGGCTCAAGGTGAGGAGAAAGTTCTTCCCAGAGAGAGTTGTTAGCCATTGGAATGTGCTGCCCAGGGAGGTGGTGGAGTGTGTGCTGGAGGTGTTCAAAAAGGGATTGGATGTGGCACTTGAAGCCATGGTTTAGTTAGTCCTGAGGTGTTGGGTGACAGGTTGGACTGATGATCTCTGAGGTCTTTTCCAACCTTACTGATTCTATGATACTTAACTGGGGTGTTTGCACTGACCAGCATGCTCAGGAGACTGTGACTACACCAGTCACCCCTAGGGAGTGAGGGTGAATAGCAATTGTACCACAACAGGGCCTGAAGTGGTCCTTGCTGCAGTGTGTTTCTCTGACTTGAGAACAATGGCATTTTGCTGCTTTGTGAATGAAAACACAAAACCTGCAAATGCATTTTGTCATCTCTGAATTGTGCAAACTTTTTTCTTCCTAGCTGGTGTATTTGGCACAATGAGCAGCCGGCAATTCTGCATGAGCTTAGATCAGCTCTTTTCTCCTTAGACCTTATTCTGCCAGCCTGCCAAAGCAGGTGATGCAACGTTAGTCAATGAAGCCTGCAGCTCAGGCACTAATGCAGCTTAGCCTGTCTCAGAAAAGAGAACAGAAAGAGAAGACCTGGGGATGGCCAAAGATTCTGGATGTACAGAGATACCACCAAGGAGAATATGAGCACTGGGCTTGAATGCAACAGCAGCTAATGAGCAAAGTACCCCAGAAGCCCTCCCAAGTAACAGAAGGAAAAATATCATAGAGTCATAAAATTATGGAATCAATAAGGTTGGAAAAGACTCCAAAGATCATCAAGTCCAACCTGTCACCCAACACCTCATGACTGCTAAACCATGGCACCAAGTGCCACCTCCAATCCCCTCTTGAACACCTCCAGGGACGGTGACTCCACCACCTCCCTGGGCAGCACATTCCAATGGCTACTAGCTCTCTCTGTGAAGAACCTTCTCCTCACCTCCAGCCTAAACTAAACTATATATATATATTCTGATAGAATAGAATAGAATAGAATAGAATAGAATAGAATAGGCCAGGTTGGAAAAGACCTTTGAGATCATCGAGTCCAACCTATCACCCAGTACCATCTAATCAACTAAACCATGGCACCAAGTGCCTCAGCCAGTCACCATCCATTAAACACCTCCAGTGATGGTGACTCCACCACCTCCCTGGGCAGCACATTCCAATGGCCAATCTCTCTTTCTGGGAAGAATTTCTTCCTAACATCCAGCCTAAACCTCCCCTGGCACAGCTTGAGACTGTGTCCTCTTCATACACATCTACAGTGATGGTGGTAGCTACAGAGGGTTTGCCTGGAAAGCAGAGCTAGACCCAGACAAAAATTCAAGTGGATGCTGATAGAAGTAGAGCAATAGGTGATAAAAGTACAGGAGTATCAAACATGAGCAGGTGAAATTTGCCACAGTGCTCTTGTGGCAGAAGACATCAGATGCCAGGAAAAGACCCTGCTCTTACTCTCTTCTGCTATTGCTACATGGGGTGGAGGGGACTCCATACACCTAAGAGACAGCTGAATTCTACCAAGTGTATGCTCTGATGAAAAACCATGAACCTCCTTCACAGTGACACATTCAGGGAAGCAGAATCAGCAACTGTTCCATGCAAACCCAGCGGCAACAGTAGCAGAGAATGGCCTTGGTTCTCCTGAGCACATCAGTGCATGGTGCTTCTGTGGCAGCTTTTAAAGCTTTCCCTTCAGCGAGCTAGATTATTCCTTTAGAAACTGTGGTTTTACACCCTGGCACATGCTTGAGCATATACCCCTTCCTTCACACTGGCAGGAAGTGGTCTGAGGGTACAGTTGTCTGGCCTGCCAGAGGAGCACATCCAGGTGTAGAACAAAGATTTGAGGGCCTGCAAGTTCGATCTTTGCCTACACTTTAGCTCCCCCTTAAACATCTTTCTTTTGCCATGACCTAGATTTCAATTCTCTTCTTTTTTCCTCCTCTTTTTGTTGCATTCCTATGCATAAAAGCAGGGATTATCTAATACTGGTCATCCCAAAACCCTTCTGCACCTCAGTTCCAAACCCTACCTTACTGGAAGCAGAAGGCAGTGTGCTGATATTAAAAGACTTGCTTTTAAAAGGACAGTCACTCACCCAGCTGAGCCTGCTTTCTTTTAGATGGAGTTCACTGTGGATGGAGGAAGGGACTGCAGCAATACCAGTGGAGAGTATTCCCAGTATAGTTGATGCAGTTCATGCATACAGGATTGAAGCCAAAATTGCCTTGGGTAGACAAAGCTCTCCTGGGAATTGAGAGCCAGCTGGTGAAGGTCAGCTTTTCAAATGCAAGTGAGATCCAGTTGCATTCACTGTTGGCAAAATGGACCTGAGAGCTGGATAAACATAAACAGGATAGGTTAGTAACGGTGAGTGAGTGAGTCAGTGACAGTATGCAGAGCTGTATGACCGTGTGCAAGACACCAGAGGTTCAGATTCACTTAAAGTACAGCTCAGCCTTACAGCATAAACAGACCAAAGCAGCAGGGAAGTCTTGGGCTTCTGCAGGGAAGTGACACAATGAGAACCAGAGCTCATTCCTGCAACATTCCACACGCCCTCCTTACCAGAAGGCAGGATGTCAACCCCCAGGGATTGTTTAGCAGCATCTTAAGTCCAGAGAGAGAAAAGAAGGAGCAAAGGATAGTGAAGAGCAATGAAGAGAATGGTAGGATGAATACTTTGGCTTGAGTTATTATTTCCCAAGAGGTGGGCTGGCAATACATACTGATGAGACTGGGTGAAAACTGTAGAACACAGCTGAAGAGCAACCTTGCAGCAGCAACAGGTAGACAATAAGGTAGGTGTCTTGATGTGCCTATGTTGTCTCCAGGTCTTGCTCTGAACTCAGTAAGAGTTTCTGAAGTGCAGGCAGAATCTTAGCATAGGAGAGGGCAGATTTCAACTCCAGGCTTCCAGAGGCATGCTGCAGTTAACAAACACCGAAGGAGAAGTTATTTTAGATGCCTGATACATATCCTGGGTGGTTAGGCCCTAAGCTGGAAAGGAAAACACTTAGCCAGTGCTTCCCACTGTGGGGGTTAGCTTCAAAGCGAAATGCAAAGTTGGTTGCTGCTATTAGGTGGCAGTAGAACACTTCCAGCCAAAGTTAGAAGGGCAGGATTTTTTTTTTCCCTGAGACAGGCTTTCCCACAGCTGCAGGAGGCTAAAAGCTGTCCCTCCCTTCTCCCCTACAGAGAACCCGTTGCTGAACGTTTCCAAGTATAACCCTTACCTCTTTCTTACGCACAGTGAGGCAGTCCCAAAGAAAACACATCTATGCTGCTCACCAGATCATCCACAGGGGCACAGAGAAGATACTGGCTGATCTGGCAGTACCTCAGGAGACATCTGACAGCAAGATAAAGGGAGAGCCTCCTGCTGGGACAGCTAGTGCTGCTCTGAGTGGGACAGCTGCTGAACCAAGGGCAGCTGACAGCAGTTGTTCTGCCCCAGTTGCACACGAACCAGCTGAGCTTCTGTGTGAAGAAAGGCCAGGAGGGACAGCAGTGAACCCCTCCAGTGGATCAGACAAGGATCCCACAGCCTCCTAGAGATGGAAAAAAGCCAGGTGAGTTTCCTTTGCTCTCTGTGATTTGAGCTGGGTGCATGGTGAAGGAGAGGGAATTGTGTTCTGACTCCTTTCAGTGCATCCAGAATGGAAAATACTCCCTCTCCCTTGGACTATCCCTCCTGCTGCCTGCCAGCAATGTTGTCCTGGAGCCACTCTATATACATTTTGGTGTGGCAGCCCCAGTCCAGCACCCTCCACCCATTCCCCAGCTAGTTTTGCACCTCATTAGCTTATTTTCCTCTTCTAATTATTAAGAGACGCTTGAGTGAGAAAGCAGCCTTAGCATTCCTTGTTTGTTTTCCAGGCACAGGCCAAGAAAGATCTGTACCTGGGCTGTTGATGCTATTTCCTTGCATCAGTAACATTAAATGAAAACCATATTCCAGCAGTGGGGAATTTTGAGTGGAGAGCATAGACAGAGCCTGTCCTCAAGCACGTCCCTCTGGTTTCCTCGGCGGAGTACAGCAGAGCAGCTTCCTGCATTAGCACTGCTATCAATAAAGCATTGCAGTGGAATGGCAATGGTCAGATCTTCCATCATCTCTTCACACAATTAGTCCCTGCATAGAGAAGAGGCGCCCTTGACCTCAGCAGAGTGGCTCCACTGCCTGGCTGGCACTAATAACCAAGGCTAGGTGATAGAATGACGTGGCAGAAGCAGAGGTAGCTTCTGCACAGAACCCATGAGCCACTGCTGACAGCTTTTCCAGGAATGTTTTTGTTTGGGCTGAGCTCTTCTTGCTGCTTCTTTTCACCCCGAGGGAGAGCAATTCTGGAAAGAATCTTCTTTTTCTTAGCAGAGCATTACTCGCTCTGGCTTTCCAGCTCCAAAGGGCTACACAGAAGGGACACCGGCTTTGCCTGCTTTGCCAGCATGAGGGTGCTCCAGCTCAGGATGTCAGCGATCAGCAGGCTGCAAGACAGATCAGAGAGCTGTCAGGGGCTTGCTCGGCTCTCTGAGAGCCCTCACCTGTCAAAATGCCTGAGGTCTGTGGCTTTAGCATCTGAAAGGAACATTTACACTGTGACAGCATCAAACACACCAGCGTTCGGAGGAGCAGGCACCGCCACACCCAAATGCTTACTCACTGATGGCTACAACTTAAGCAACAAAGCGCAGTGCTGGCTCTCCCTGGGCTGATCTCTGAGTGCTTCCTTCACTTCTCTGGAACTGGGAACTGACAGCTCAGTCTTCCTGCTGGGCCTGTAAAGCCTCACCATGGTCTAGATAACGAATCCTGAACACAGAGCTGCTACTCCTCCAAACCAAAACTCAGCAGCTGGGCAAAAATTCAGGCCCATTAGTCCCCATTCCTGGGAAAAAATGGCATCAGGTTTGTGAACTGGGATAGGGGTGAAGGAGGGGGAGCAGCATGGAGGGAGAAGAGGGAGAGAGAGAAGAGAGTGAAAAACCTGGATGCCCTTGTATTGCACTGAGCTGTAAACCACAACTGGAGAGAGGGAACCGAGAGCTGCATCAAGAAGCCACTGCTGGCCTTCAGGTCACTGAATCAGGGCCACCAGGTGACTTGATGGGGTCAGGCAGCCTCTGTACCACAAAACCTGGCAGCGATCAGAGATGGGTGAGAGGGTTTGGTTAGGACTCCATGAGGATGATCCCAGCAGGGCTCAGGGAGAATTCTCACAGCATAGGTAACTCGTCAGTAAGTGGGGAGGTGGTGAACACAAACCCAGAGACACTCACCAGGCCATGGGAGGAAAGCTGTGCAGGGATCAGCTCTGTGCCTCAAGCCACCTTGGACAAATTTAGCCTGGTTGAAAGAAGGGGGCTCACACGAATCACAAGATCCAGTGTAATAAGAGACATGGAAAACCTGATGCAGCAGATCAGGAAGGCTGGAACAGGAAGACCAATCCAGTGAGGCATTTGGTGTGTTTCTGAGGCAGGCTGTCAAAATAAACATTCTCCATGTGGCTGGCTGCACAGTTTGATGGTGGCTTTAAAAAGAGAAGAAGTATTCCAGCAGGTGTGGAGATGGACTTGGGATGCAGCCCTCTGTTCTCCTGCAGGGATACAGCCCTCTGGCACAACAACGAGGAGGCAGGGGACTCCAGATGCTGTGCACAGGCTGAGCTATAAATGCCTTGGCTTTTGTTCTGAGTTAGGGACTCTGTCAGGGCAGAGCCATCTTCCCACATGACATTGCCTAGAAACTGCTTCCAGCCGCCGTGTGCGTGGTTGTTCCTCGAGCTTTGCAGAATGTGCTTTGAGAAGGAGCACAGCAAGGGGGAACTGGGATCATAAATCAAGAGCACATGAATGTGGCATTCCCTCTCCCAGCAGGAGACAACAGCCCTTAGGGGGGGAACAAAGCACAGCAGATGCTACTAGGGCTGCATCAACACAGTGAGACGTGGGGAAATTCTTGCCGTCCCCCTTTTCTTCATAGTATCATAGTAGCAGTCAGGGTTGGAAGGCACCACAAGGATCAGCTAGTTCCAACCCCCCTGCCATGGGCAGGGACACCCTGCACTAGATCAGGCTGGCCACAGCCTCATCCAGCCTGGTCCTAAACACTACCAGGGACAGGGCCTCAACCACCTCCTTGGACAGGGTGAAGAACTTCCTCCTTATCTCCAGCCTGAATCTCCCCACCTCCAGCTTCAGTCCATTTCCCCTCCTCCTATCACTACCTGATAGCCTGAAAAGTCCCTCCCCAGCCTTCTTGTAGGCCCCCTTCAGATACTGGAAGGCCACAATCAGGTCACCTGGGAGCCTTCTCTTCTCCAGACTGAACAGCCCCAACTCCTTCAGTCTGTCCTCACAGGAGAGGTGCTCCAGCCCTCTGATCATCCTTGTGGCCCTGCTCTGGACACCTTCCAGCCCCTCCAGATCCCTCTTGGAATAGGGGCTCCAGAACTGGAGGCAGTACTCCAGGTGGGGTCTCAGCAGAGCTGAGTAGAGGGGGAGAATCACCTCCCTTGACCTGCTGGCCACACTTCTCCTGATGCAGCCCAGGCTCTGATTGGCTTTCCGGGGCTGCAAGTGCACCCTGAGAGCTCCTGTTGAGCTTCTTCTCCCCCAGCACCCCCAAGTCTCTCTCCTCTGGGCTGCTCCCCAGCCAGTCACTGCCCAGCCTGGATTTGTGCCTGGGATTGCCTCGACCCAGATGCAGGACCCTGCCCTTGGTCTTGTTGAAGCTCATGAGGTTGGCTTGTGCCCACCTCTCCAGCCTGTCCAGGTCCCTCTGGATGGATCCCTTCCCTCCAGCCTGTCTGCTGCACCACACAGCTTGGTGTCATCACAAACCTGCTGAGGGTGCACTCAATGCCACGGTCCATGGCACCCACAAAGATGTTGAACAAGCCTGGTCCCAGGACTGATCCCTGAGGGACTCTGCTTGTCCCTGGCCTCCACTGGGACATGGACCCCTTGACAGCCACTCTTTGGGTGCGGCCATCAAGCCAGTTCTGTATCCATCTAGTGGTCACCCATCAAACCCATGTGTCACCAGCTTGGAGACCAGGATGTGGTGTGGGACAGTGTCAAAGGCTTTGCTCAGGTCCAGGTAAGTGATCAGTGGATCACTGATCAGTTTTCTTCCCTCAGTGCAGTGGAAACACTGGGGACATTCTGCTTCTCCTTCTTCTGGTCTTCTACCAGCTGCCAGCTGGGTGGGAGCCTGGCTGTGCCACCCTGCCAGGTGTTGAACACCAGCTGAACCACATGGGCCTCTGGGGTCCCTGTGAGAAAGGTGAAAAAAGAGTCAGCCTGTGCAGTAAATGAGTGAATGCAAGTGGTTTCAGGTCTTCCCTGCCAGTGCCCATTCATAGAATCCAGGTTGGAGAGGATCATCAAGTCCAGCCATCAACCCAACACCACCATGCCCAAATCGTGGCCCAAAGTGCCATGTCTAGATGTTTTTTGAACACCTCCAGGGATGGTGACTCCACCACCTCCCTGAGCAACCTATTCCAACACCTCACCACTCTTTGGAGAAGAGAATTTTTTTCCTAATATCTACTCTACGGCTCCCCTGGCACAAGTCAAAGCCATTTGCTTTTGTTCCATCACTTGTTACTAGGGAGAAGAGACCAACCCCCACATCTCTCTAAGCTCCTTTCAGGCAGTTGTAGAAGCAAGAAGGTCTCCCCTCAGCCTCCTTTTCTCCAGACTAAAAAACCCAGCTCCCTCAGCAGGTCCTCACAGGACCTGTTCTTCAGGCCCATCATGGGTTTCACTGCCCTTCTCTGGATCCACTGCAGCGCCTCAATGTCCTCCTCACAGTGCAGCTCCCTGGAGGTGTTCAAGGGGGGACTGGACGTGGCACTTGGTGCCATGGTCTAGTAGTCATGAGGTGTTGGGTGACAGGTTGGACTTGATGATCTTTGAGGTCTTTTCCAACCTTACTGATTCTATGATTCTTGCAGTGTGGAAGGAAGAAATCCTGCCCTAAAAACAGCTGAGACCAGCCAAAAGGACTTTTGGTAAGGACAGCTGGAAGCCAACAGCACCTTTTCCACTGGATGTTTATGTTTTGATCAACAGATAAACCACAACAAACCCAAGGCCCTCCCATCTCTCCTGCCTCCCTGAAAGGCACTGTGACCATCACAGTGCATCAGGAATGGTGTGGCCAGCAGGAGCCACAACCCTCATTCTGCCCCTGAACTCAGCACTGGTTAGGCCACACCTTGAGTCCTGTGTCCAGTTCTGGGCTCCTCGGTTTAAGAAGGACATTGAGACACTTGAATGTGTCCAGAGACCAGGTGTTCAAGAGGGGATTGGACGTGGCACTTGGTGCCATGGTTTAGTAGTCATGAGCTGTTGGGGTGAGAGGTTGGACTGGATCTCTGAGGTCTTTTCCAACCTCATTGATTCTGTGATTCCATGATCACAAAAGTTTCTGCAGTGGCTGTGGTGCTGTTAGAAGAGTTCCTGCTGCTTTCCAGACATTTCCTCTGCTGCTGGTCTCGCAAGCCCCCAGGACCTGCCTGCTACTTTGTCAGGCTCAGTTCAGCACTCACACAACTTGGAGATGGGGATAACCTTACAGGTGTGGTCCTCATGTACCAAAGGCTTTTAACAAGGTCCAAGTGCACTGATACTAAGTTCATCTCCTCCCACTCCTGTCTCCCTGCTTCCTCCAGGCCCCTGCTCGTGCAGCCTTTCCTGTGTTGTCTGTCTGTGACTCAGAGTGTTGGCATCCAGCAGCCTCCTCACCTCACCTCAGTGTGCACTCCAGAGTTGGGCCTGAGCCTGGAAGAGGAGCTGCTGTTTCATGTGTGTGTTCTCCATCCCACCAAAGGCAGGAGCTGTTTCGGACATCTGCCAGAACTGCCAACTCCCAGGGTCAGAAGCTGGACACCTGGACTTGGAAATTCAGTCTGCCTGGAACCACCCTGGACCAAGACACCCCACCTCTCCTTGCAGGAGAAAGCATCTCAGCAGACACTGCTTGCACAGGAGGGACAATCTCAGTGGAGTAATGAAAGGCTGCATATGGAAGCCTGGGGAGGAGAGGCAGCTCTGGCTCCTCTGCTCCCACAGTGTCATTCGTTCCCTCTAATTCCTCTTTTCCCCCCGCAGGCTGTGTCAAGCCCACACACTCCTGTGGCTGGAGTCCAGGCCACTCTTGGCCTGTTCCCACATGCCTAAGCCCAGTCCTTAATCCTTCTGGAGGTCCCTTCCAACTCTTACCAATCTATGTGGCACTCAGAAGGGATTTCCCATTCCTGTGTCCTTCCTGTAACCACTTGTTACTCAGAGCCAGAGCCCTCCCTGACCAGTCTGGCTCAGCACATTGTTCCTAAGAGACTTCAGAGCTGTGACTCTCCCTGTAAGCACTTCAGTGCACTGGCCACTCATCTGCAGCTGCCTGGGGCTGTGCCATCTCAGATACATCCCATCTAGTTCTCCCACTGGGGAGCTTTTTCTGCTCTCCCTGCCCATCTTTGGTGGTTGAATCCCCATCCCTGGAGATGTTTCAGAGATGCAGTGCTGAGGGACGTGGTTTAGCACCAGCCTTCATAGAGTGCTGGTTGGACTCAATGATCTTAAAGGTCTTTTCTGTGATACTACCCTGGAGCTCCTTGGATGTGGGGATGTTCCCCCTTTCCCTTGGGGTCACAGCTGGAAGTGTGTGGTGCTACCTGCCACGCAAATTGCAGTGAGCTGATGGCAGCTGCACAGCCAGGCCCTGATGCTGTTGCTGTTGCTCTTGGTGACATCAGCACTGAGCATGACCACCACCAGTGACTGGACACAGATGCAGCAAGGAGCCCCAAGTGTTTAACCAGTGCTCTTAGGTAGCCACTTAACTGGGAGTACAGCAAACCTTCTCCTAACTACCCTTCTCAGCCAGCACCTTCTCCCTCTCCATTTTACATCAGCAGCCACTCCCACCAGCTTTATAGAGACTGAAAAGCTGCACTTGCTCCTCTCTCCTTAAACTGCTGCAGGATGGATCCTAAGAACAAATCTCCCTTTTGTTTAGTCCTGAGCCTTCCTTTGAAGCCTCTTGCAGCCCCCACGCTGGTTCCCTGCGTGTTGAAGCCTTTCTCCACCTGCCCATGTAATTTTTCTACCACCAGTGAAAGACAAACCACAGAATCACAGAATATTAGGGGTTGGAAGGGACCTCTGAAGACCATCAGTCCAACTCCCACTGCTAGAGCAGCATCACCTAAGAGTAAATCACAGAGGAACACAGCCAGGCAGGTTCTGAAAGTCTCTCTAGAAGGAGGCTCCACAACTTCTCTGGGCAGCCTGGCCCAGTGCTCCAGCACCCTCACAGGAAAGAAGTTTCTCCTTCAGTTCAAGTGAAACCTCCTGTGTTCTAGTCTGTGCCTGCTGCCCCTTGTCCTGTCACTGGGCATCACTGAAAAGAGCCCAGCCTCATCTTCATGACCTCCTCCCTTGAGATTGTGATCAGCATTGCTAAGATCCCCTCTCAGTCTTCTCTTTTCCAGGCTAAAGAGCCCCAGGCCTCTCAGCCTCTCATCTCAAGAGAGATGCTTCAGTCCCTAAGCATTTTTGTGGCCCTCTGTTGGGCTCTCTGCAGTAGCTGCCTGTCTCTTGAGCTGGGGAGCCCAGAGCTGGACATTTTTCATTACTGTGCAGGCCCCAGATTTGTGCTCTCCGACAGAAACAGCTTCCCTTGACCAAACCATTCCCAGGTCTAGTGCCATGAATTAAAAATCTCGGAAGTTCATTCCTATGAGGTGTGACAGAACTGGCCCAAGGACTCCCCCTGCTAGGTCATCCCCTCCATTTCCTGAGGCTGCTCAGAAATGTCAGCCTCCCAAACACCACCAATGATCTTCAACAACAATGCCCTCCAACAACCTGGGCTTTGCCAGTGAGCACCATCCACCTCCTATACATTCCTGCCTGGCAGAGGAGCTTGCTGCAGGGATGAGTTCCAGAGGGAAGGAGGAGGACAGACCTGCTCTTATCCTGTAGGAAACCTAGAACCATAGAACCATCTAAGTTGGAAAAGTGCTTTAAGATCATCAAGCCCAACTGTTAGCACAGCACTGCCAAGTCCACCACTAAGCCATGTCCCTGTGCATCACATCTGTACATCTTTTGAACGCTTCCATCCACCTTCAATGCCTCCACCACTGCCCTGGGCAGCCTGTTCCAATGCCTGACAATCCTTCCTGTGAAGAAATTACTCCTGCTGTCCAACCTGAACTTCCCCTGGCACAACTTCATTTTGGAATGGCATGGAATGGAATGGAATGGAATGGAATGGAATGGAATGGAATGGAATGGAATGGAATGGAATGGAATGAACCAGGTTGGAAAAGATCTTCAAGATCACTGAGTCCAACCTATCACCCAACACCATCTAACCAACTAAACCATGGCACCAAGTGCCCCATCCAGTCTCCTCTTAAACACCTCCAGTGATGGTGACTCCACCACCTCCCTGGGCAGCACATTCCAATGGCCAATCTCTCTTTCTGGGAAGAATTTCTAACCTCCAGCCTAAACCTCCCCTGTCACAGCTTGAGACTGTGTCCTCTTGTTCTGGTGCTGGTTGCCTGGGAGAAGAGACCAACCACCATCTGGCTACAACCTCCCTTCAGGGAGTTGTGGAGAGCAAGAAGGTCTCCCCTGAGCCTCCTCTTCTCCAGGCTAAGCAACCCCAGCTCCCTCAGCCTCTCCTCACAGGGCTGTGCTCCAAACCCCTCCCCAGCTTTGTTGCCCTTCTCTGGACACCTTCCAGCAACTCAACATCTTCCTAAACTGAGGGGCCCAGAACTGGACACAGGACTCAAGGTGTGGCCTAAACAGTGCTTCATGTTATTTCCTCTTGTCCTGTCTCTTGTTACTTAGGAGAAGAGCAATCCACCTTGGCACAACCTCCTTTCAGGGATCCATAGAGTGCTGACAGGGTAGCCAACAGGCTGGTGAGAGGAGGATGAGTGCTTCTCGCTTCCTCTCAACCTCATGTGCCAATCCCATTGCATGTCTGACCCTACCTTGCTCCCTGCAGCCCTGGCCTCCCTCTGACAAGACTCCTCATGCATTCCTGTGTCAGCAGCCACCATCTGGACTCTATGAATGTGTACCAAATGAAGGTGGCATAAAGCACAGGGTGTAGAAGAAACCCCCAACCCCAGCCCCTCCATCTCTCTTAGCAGTCCCTTACAGATGCAGACTCCAGGGCCCTGCCACTGTACACAGTGCTCTGCCAGGGGACACAGATTTCATCTGCCCACATCTCCTCACTCGTGGCCAGGGATGGTGTCTCTGCAGAGTGTCCTGGACTTGGGCAGGCTGCCCTGCTGCAGCTCTCCTATTGGAGAGCACCCTGATGACAAAAGCTCTTCTGCAGCCACTTGCAAGTTCCTACAAGGCTGTTCATTCCTTGCTTACCTTGTCCTGGAGGACCCAGTCTTGGCTCTGGAGACTGCAAGCAGAGGCAGGAGAAGCAGAGAGAGAGGAATCCCTGAAAGAGAAGGCTTCAACTCCACTGAATGGATGGGAGATCTGCCTGGTTGCATGCAGACTCTCAAGGGGCAGCAGGATGTATGAAGAACAAAACATCTGTGCCAGGACATCAGGAATTAGCTGGGCATGCAGAAAGCTCCAGGACAGTATTCCTGGGTCAGCCAAAGGGAGGTATTTGATTTGAAGGTCCAACACAGCCTTAAAGCACTGACCACTGTCACCTGCAAGAAGCACCAGCAGGAGTTTGTTTGGGGGACATGCTCCAAAGCCTCAGCAGTTGTAAGACATTCACACCAAGACATAAGCCTGTTTCCTGCCATGCCCCACACGGTGTTGCAACCCCCACACCTTCCTTTCCCACCAAATCTGGCAGCAGGTTGGGTCTGACCCTGCAGCCTTTGGGCAGGATTTAGCAAAGCCCTGGCCAGGAACACCACCCCCCTGAGGCCAAGCCCTGCCCAGAGCCAAGGGAGGGAAGTGAGGTTCAAGACTCTGGTGAGGGTGTGTACTACCTGCTGGGCTTGTCGTCTCCAGGCAACTGGACTTGGTACTTCAGATGCACTCCATGGCACTCCTGCTCTCCCCTCTGCATTTTGCAGCTTGCTTCCCTCTTCCTTTGTGGCTCTTGTTCTTCTCCTGCAGAAAGCCACTTGGGCTTCACTGCCAGCAGCCTGAGAGCTGCCACCTTCCCGATAACAAATGGTGTTGGCAGCCTTGACCCTGACTTTTAATTCCAACCCAGGTAACTGCAAGTTTGGTGGATAAAGACAAAGCAGGTCTGTGGCTTTAGTACTGCATTCAGCTCTTAAATCACCCAAAGGTGTGGGTGACCAACGAGTGAGGGGATTTGAACCTGCTGTGCCTGGTCTCAGAAGGTATTTTCACATGGGGAATGGTGACAGAACAGCTGTTCCATGAATGCTTCTGTGGATCCTGCTCTTGAGGCTAGGATGCTGTGTTTCAGCCTTCAAAAGGGTGCTTGAGATGAAACTGTAAAGAGTCCTGTTGACATTTGCAGGAGTTTTGCCAGCAGGGAGCAGTGGATAAATGGACAACTGCAGTCTCCACACAGAAGGCTGAATACAGTCCTCAGGTGAGGAGACAGAGCTGCACCAGCTGCAAGACATTCTCTGGTGCCTTTATTTGACACTGAGGAGGTCGTTGATAGGACCTTCCTTCTGTCTGGCTTTGATACCCACTGATAAAGGAGAATATTAAGAACAACTGTAGGAGATACAATTAGAAAGGTGGGAAGGAGCTGAAGATCTCCTTCCATTCAGCTTAGCAAGGAGTTATGAGGTGACTGGGCTGCAGTCAAGGAGCTCTGACGTTCAGAAAAGAGATCTTGTGCAAAGACAGTGCAGAAAGAGAGCCTGCAGCTCGCACACAAGGTGAGGTAAGTTCAGAAGAGACAGGAGGCAAGAACAGCCCCTGAACAGCCCAGTCCTGGGGAGCCAGTGCATAGCAGCAAGCAGAGGTGGGGTCAGAGAGAGCAACACTTAGTGTGGACTCACCAAGGCATCGACTATCCTCTTGCCACCAGCTCCTTGGTTCAGGGAGTGTGGGAGGCCTCACTTCACCAACTCAGTTCTTTACCAGACTCACCTCTTTGGTACCAGCAGCCTCCCAGAGTCACAGAATGCAAGGGGTTGGAAGGGACCTCCAGAGGTGACCCTCTCTGCATAGCAGGGCCACCTAGGGCAGGTCACACAGGAATGCATCTGGGCAGGTTTTGAAGATCTCTGGAGAAGGGGACTCCACAACCTCTCTGGGCAGCCTGTTCAGTGCTCTGTCACCCTCACAGTGAAGAAGCTTTTTCTCACATGGGGACAAAATTTCCTGTGATTGAGTTTACCTCCACTGCCCCTGGCCCTATCCCTGGGCATCACTGAAAAGGGGCTGGCTTCACCCTCCCAACAGCCACCCTACAGATAATTGTAGACATTGATCAAGTCCCCTCTGAGCCTTCTCCTCTCTGAACAGCCCCAGGCCTCTTGCTCTTTCATTGTAAGACATGCTCCACTGCCTAATCATCTTCCCCAGTCCTCGTTGCATTTGGGCACAGGTCACCTTCCTTCTAAACCGAGGACTGCCTTCTACCTCCTGCTACCCTCCCAAGGAGCCAGGAGGCAGCCGTCCCCATGCCCCAGCAGTGCAGCCTGGTGACGGGCAGGACTTCCCTTCCCACCCTGCTCCCACCTCTCCTGGAGCTCCTGCAGCTCCTGGCCCGGCAGAGGAGGTTGGGTGGTGCTGAGGGCAGTGGAGGCACAGAACAAAGCGAGAGGAGCCTCTGTGCAATAGAAATTGGTTTTTATTGAAGCAGCAGTGACATGACCTCGCATCTAGCCTTTAGGATAGCGACAGAATGGATGTGGCCAGGGGCAGCCAGCCCAAAAAAAGGGTGTTTGGGGTATTTTTTCCCCCTCTTTTTTTTTTTTTCTTGCACTACTAAAGACATGTTCATGTTTAATACAGACATCATCCAGTACCAGAAACCCAACTCAGAGACAGCTACGTGCTGATGTGCTGGAGGAACGGTCCACTGGACGTGGTCTTGACAAACTTTACAGATCACCACCAGAGAACGTCACTAATGGGCTCCAATGAGTTCAAGAGAAAACAAAACCCAACCAACCAACCAAAAAAAAACCCCAACCCAAACCACCAGGAGTGCAGGATTCAAAGGCAGTGGTTGACACAGGTTCTTGGGTTCGTATCTAAGGTGGACAGTAAAGGAAGAGAGTGGTTGGTTTCTAACTTGAGATAATTTATGTCCCAGGGTCCTTCTCGCCATCAAATCAAACTGGTATCATAGACAGGCTGGCAGCTCTTGAAAGGCAGCATGGAATAACACAGCTCATGAAAGGAAACAATCCTTAGGTCCTGTGGTTTCTCTTTTAATTATTAGTAGTCCAAAGACTCACCTCCACCTATTCTCGTGGAGCAGAAAGAGGCACGAGGGAGAGGAACAAGGGGAGGAGAAGGGAGGCAGGGGGAGGAACAAGGGAAGGAGAAGGGAGAGTGAAGGAGGAGGAGGGAGGAAAGGGGCAAGGTTCTTGTTGTTGTTTTGAAATAAAGACCACACACTTGGTTGTTTGGTTTTTTTTTTTTTTCTTTTTTTCTTTTAAATTCCATTTCCAGGCTAACCTACTTTTTATTTAATGCAAATTACAGTACCAGGTAACTATTCCGAACCGAGTCACACAGAACAAAACGTATTTACAAGGGGAATGGGGCAGGGGAAATAATAAAACATTGAGCATACTTTCCACAAAAAAAAAAGGAAAAAGAAAAGAAAGGGGGGGGGGGGGGGGAGAGAAAAAGAAGGGGGAGAAAAGAAAAAGAAGGGGGGGGAAGAAAAAAAGAAAGAAAAAAAGAAAAAAAAGAAAGAAAAAAAAAAGAAAAAAAAGAAAGAAAAAAAAAAGGAAAAAAAAGAAAGAAAAAGAGAAGAAAAAAAAAGAAAAAAAAAAGAAAAGAAAAAAAGAAAAAAAGAAAAAGAAAAAAAGAAAAAAGAAAGAAAAAGAAAGAAAAAGAAAGAAAAAAAAGAAAAAAGAAAGAAAAGAAAGAAGAAAAAAGAAAGAAAAAAGAAAGAAAAAAAGAAAGAAAAAGAAAGAAAGAAGAAAGAAAAAGAAAGAAAGAAAGAAGAAGAAAGAAAAAAGAAAGAAAAAAGAAAGAAAAAAGAAAAGAAAAAGAAAGAAAGAAAGAGAAAGAAAAGAGAAAGAAAAAAGAAGAGAAAGAAAAAGAAAGAAAGAAAAAGAAAAGAAAAGAAAGAAAAGAAAGAAGAAGAAAGAAAAAAGAAGAGAAAGAAAGAAAAAGAAAGAGAAAAGAAAGAGAAAAGAAAAAGAAAAAAAGAAAAAAAGAAAGAAAAAAGAAAGGAAAAAAAGAAGAAAAAAAAGAGAAAGAAAAAATAAAGGAAAAAAAAAAAGAAAAAACCCTAAACCAAAACAGCAACAAAAAACCACTAAGGATAAAAAAAAAACAACAAACACAACCCCAAAACAAAACCAAACCCCAAAACAGCAACAAAAGACCCCTTTAAAATCAGTCACAGAGGCATTCAAGTAGTAATAATGTTATACAGGTTTTGCTTTTCCTTTAAATCAAGACAGATTTGCACAAGTGTATGCAATAGTTTGTATACAACCCACAGTCCTTAATATATATATATATATTTAATTTTTTTGTGTTTTTTTAATTATTATTTCTATTTTTTTTTTTAAGATTTCTGGGTTATTTCTCTCTCTCTTTTTGTTTTCCTTTTAGAGATGGAAGTGGTCACGCTAATTGGTGTGTACAGGCCCAAGGGATCCATCAGCAACACAGCGTCGAGGAACGCAAATTTTACAGGCAAGCAAATTATATATATATATATATATAAATATATTTTATATATATATATTAAAAAATAAACCAGAGAAAGACCAACACAAGGAAGCTATTTTTCTCGAGCTAACCCCTCAGGTACTGTTTTCCCTCCCTGGCGGTTTTGCTGTTTATTGCGGTGTTGCAAAACGAAGCCGACTCGGACCGAAACCGGCCGAGAGCCCCACGGACATCAGCTGCCACCCCAGGGGTACCTGCTGGCAGTCTCTGAAAGGCAGAGCCTGGACTGAACACCCTACTGTGCTTTTCCTTATTTAGTTAGTTCTCTCCGTGGTGGCTGAGGATCCTGGTACAGGAGCACAAGTCTGACAGGCTGCTTGACTTACACTTTTCCAAGTACTGAACACCAGGAGGGGGCGGAAATTTTAACTTGCAAGTCACAGGCACCTGCTGTTATTTCAGGTAAAGCTTGGCTTTGAAATAAGGGGACAAAGTGTTCAGGGATCTTCTACCAGACAATTTGCTTTTGCAGGTAATTTCATTTTTCCCTAGCAAGGTAGATAAGTTTAACATTACAGAACACCAGCGTCTTGATCGGGTGTACATGGGGGGAGACAGACTGCAGTCGAGTCCGGCTCAGAGACCTGCGCCAAGGCAGGGCCGAAACAAAGGACAGATCAAGACCAGACTGGGTTTAAAAACAAGCCCAAAACAAGAGTAAAAAGAAGAGAGGGACAGCTCTGAGCGGACTGTCACCGACAGCTGGGCATCACTGACCTTCGTGTCACCAGAAAGTGCAGCCTCTGCTTTCACTGGAATGAACACAAGATGCTTCGAAATCAACCAGCAACCTTTGGTTTGGTAAAGAGCTAAGTGTTTTCCCATTCAAGACAATCTTATGTGGAATACTAACAAGGTTGTAAAACACAAGCAAACTAGTTTTAGAAACAAGGCCTTCGTGCTGGGCACAAGAAATCAAGAGTCATGTTAAACTTATCATCTTAAGAAAACAAAAATGACTTTAAGGAGAGAGGTGTGTGTGGGGAAATTAGGGAGAAGAAAGGGAACAGAAAGTCCCCCCCAGGCAGAAAAAACCCACCATGGTCTCTACAGTGATGCTCCCATTCCTACTGCGGCCAAAGGGCTCCAGACTGCAGCATCCCTGTGGGGTGCAGGGGCTTTACGTCCCCAGGGGTCCTTTCTGCTCACCAAACCTGATGGAAAGGGCCAAGCCTCCTGGAAGCTGCTACTGCCCAGATGAGTTCTGGGTGCAGGATTGAGGGGAAAGATGAGCAAAGTCTAAAGGAGCTGCTAGGGCAAGTGTCTGAATGAAACTGGCCACTGCTAGCGCAAGGAGGAGAGGGCAGGGTGGGCAACCTGGGAGACATCCAGAACAAAGCCACAGCTCCAACAAGATGAGTGATGGCGGAGATGGATTCTTTCCTTCTGCTACCGATCACTGAAACCTTACAGCACTCAGAGTAAGAAAGCTGGGGGAGATGGGAAGGGAGCGGGGAGGCAGAGATGTGGGTTTGGGGTGAGAGACACTGTTATTGGGGGGGAGGGGAGGGATAAAAAAAAAACAAAAGGAAATAAAAAGGGCAATGAAATTCAAACCATCATGGAAGCGAAGGCACTCCAAACTATATAGATACACTATACATCGCTAGAGTTATTGTTACAATAATACAGGCCGGTACCTACTGTACAGAGTTAAAACTATATGGCTTTAAAAAGCTCGTCTACATTTTGTCTGATTTATTAAACAGAATCGCTGCCCTGAACAGTAACTTTTTGCTCATTTAATAACAGTTCCTGGGTCCACGTATTTACATACAACACAACGAAACTGAAACTCGAAACGAAGGAACCAAAAGGCAAACCAACAAACAAACCAAGAAACAAACCAAAAAAACCCAACCACAAACCAAAATATAAGGAAGGTCAAGAAAGGAAAAGAAAGAAAAGAAAGGAAAAGTAACAATGGACAAGCTTGAATTTGGTGAGGAGCTTGTTGGTGTTTTTCTTTTGTGGGTTGGGTTGGTTGGTGGGTTTTTCATTGGTTATTTTTTTCCCTTAATTTAAAAAATTATTTACAAAGAAAAAAGTTGTTCAAAGACCTGGATCTAACTTGGATAAAAAAAAACAGAGTGTGTGATCCTGCCAGGATCCTTGAGGCAAAAAAAAGAGGACTAAAAAAAAGAAAGAAAAGGAAGAAAGAAAGAAAAGGAAGAAAGAAAGAAAAGGAAGAAAGAAAGAAAAGGAGAAAGAAAGAAAGGAAGAAAGAAAGAAAAGGAAGAAAGAAAGAAAAGGAAGAAAGAAAGAACGAAAAAGAAAAGAAAAGGAAGAAAGAAGAAAGGAAGAAAGAAAGAAAAGAAGAAGAAGAAAGAGAGAGAAAGAAAGAAAAGAAGAAGAAAGAAAAGAAGAAAAAAAAAGGAAGAAAGAAAGAAAAGGAAGAAATAAAAGGGGAAAAGGAAAAAGAGAAAAATTTTTAAAAGAAGGAAAAAAAGAAAAAAAAGGAAAAAAGGGGGGAAAAAGGCAAGTAAAAAGGCAAAAGATAAAAGGAACAAGAAAAAGGGAAAATAAAAATAAATAAAAATATTAAAAAATAAGATAAAAGGAAAAAATAAGAAAGGAGGAAAAAAGGAAAAAGAAAAGGAAAAAATAATTAAAAAATGAAAAGGTCATAAAGGAGGAAAGGGAAAAGGAAAAAGGAAAAAAAAGGAAAAGGAAAAAAAAAGGAAAAAGGAAAAAAAAGGAAAAAGGAAAAAAAGGAAAAGGAAAAAAAAGGAAAAAGGAAAAAAAAGGAAAAAAGAAAAAAAAAAAGGAAAAAGGAAAAAAAAAAACCAAAAAAAAAAAAAAAAAAAAGGAAAAAGAAAAAAAGAAAAAAAGGAAAAAAAAGGAAAAAGGAAAAAAAAAAGGAAAAAGAAAAAAAAGGAAAAAAGGGAAAAGAAAAAAAAAGGAAAAATGAAAAAAAAAAGGAAAAAATAAAAAAGAGGGAAAAAAAAGGAAAGAAAAAAGGGGAAAAGAAAAAAAATTAAAAGTAACCAAAAAAAGTAAAAAACCCCAACCAAACATATTAAAGAAATAAAACCAGAGGGATGCCCCCGACCCTCCCCCCAGCCTAACACACACACACAGAACACACAGAGACGCCAGCACAGTCACAAAACCAGAGAGAAAAGCTCTGAACTCCCCTCCACCAGCCTCAAACCACAGCAGAGCAAGGGAAGGGAGAGCCACACTTCCTGCCACAAGCAGCAAATTTCCTTCATTGCTTTTATTAAAGACTTGGTAATTTACTGCTCCCAAGTTAACAGGGGCTGTGGCCCCTGCTTCAGCAGTCTCACTGACACAGTGGATCCCTACCCTGCCACTGTCCTACTTTTTGAGTCTCCTGCCTGCATGGTGATCCCTGGGTCAGCCAAGCCCTGGCACTTACCTTCCCGGACACAGACTACCGAGCTCTCGTCCTACGCTGCTCTTCAGCCCTTTCCGTTAAGCTGCATGTAAGGCTCTGGAAAGCCTTCCCCTTCTACATGTGGGTGTGCTTTCCTTGGCAGCCAGCCAGAAGTTAAGGACAGCTAAAAGCTTTTAAAGGCTTTTTTCTTTCCTTTCCCCTCCGTGTGTGCTCGACAGCAGATCTCCGAGGGCTGTAACATGAGGGCTTATTGGTTTCACAGTAGGCAGGCAGTCACCTCTTGAAACAGCTCCTGCCTCCCCAAAATTTGCTGTGTGTCGGGCAGGAGGGAGAGGGTAGGGCTTCTATCAGCTCTGGGGCTGCTAAGAGAGTTTCTCAAAAAGACCCAGCTCAACAGCACAGAAGGTACAAGAGGAAACGCACCGAGCTCGTCAGCACAGCCCTGCCAGCCCTGCGGCAGGCGAGCTCCCCAAAGCCGCTACTGCTGGCTAGCCCTGGGCCACACCGAGGGCCCCGTGCTCCCGAAAAGCAACCGCTCGCCTCAGAGATCTGCAGGCTGAACAACAGCTCGGTAAGCACCAAAGGTGACTACAGTTTCTCTGAAGGAGGATAAGGCCAAAGTGGACACCAACCACAAACCTACGACAAAGATCAAGGTCCCAGGCGTCTCGCTCCTACGCCGTGGCTGCCTCCGGCCGCTCGCCTGACCCTTTCCCGAGGAATATTGCTTTGACTTTAGGAAGAGAGCTGCGGACGCTCGCATCGCGCGCTGCGGCAGGGAGGAAACCTGGGCCCTGAACAGAGGAACTGGAACACAAGCATTCACCTCACGCTTCAGTCAGACTGTTTTGAGATCGTAGACAAAATAAAAAGCAGCAGTATAGCATCCATGTATACATGTATGTATTTATATAATATATATACACACACACACTCAGGTAGAGCCAGCTTGCCTACGGGCCAGCGGGTACAAATCACTGTCGAGAGCACTTGGATCTGTAGTTTATTCATGTTCTAACCAATGAAAAACAAACAAACAAACAAACAAACCATAATGGCAACATGGCAGCAATAAATAGAAATAAAAATTAAAAAAAGAGAAAAAAAAAAAAAAGGAAAGAAAAAAAGCAAGAGGTTAAATAAAAATAAAAGAACAGAAAAGGAGAAAGGGGAAACTAAATACAGGTTCTAGCCGTGGGTTTAAAAATCAGGGCTGTTGGAGAAGGTGGCATCCTGCAAGTCAAAACTGCAGTCGGAAAGGGAATTAACGTGTTACAACATCAACCAAGTAGACTTGTTACAGTTCACATTATAAACCCCCGGTGTCCTTCTCCTCCCTGCACCTTGGGCAACAGGAAAGCCTGCTCAAATCTACAGCCTGGGTGTGGGGCAGGAGGGGGGAAAAAAAAACCCAGAAAGAAACAAACGACAACAAAACCCCAACGGAAACAACCCCACCACAAACCCAAGATTTCAGTGGCCACTTCCCCAAAAAGTCCTGCAGCATCCCTGGTTGGGTCCTCGCCCCCTCTGAGGATTTTGTTCATCTGCTCTTCTCTGCTGAAGATGGGAGGAGCTGCTTGAGTAAAGCCAGCTGCTTGTGTTCATGCGTGTGTGTGTATTATATTATATAGAGCCCACCCGGGTGAGGCTTCTCCCACAGCGAAGCTGCAGGTTTCTTCTTCACTAGCACGGACTCTTTTACAACGACAGGCTTCCACTAGCAGTTCAAGCCTTAGACACGTGGCAAACCCTCCCCCCACCCAACCCCATGGCAACCCTATTTTCCTACCATGCTGCCTGCTTCCCCACCTGGAGCCGGGGCAGTTCTTCAGACAGCCCGGGGTAGGGCTTCACCGGGCGAGAAACGCCGAGCTCTGTCGAACGACCCCTGCTAAGCTCCCGACCAAATTCAAGCTCTGCACTACAGCAAAGTCCAAAACTTCACTTACAAATAAAATGGTAAAAAACAAACAAACAAAAAAAAGGACCAAGACCCCCCCAAAATAATAAGGAAAAAAAAAAAAAAAGAAGAGGTTTGGGTTTGTTTTTTTTTTTTTCCTCCTTCTTTCTGTCGGGGGAGGGAGGGAAGGAGGGGAGGAAGGGAGGGAGGGGGTGGGGCACGAGGCAAGAATCCTGGTTCTGAAGTACACAACAGCCAACTTCCAAGATGAAGAGATTGTCGAGGGGGACAGACATTGGTTCGTTGTATTGCTCCACTTTCCCTCCTCCCCTTCCCCCCACCCCCTCCCCCCTCCCCCACCTAAGTCCCCTGCCCCGGACAACCCTGCAGAGTGAGGATACAATGCAACTGGATTTGTATTTATAGGTATTTTTTACAAGGTTAAATAAGAACGACAATAATAATAATAATAATAACAATAATTAATAATCATAAAAAAAAAAAGGAAGAATTGAACACTAGAACGAACAGGTTGGTTGGTTTGTTGGGTAAATTTTTGTTGTTGTTTGCTTTGTTTTGTTTGTTTGGTTTTTTGTTTTTTGTTTTGTTTTTTTGTTTCTCTCCTCTTTTTAATTTTCTTTCCAAATGTGACCAGTTGTTGCTGAGCAAGACTCAAAATTACTGGTGATTTGTGGGTTTTTTTGTTTGTTTGTTTAATTTATTTATATAATTACGTTGGTTTGGTTTGTTTTGTTTTGCTTTCCTCTCCTGTGCAGCTGGCTGCTTGGTACCGGTTCAGGTGGAGTTGGAGGCTGATGCTGTAGCTACACTATTGGTCTGAACTCGTTCTCCCGCGTTAACATCTGCAAACGACAGGCGAGAAGGGAGGGAAGAGAGAAGAGAGGGAGGGAGGGAAAAAAAACAACAACCAGCATTACCTCCAAGATACAGATACACACGGAACAACAGCAGTGGCATTCTCTGCACTGGAAAACCCCCAGCCACCACCAAAATGCTGTTTCAGCTATCAGCCAGTGCTGTTCCCCGGGACCACTGCTGGGCCCCATGCTCTTTAATATCTTTATCGATGATCTGGACGAGGGCATTGAGTCCATCAATGGGTAGAGTGTCCCTGCCCATGGCAGGGGGGTTGGAACTAGATGATCCTTGTGGTCCTTCCTAAATGAAACTATCCTATCATCAGTAAGTTTGCAGATGACACCAAGCTGGGGGCAGGAGTTGATCTGTTAGAGGGTAGCAGAGCTCTGCAGAGGGACCTTGACAGGCTGGACAGATGGGCAGAGGCCAAGGGCAGGAGACTGAACACAGCCAAGTGCCGGGTTCTGCACATTGGCCACAACAACCCCATGCAGTGCTACAGGCTGGGGGCAGAGCGGCTGGAGAGCAGCCAGGCAGAAAGGGACCTGGGGGTACTGGTTGATGGTAGGCTGAACATGAGCTTGCAGTGTGCCCAGGTAGCCAGGAAGGTCCATGGCATCCTGGCCTGCATCAGGAACAGTGTGGCCAGCAGGAGCAGGGAGGTCATTGTGCCCTGTACTCAGCACTGGTTAGGTGGCCTTGAGTCCTGTGTCCAGTTCTGGGCCACTCAGTTTAGGAAAGATGTGGAGTTGCTGGAAGGTGTCCCAGAGGAGGGCAACAAAGCTGGGGAGGGCTTTGGAGCACAGCCCTGTGAGGAGAGGCTGAGGGAGCTGGGGTTGCTTAGCCTGGAGAAGAGGAGGCTCAGGGGAGACCTTCTTGCTCTCTACAACTACCTGAAGGGAGGTTGTGGACAGGCAGAGGTTGGTCTCTTCTCCCAGGCAACCAGCACCAGAACAAGAGGACACAGTCTCAAGCTGTGCCAGGGGAGATTTAGGCTGGATGTTAGGAAGAAATTCTCCAGAGAAAGAGAGATTGGCCATTGGAATGTGCTGCCCAGGGAGGTGGTGGAGTCACCATCACTGGAGGTGTTTAGGAAGAGACTGGATGGGGTGCCTGGCGCCATGGTTTAGTTGATTAGATGGTGTTGGGTGATAGGTTGGACTTGATGATCTCAAAAGTCTTTTCCAACCTGGTTAATTCCATTCTATGTCTGACTTCAGGGGTTGCAGGTGGAGCAGCTCATTTTGGGGACAGGATGAGTTGTGGGCCCACATGGCAACACCTGTGTAGGCTCTAGAAGGTTCTGCAGGACATAACATTGCCCCCACAAGTGCTACGTTGCCCAGGTTGCATTCCAGTAACTCTGCACTGCAAGACAGGGCAGATGAGCCTCGCAGCAGCTAACGCATCAAGGATCTGTGGCTGCTGCAAGGTTTGGTGCTGGGGTTTCCTGCTGTGAGGCCTGCTCGTAGCAAAGCTGCCTGTTGATGGTGTGAGTGAGCGAGCGCAGGCAATGCAGGCGACGCGTCTGCTTCCCTGGCAGAAGCAGCTTGTGTGTTAATGTGGAATTCAGGCACTTCTTGCCTCAGAAAACGTCTTTCAAGTCTACTGCTTCCTTCTGTGTTGCTCAACCAAAGTTGGATCTGCCACCCTCTGAACTGCTGAAGCAGATTAATGTCAAGGCCTGAAGCCAGTAAACAAGGTTTAGGCAAGCATATGACAATAGTTAGAGGATCAAGTCTCTACAGCAAATTGGCTTACAACACCTTCTCTTCTCTGGGAGGAGCAGTGCTCCACAGAGTCAAGTCACAGGATCATAGAATCACTTTGGTTGGAAAAGAACTTTAAGATGAAGCCCAATCATTATCTAACTCTACCGAGGCTGCTGCCAAACCATGTGCCTCAGCACCACATCTCTGTGTCTTTGAAACACCTCCAGGGATAGGGATTCCACAACCTCCACAGGGAGCCTGTTCCAGTTTTGAGAACCATTTCAGTGAAGAATTTTCTTCTAAAAGCCAACACAAACCTCCCCTAGCACAATGTGAAGCCATTTCCTCTCATGTTGAAGTACATTCCAAGAAAACCCAGGGACTGCAAAGAAACACCCAAAGGCAGTTGCCTGTATCTGTGTTCTCATAGCTCATATGCATTAGGTATTTTCTCTAGAGCAATTGTTCTTAGCATTAGGGGAGTTGGCAAGGGAGGAAAACAATAGGTGCACCAACTTCATCTGGAGACATTCTATGTGGCATCTAACGAGGATGGTGACAGAAAGGTAAGAGGATGAATGGTTAAACACATGAAATACTCAACACAATAAATATGGGATGGGAAACAGTTAGTAAGAGGTTGCCTACATGAGACTGTCATGCATTTCTGCTGCTTGGTTTAAGCAAGGTTAACTGCAAAACCATCAACATGGCAACAAGGGAAAAAAACAGGAAGACTTCTTATCTCAGCACAGAAGAGGGCAGACTGGGCAAACAGTGCATTTGGAGAGGCAGAGGGAAAAGGGCTCATAAAAAGAACGAACAGATTTTCTGATCACAGACTGGAGTACAGTGTGACTAGCACAAATAACAGACATGGCCAAAGACAACTGCTGGGCAGTGGGGGAGCAGTGGTACTTCTCCAGCACAGAAGAGCTCTTGAGGCAACACAGCCTTGGGCAATGCTGCATGGCCACCTGCTAATGAAATTGCTCTCCTCTCCTGCCACACTAACCTGACTGTAGCTGGAACTGCAGCCACAAGTGCAGGTAAGAACATGAGGGATACTCTAGAGATGGACAGTACTTGGCAAGTTACAAATTCAGTAACATGAACAGCAACAGGAAATCAAACAGCAGCACCCAGCAATACAAGGGACAAGTGGGAAGAGAGGATGATGTCTATTTGAAAAGGAAATGCTGAGGAGGAGCATGTGGGAAGAAACTGAAATCCTCCTGTGGGCAGAGGATGCCAGACAGCTGCTCTGGGAGTTTCCCATTCCCTTCCCTCTCACCTCAAATTAATTGCAACCCCTCCCTCACAAAGGAGTGGCCACTGTGATGAAAAAGAAAAAGCATTAAGGCAGCAGGAGGGCAGTACCAATGTTACCTGGAAAGCTATCCTTGTGCGTGAGAGAGGGCCTCCTACGTGGAGAGTTCCCATGAAGGAGCAACTCCCACGAGCATGCAGACCAACAATGACCATGGAAACCAAAAGCAACCCAGCTGGACAGCTAACAGTCCACACTTTAAACTCTCACTGTGCCTGTTCTAGATTAAATTTTCAGGTATGGCTAAACTCCAATCAGTGCAACATCTGCTGTGCCTGATGCGAGCTGTCCAGCTGGAGCCTGTACCGCTGGCAGAGGATTTCTCTGTATGTGCACAGAAAGTGCTTGTATTTCATTTGCTGAAAGGAAATGTGCCTTTTGATCTCCTGTTCCTGAAGACAGCAGAGGCTGAAATTGTTATCATTACATTGCTACTGAGCAGAGATAAAGGGGGAAAAAAAAAGACAAGGGGCTGGAGCTGCTTCCTGTAACATATGCTCCCTCTCTGTCATCACTCAAAGGGGAGAGACATACACATACCACTTGTTAAAAAGGAAATAAACCAGGTGATGCAACCCAACACCATTTATGTGGGGCTTTTCAGCACAACATATAGAAATCCACCCAGGACAGAGTGCAGAGCCTGCTCAAGGCTGTACTGGCTCCAAACAGGCAAGAAAATGCAGCAGTTTGACATTCTGGCTTGTTCTTTGACTCTGCATTGATCAGACGTTTGGGGGAACAAAGAGAGGTTTGTTCCAGCATCTCTTCACTAAAGCACCACAGAAAGAACACAACTGGAGTTTACTCCTCCTCACCAGCAGAAAACAGTGTTTGGGCCTGAGGGAAGAAAATTGAGGCCTTCAGCAATGCTGTTAAAGCATCTGCTTTGTAAAGATCCCTGTGTCATGGTGGAAGCCCTGCAGGGGAATGAAACTAGGAGCTGACATGCAGCCTCCAGTACGGGGGCAGAGGACTACACAGCAGACTGTGGCTTGAGGTCAGGGCAGCCTCTTTGTCCTAAACTACCCATCTGACACCTCTGCCTAGGGGTGCAAAGAAACCACACTGGGGCTTAAATGTCAGCTGCTTTCAAAAGTTCTTCCAGAGGGCAGAAGTATCTCTCACTGATGTAGAGCACCTCCTCCAATTCTGTTTTTTCCCTCCAAGCAATGCCTGAACTTTCTTGGAAGGCAGGTGACACTCCCCAGAGACCTCATGGAAAGGAAAGATGGGGCTACAGTTCAGAGAAAGCCAGAGGCGCCAACTCAGTCTGAGAAAGCCCATTAGCACTAATGACAGCGTTAGCTGGTTGGATTTGTAACGCTGACAAGCCGTGCTGCTCATCTGCAAAGAGACAGACACAAACCCACCACCAGCCTGGGAATTCTTACAGGACAGCTGACAGGACAAAGAGGAGGAGGAGAAAAGCTTGGTTTTCCCATTGTGGCTGCATATGGGATTTAGAAATCCAGAGCTTGTGGCAAAACTGGTGAGCCTGAAGCATGCGAGGTTTGCTCCTTGAACTGACATGGGCACATCCCTGCACTGAGCTTGCAGACATCTCAGCACATTGCTTGTCCCTCTTGTCCTGCTACCCTGAATGCACTCAGTCTTGTTTTATGGAGCACTGCCGTGTTTTTCAGCTGCCAGGCACTGGCAGGTAGCACCAGCTCTAATCTCTTTTGTTGCTGAAAGTTCAGGCAGACGCTGCATTGGGGATTACACGGGATCAGCGCAGCGGGATGCCTCAGCTGATGACCCCGGCACCCCTGCTGCCACAGCTCCCCTGCAGATGGCAATTACACTCTTCCCGTCCTAATGCTGACTAACAGAGAGGTAACTACTGCTGCTGGCTGATCCAGGAAGAAGAACGTGTAGTCATGTGAGCAGCTGACACATTCAGCTGGGTCTGCATGCTCCCCTCTAAGGTGCTGTGGCTGCAGAGCTATGAAGCCATCCTCCTCCAGAGAGATCAAGCCAGCGGCCACAGGAGTCAAGCTGCAGTGGGATTTTTCATCAGCGGCCGACAGTAGAGTTCACAAAGCCGGCACCCCATTTCAAGCAGGGACCAGTAACTCTCTTTTCCCTTCTCCTCCACTTTGATTTAGATGTGCCACTCACAGTAACAAGGGACACTTAGATGAATTCAAGGCTTCACACACTGACTGCAAAGTCAGCTTCCATTTGTAGTCCAGCTTTAAGCCTCAAGAGAAGAGGCAATGTACAACAAAGGCAATTGTTTAACACTCAGAAACTAGCTGCAATAACTCCCCTACAACTGTGATCATGCTTACTGTTGCATCAGTGTTGAAATCGTCACTGTGAATCTGTCAGCTAACCAAAGTTACTCACTTTCAGTAACTTCAAGAATGCAGCTGTGTGCCACCTTGGTTAGTGCAGGGGCTCGTACTGTTGGCTTCACGACACTCACCCTGTTAACGTGGTATGTTGCAGAGCAAATTTTTCTCTCTCAATACCACACCACTGCTGAGTCTCCTGGCAAACACTACTTTGCTAGATTTTGGACAAACAAACCTCATTTTTCTAGTTATTTTCCAGCTATGACCCTGCCTCAGTGCATGGCAAAATGCAGTGCTTTACTTACTCTGTCAGGAAGCTGAGGTTCTGACCTGGCTGCACACCAACATCACAGCTATGAAAACTGAGTAGCTATCTGCAACCAGGTAACAACTACTCACCTAGGTTATCTACAGAGATGCCCTAGCACTCTGCACTTCCAATGCAGGTGCACCTATGCCTCAAAGCTTACAGAGTAGGCAACTACCCTGGATAGAACAAGGGACACTCGAACCACAGTATGGGTTCTGCGTGCTAGAGGGAGGCAGAAGTTACACACTGTAATGTGAATTACAGTTACATCTAACTTGCTTTGCCCTTTGCATTGCCCCAAGAGCCACATTTTATTGCACCTTCACCACTCAAAAGAGTAGTGTGTGACTGCTTAGTCACACAAGCAAATATTCTGCAGAGAAGTGTCCTGTCCATTGGGATGCCCTGGGTTAAGGTGGGGGAGCTGCTCCTACGCTGCTTTAGCAGCTACTGAAGAAACAGAAATTCAGTGCTCTAGGATGGGTGGGGAAGAAGGCACCTCTTAAAAATATCCTGCTAAGTGTGTAACATCAGCATGCACACAACAGATTAACAGGGCCTAATGCTAAAAATCACAGCTCTGATGAGGCTCCCAGCACCTGCTGTGAGAAGCCCATGCGAGTAAGAGACTACTGAGCAGCTGTGCTGCAGAAACCCAAAGCTGCAAGCTGCCCAGGACTGAACTTTATTTCACAACTTCTTTCAAGGCTGCCAGGATACTTTTCTTTGGCTTTTGAACAAGAGGTCCTATCCCAAATCAGCAGTGCTTGCAAACAGGAGATTTAAAAATACTGATGTCAATAAGTGGTTGGGTTTGGGAGGTTTTGTTTGCTTGGGTTTGTACGTGTCATATTTAGGACTCGGCCTAACCCATTCCCCCCCCCGACATGGACTCTTGGAAAATGCTGGGTGAAAACAGATTTCTTAACCCCACTAATTCCTCAAAGCTTGTATCTTGGCAAAGAGAACTCCTAGAAGGCATGAAAAGGACATGAAATGGAACAGTAATTCTCAGAGGAGCTACAAATAATTTTCCACGTTTGATTTTGTAGTTTTTTGATTACTTTTACTACTCTATCTGCTCCCCACTCCCCTGTTCTCAAGCAACAGATGCACACAGGAGGGAACAGAGCACATGACTATTTGCACAATACTGCCAAGTGTGTGAAACAAACACCCTAAACCTGAACACAGCAATTCTGCTCTCTCCTGAATTTGAAGCACACAGATTGTACAGGCTGTATCTTGCATCCACTGTGACTTTATTGTCAGGGTCAAGCCTCATCTTCCAAACCTGGCTGCATCTATCCATCCTGTGTATGAAAATACTTTCTATGCAGCACTGGTTGGACCAGGTGCATCAGGTAGCAGCAACAGTTCAGCACATCCACCTGCAAGTGCTTCCCTGCACGTTTCAAGGAGACCTTTTTAATTAGGGCTTCTCCTTAGCAGCTATCTTACATTCAGTGAGTGTCCTGCACCTCAGAAGGGGGTCACAGCCTTGTCCAATGGGAGTGACGTGCATCCAGGATATGTATGGAAGCACACCCATTTTACAGCTATCTCTGGCTGCCCAAGCCCTGAGACAGCTGGCTGGTGTGCTGACTCAGAGGAGGAGTGCCATGTACTGAATCACCTCTGCCACATCCTGCTGCACCTGGGATTTTCCCTGGGAGTCTTGCAACTGGTATCACCAGGCTTTTAAGCTTTCACTGGAAACAGAATGCAATATGGAATGGGCTAGAGGCCAACAGCCAGCTTTTAAAAGGTTTTGGATAGAAACTTGAGAGGGGACATGAGAGGTAAAGAGAAGTTCACTCAGTGCTTTGCAAAAACCCAGAAGTGTCTGCCTTGTGCCCAAGGATGACACAAGCAAACTTGGTAAGAAGCAACTGAAGCTACTTAAGATGAAGCAGTAAGTACAACTGACTGAACTCCCAAACTGGACTCTTAAGTGCTAATGCCTTTGGGGGGAAAAAAAAGATCCTCTCCATCCAAGCTCCATGGAGGCCACATGTACTAAGCCAGCTGCTGCTTCTCTTCCTAAGCATCACAAACTCATGCTCCAAGTCAGGATTAGTTTTAGACTGGCTGAAAACTCAGAAATTAGGTGCAAGCTGATCCACATAATTTGCTAAAAAACAGGTGAGAATATTTTTTTTAGTAGTGGAAGTCTCAGTGAGAAGGATCAAACAACTGAAAGGGTGAAGGCAGAGCTTAAGCACCCTGAGGTAGGATTTGGGTTGGTGACCTCAGCCAAACTGGTACCTATCAAGACTGAATTTCAGGTGATGCTGAACAAACTCTTCTTCCCTGGTCACCCCAAGGGGCAAGGTGGTTTGCAGGCTTCAGCAGAAGAAAGGTGCCAAGCCAGAGGCAGCATGGGTGGGGAGGGAGGAAGGGAAGAAGGGAGGGAGGGAGGAAGGGAGGGAATGAGGTGTTCTCACCTGAGGCCGCTGTAGCGTTTGTAGGGGTTGAAGCAGCTGCTTGGTTCCGGGCATGAGCAGGGATGAGGATCGAAGCCAGAGATGGGTTACTTGACAGTTCTAGAAGGGAGGTGGAACAAACAAGAGTTAGCTCATCACCTACAGAGTGCCCCACATGCAGAGGTTTCCCCCCCAGCAGCAACCTCCTGCCCTTACATGCCCTTACAGGCAAAGGTCACACTACATTTTCATCTTTGCTGACCACCAGAAGTACAACCACAATGGTATCTGGCATGACAGCCTCCAGAGTGAGACTGTCGTAACTACAAACAGTGGTGCAAGGGAACTATTTCCTAGAGAAAGACAGTGGGTTGGGAGCAAAGAACCAGCCAGGCCTGTTCCTTATCAAGGGCCTGATAATGTCATTTCCTTCTGAGCACTGGAAGGACTCCCTTCACAAACTCACTTGCAGTCAAGTCTCAAGGAGAAGGTTGGTAACAGCAGTGCTGCTTTGGGCACTGGTTCAGCAAGCAAGCAAGCAGCTGGGACAGTTGCTCCAAGAGCTTCAGGGATTTAGTTCTTTGGCTCACTCAATCACCCCTTTTCTCAAGGACTCAGGAACCCAAGACCAATCTCTCCTTGGCCAAGGCCGAGAAGTAAGATGTCCTTTAAATCCACAAAGAAAAGCAAAGGGAATTGGTCTGCTGGGCAATTTAAATAGACAACAAAATGATGCAATCATTCTTCCTAAAGACATTAACCAAAGAAAAAATAGTCATGTCTTGTAGGCTCCAAAACTAATATAGCTTCAATGTGTGTCAGAAGGAGAAACAGGCATCTCACAGGCACAACTGTGGGAGGATGAAGGGCAACACACCGCCAACAAATGACAATCTTCTGGCACCTTTTCAAGAGAATTCAGGGCCTTGCAGAAGGAGGGCCTAAGCTTAGGCAAGACAGGTCCTGTTTATTTCAGAAAAAGGAATGATTGGCTGTCCCTTGAGAAAGCAACATCTGGTTAAAAGGATGTGAATGGTCACCTCACATAAGGAGGCTGACGAGTTTTGGAGCTCCTGGAGGTCACCTGGGGAAGTGAGAGTAGACACCTTGCACACATGACCTCCAGGCAGCAAGGGCTGTACAGAAACCCATCCAAATCACATCATGTGTTCAGGAAGGGGTTTTGTACACAGTCTTAAATTATTTGGCCTCATATTTAGGAGGTTATTGCTTTTCCTTAACAGGAGCTTTAAACTTAGGGCCTAAAGGGATCAGTAGGCTAGATGGTGATTTATTCCCTCCTCCCCCCCAATTAAGTTACATTAGGCTTCTTTACTGCTAGGAGGGCCAGATGCAGAAGGCTCTTGCCTGCTTGTAAGCCTCTTATTACTACACATTTTGAGACTGTGTTTCAGAACTTCAGTCTAGAACCAAAGAGAAGTTGCAATGCTCCCTGCAACCCACACAATGTATCCTGTAACACTCCATTCAGGTCTAAGACTGAGCTAGTCCTTCTGGAAAGTCTCAGTACTCACAGCATTTGCACAGACACTAATCTCCAAATCCACATGTGACTACTTCAGAATTCACATATTTGTAATAGCATTCAGAACTGACAAGCCTCCATTTTAAATGGGAAAACAAACTGAAGAAAGAGGACTCCTCAAGTGTCGAAGCTGAACACCAGTGCTACACTGATACTTCAATACTATCTTGAGCGTTAGCTGCTCTGTGATAAACAACACTGCTCCTTCAGTACTTTTTCCAAAGCTGCTTCTCAGATCTGTTGTAACTGGGAATCTGCTGTTTACCTTACTCCTTTGAAAGTTTCTACTACCTCAGCATTATTTTCTGCTCATCACTGGCAGCAACATGGGGCTGGGACCGAAGCAAAGTCAGAGCGACAACTTCAAGGAAACCAAATCACAGTTACTACCCTCTGCTGCTAAGTGGTGCCTTGAGGTTGCAGTTACAGAATTCCTGCATCACTGCAGGCAAAGAACCACTGCAATGGCACTGCAAGCCCCTTCTCATTCCTCCTGTATGTTTGTCTAAGGCTGTCAGAACACCTCCTTATGCAGATGCAGGGCCAGTTCATGGCAAATATGGCTTTGTCCTTTTAAAGGCAAATATAACCATCTCTCTGGAGCTACCTTAAACAACTTGCATAAAGACTAGAAGACTGATCCTGTTCCCTTCTCAACCCCCACATTATCTTTGTTGGTATGAAGTTTCTTACATTCAACATGCTCTGAATTGTCTTGATGCCTCACTGAAGAGGAGCAAGCCAATTTAGACAAGAAATAACCAAAGTAAATGGAACTCTTGGCTGAAGTCTAATAGTTTCGCTTGAGAACTTGTTTGAACTTTTGCTCTATCATATTTTTGCAGCCATCCTGTCTGTAAGGACAAGATATTTCAACACCAAGGAGAAGCTTGACCCGTGGTGTATCTAAAGCCTGTATTGTAAGTATTGAGAACCTTTGTTCTCCGTGATTTCCAGCACATCATTTGGACAAGCTGTTGAACTGTAGCCTGCTTATCTAAATCAAATCAAAGGTTGGGTCAATTACAACCATAGTGCTGCAAGGTGGTATTGTGGTCAAGGCAATCCAGACAAAGGTTTCAACACCATGTGAAAGGAGCAGCTATACCAATTCATTTATGAGACTAAGCTCCCATTGACATCAGCTGGGAGAAAAGCTTTGGCTTTCTTCTGGATCCAGTCACGCCATTTGCAGCCAGTTTACACCTCAGATAAAGAGGAGGAATGAAATTGTCCAGTTCTGCTAGAACACAAGACCATCTGTGTCCCCAAAGGCAAGAAAACACTTACAGCTTGGAAACACTGCAGTGCTCTTTTTCAGGGTTGGTATATTCGATATATCAACACCCTCAGAATCCCCTGGAACAACGAGTCTTGTGTCACGTTTGCTTTGTCACTATAACAGACTTATCACAGAATCAGTCAGGGTTGGAAGGGACCACAAGGATCATCTAGTTCCAACCCCCTGCCATGGGCAGGGACACCTCACCCTAGATCAGGCTGGCCAGAGCCTCATCCAGCCTGGGCTTAAACACCTCCAGGGATGGGCCCCCAACCACCTCCCTGGACAACCCATTCCAGGGCTTCACCACCCTCATGGGGAAGAACTTCCTCCTCATGTCCAGCCTGAATCTCCCCACCTCCAGCTTCATTCCATTCCCCCTAGTCCTATCACTCCCTGATATCCTGAGAAGTCCCTCCCCAGCCTTCTTGTAGGCCCCCTTCAGATACTGGAAGGCCACAATGAGGTCACCTCGGAGCCTTCTCTTCTCCAGACTGAACAGCCCCAACTCCTTCAGTCTGTCCTCACAGGAGAGGTGCTCCAGCCCTCTGATCATCCTCGTGGCCCTTCTCTGGACACCTTCCAGCACCTCCAGATCCCTCTTGTAATAGGGGCTCCAGAACTGGAGGCAGTACTCCAGGTGGGGTCTCAGCAGAGCTGAGTAGAGGGGGAGAATCCCCTCCCTTGACCTGCTGGCCACACTTCTCTTGATGCAGCCCAGGATCTGATTGGCTTTCCGGGCTGCAAGTGCACATTGAGAGCTCCTGTTGAGCTTCTTGTCCACCAGCACCCCCAAGTCTCTCTCCTCACAAAACAAAGCACAAGCTTTGTTTTCCTTTCTTTCCCTCTCCACATGCCCTGAGCAGAAGTATTCCAAATGGCATGCAAATGGTCCTACTAATGATTTTGGGTCACACTGAAAGAGTCTGGTTAAAAATGAAAGGGTTATTAAATAAAAGCAAGCAAACAAAATTTCTCTTTTTAAAGGTCATGACCTAGTCTCATAAAAAATTATAATTAAAAAAAAACCACCAAAACCCAACAAAACCAAACACTTCAGCAAAAAAGCCATTAAGAGGCCTGCTAACCATTCCTAAGTGCTGAATCACAGACAAATCTCAGTCTGTAATGGCCAACATGGAGTGACAGTAACGTCTGTGCCCCAGCACAATCACTGACACATTACAAGACATTTAGGAAATGGTTGTCATTTCACAGATTGTTTGAAAATTCAGGTTCTAAAGGAAAAAGTGCTTTCTGTCTTGCAGGTGTAACAGCCAGGGAACTGCAGCTCTGAGGCTAGTGGAGAAACCTCTTTGGTCCAAGTAATTTTTTCAAACCCCAATTAGGCAGACAACAGCTGTTTAAAGACCACAAGAAACTTAAAAGGCATGACACTAAGAATGACCAGATAAAGCTCTCTTCAACAGATCTCATCTCTGCAATGAAGTAAGCACCTGCAGGCTCCACAACTAGTGCACTATGATCTTTAGGTTCCATACACTCTCGCTGCTTCCCCCCCCGGCTCCTCAGCTCTATCTGAACAGCATCAGTACCCAGATCAGCAGATTTGCTGCTTTCTGAAAAATCAATCCAAGACATCATCAGTGGTCAGATTCATGCTGTTTCTAAGAGCTTTGCCCTCAGGCCTTCTGCAGCTACCTCCTGCTTCATGAATTTCAAGCAACGGGTTATAGCCAAATAAAACACTTACTCTAAAACTTAATATCATCTGTTGAAAACAAATGCTGTTCAAAACAAAAGGTTGTCTTTCATTACTCTTCCAATTACCACAGATGACTTAATCTGAGTCATTGTCTGATTTCCAATGCTCTGGCTGCTTTTCCCAGTTGGGATTCCTGCTTTGGAGTAGCCAATTTGATGGGACCTTGCACAGTCTGGTTAAAGAGCAAGAATGGCACAGTGGCCACAGGAGAAGCAAAAGCTTCTGGTTTATCTTGAGCTTGCAGTCAGGCTTGCTGCTGCACATTTACTAACTACAAAGCTCTTAAAAATCACTGTGGTAAGCCATGTATTAATTTACTTTAAACACCTAGTTTTGGGTGGGGGTTTTGTTGTTTTGGTATTTGTGGGGTTTTTTGGGTGTATGTGTTTTGCTGCTGGTGTGTGTTGTTTTTTTCCCCCTGCCTCCCCATTTCAGATAGCAAAGCTGATACTTGCCAACGACAGAAAAATGCTTTCCTGAAGCCTAAGAAAACAGCTCCACTGGAAATGATTTTCTTTTTGGCCATTCCCATGATTCATTGCACAAGGGAAGAGCACATCTGCTCCTCAGGATGGCTAAAGAGGAGCTTTAAATGTAATTGAGCATTAGGGTAGCTTACCCAACTGTTTCCATGCTGCCTGGGTGGAAACCAGGGACATATTCTCAATACATACATTTATTTTTCCACTAAGGATTTAAAACCATGACTCACCACAGAGCTTTCCAACCCTTGTAAAAATCCCTGTTTGCATGTAGTAGATAGGCCAAATCTTATTGAAAAACAGCAAGAAATACTTTCAAAAAACAGGGGTGAATCTGTTTTAAGCTATTGAGAGCAAAACTAACTAGCTTAGGTACCAAAGATGTCCTTAGAAGGGGAAGGTAATTCATGAGTACTGTGACAAGAAAGGACCTGTAACATAACTACTGAACTTAGATGCAGAAAGCAGTTAAGAAGACAGTGAACTGGAAGCAGAAGTCCTTTTCTTGAACACTAAGGTGATCTTGCTTTGGGAAATGTTTTAGTATATTCAACATATTTGCCTTCTGCAAGGCAACCATTTGAAGTAAGCTATAAGCTTATTTCTCCGCCCTTCTTGTGTTTTAACTTTCAAAGGACTCCACATATTGAAAGAGAGCTCTGTTTCACATTTTGGCAGATAAGCACTGCACACACTAAAGAGTCTGAAAAACTACATGGATGCTCAGTGAGCCAAAAAGGTGTTTGGGGCTTTCAACAGAAAATGCACACAGATCTGCTCTTGCTCCAAGAGTGAGAGCTGGCAGCTAATAACTACAAAAAATGTGCTCCGACATTAATTACTTGCATATTTCTCTACCATACTTCTCACATTCTCTGTCTTGGCAGGCAAAACTATTCAAGGAGGGGTAATCAGTTTTATATTTCTGACTTCTGTGGGGAAAAAAAAAAGTCTATGGTTTTAAAATTTGATACCAATCTTGCTTTAAATCAAAGCCTGTCTGTCTGTCACTTCTGCCCTTTCCAAATGACCAAGTCAATGCAATGTCAGATGACCATATAGCACATCAGGTCTGGACACCAGAACTTCTATTTATCCCTTATCAGGAAGCAAAATGGGCAGCAACACTACAACCTCCCTGCCAAACCTAATATGTATTAGTCCTTGCTATGGCATTTCAGGTATAAAGGAGCAGGATCATCTCCCAAATGATAATCTAATCTCCACGGTCCACTGATTGGATATTTCACACAAAACCCCCAGCAGACATCGGACTGCAAATGCAAGCCTTCTTCATGCAATCACAGAATCAATAAGGTTGGAAAAGACCTCAGAGATCAGCAAGTCCCACCCACCACCTCATGACTAACTAAACCATGGCTTCAAGTGCCACATCCAATTCTCTTTTGAACACCTCCAGGGATGATGACTCCGACCCTTGGTTACCCTGCATGAAATTTGAATCGGGGCATCAGCCATCATGAAAATTCTAACCCATTTCTCCATGTTCTCTTCCTCTCTCTTTGAAATTAATAGCTGGTTATGCAACCACTTAATAACCTCAGCCCTGCTCACTTTTGAGAGAGTGACACCTGCATTATTACAATGAACATTTCTCAAAGCACTTCTTCCTATATCAGGAACAGTGTGGCCAGCAGGAGCAGGGAGGTCATTGTGCCCCTGTACTCAGCAGTGGTTAGACCACAGCTTGAGCCCTGTGTCCAGTTCTGGGCCCCTCAGTTTAGGAAGGGCATTGAGACACTTGAACATGTCCAGAGAAAGGCAAGGAGGCTGGGGAGAGGCCTTGAGCACAGCCCTGTGAGGAGAGGCTGAGGGAGCTGGGGTTGCTTAGCCTGGAGAAGAGAAGGCTCAGGGGAGACCTTCTTGCTGTCTACAACTCCCTGAAGGGAGGTTGTAGGGAGGTGGGGGTTGGTCTCTTCTCCCAGACAACCTGTGTCAGAACAAGAGGACACAGTCTCAAGGATGCGCCAGGGAGGTTTAGGCTGGATGTTAGGAAGAAGTTTTTCACAGACAGAGATTGGCCATTGGAATGTGCTGCCCAGGGAGGTGGTGGAGTCACCATCCCTGGAGATGTTTAGGAAGAGATTGGATGGGGTGCCTGGCGCCATGGTTTAGTTGATTAGATGGTGCTGGGTGCTAGGTTGGACTCGATGATCTCAAGGTCTTTTCCAACCTGGTTAATTCTATTCAAGGCTTGCAGGCTACCTTGAGTGGTGAAGTTGAAGAGTGCAGGTTTCTCTCGCCCATTTGGTAACTTGACGTTTGGGTCCCGTAGTTCGTCGAAGAAAGAATGCGCGCAGGCCTCCAGGGGGGTCAGGCGGGCGGTGGGGGTGTACTCCAGCAGACGGCTGCATAGCGCAATCGCTTCTGGTGGAGTGCGGGGCCGGAAGACCTGGTCAAAGAAACACAAGCACAAAACAAGCGAGGAGAAACGGGTTGTCTGAGTGTGCTTCATTTCTCTGTTGACCAAAAGCAAGTCAGAGCAATTAAACCTCTCATTGCCCAACAAGCTGGAACAAACTTGTGGTTTGTGCTAATCAAAGTCCTCCAGTAAGTATGGGAAAATCCAGTTCCTGGGGTTGAGAAAGGGTTAATTGCAACCTCTTGCACTAGAGTGAAGGTGCAATGCCAGCAAGAGACTTCATGAGAGTGCACTCAGAAAAACAACTTTAGGAACCAAGGGAAACTCATTCAAAAACCATGATACACACAGACAGGTGCTACCAGCCATGCATATGGGATGGAGTGGAGAGTGAAGGTGGGGTGGAAGGTTCAAATGAGCAGGATTCACTGAATGTAAATATTGAATAAGGTCCCGCTATGGTTTTTTGTTTGGTTTTGGGGGGGGGGGGGCTGGCTAGTGAATGAAGTCTTATTAACATGGACTTTAGCAGGCAGGCAGGTCAGATTGTTGCTATGGAGGCTGCCGTTCAACTTTGGAGAGCAACAAGGAAAGTACGGGTGGGGTGCAGGAAACGTCAAGCTCTGATTTGCAAGTTAGTCTTTGTGTGACCTTATTCTGGCAAATCATTCCTGTAAGTTTATTGGGGTAATTCCTGCACATTTGGTATTTGTAAGGACAGCTGAAAATTGTGTCAAAAGAACCAACTACTTTACTCCAACAGAATTTTTTACCTTGAGTGACTATAAAAAGGAGTCCTCCACTGCAGCTGTGTTTTAAACCTCCTAACAACCACTCTACCCACCACTAATCACACCCTGCCTCTCCTTTCCTATTACATCAAAAGCAAAATAAGGAGGTGACCCAGATGGCCTCCTTAAGCACTTGTCTCTCACCAAGTTGCAGATGATACACAGACTGGGGGGAAAAAAGGAATGGGGTGGGTGCAAGTGTTAAGTTCTGATGCCAGCATTTTTGGTAAGAACTGAACGAATCCAAAATGCTTTTGCACCAGTGCAAGTGAATCCAAGCCACACAGCACCAAGGAGCAAAAAATAGTAAAATAATTAAAAAGATCAGTGCATGACATGCTAATTAATCACAGATGACAAACTTGAACAAGCAAATGTCCTTAAGTAAGTTTTAAACCAAAGACACATATGCTGTCTTGAATGCAAATCAAGCATAAATGCTAAGTTCTCCAGGGGCTGCAATTTTATCCCCTCGGTGCCCAGCTGGCACAGAAGCACCTGGGTTTGCAGCAGTGTGTGCTGTACTAACTTATGTGGGAGATAATCCTGATCTGGGGAGTCAAAATCCAGGTACCTAAAGAGCATGATTTATTTCTGCTACCAGGTTATTCTGCTGCTTGGCAAAACAAACCAAAATGTTGGTTTTTTTCCCATAATGATGAAAATAAAGGCTTTAGCTCAACACTGCCCTCAGAGAGCTGCTGATCACTGTGCTGTGAATGTATGGTCATGGGGAAGGACAACAGAAGCTGCTTGTGCCTGCTGCCTGCGAAGCTTGGATTGCTGACCATGGTGCGCTTGTATCACTCCTAAGTTGTGGCCTGACCAGAATAAAAATCAAAGACTGTCTCCAATTAAAAAGAAACCAACCTGCTTATTTTTAAAATGTTTCTGGGTTTTTTCCACTCCAAATGAGTAGGTCTTGAGGTAAACCCACAGAAGTGAAGTCACTTCGTATTCAACATGAGGTTAAACTACTGAGGTGTCCCGCATGGACCTCTGCACTGATGTTTGATTTCCCATAGCTTGCAACTGAAGTGCTTCACTCTCAGCTGTGTTTTTTCCCTCAGGACAGCTCACTTATCAGCTACTATACAGATGTTTAAACAGGGAGAAGGAAAAAAATTCTTTAAGGCAAGGAATACAAGCCTTTATCTTGAGCAAACTAGGAGATAGTCATAAATTTGTCATCTGTAAAAGGAGCTCTTATTCGTCCGCTCTTCAACTCCTAATTTTTAAGTCAGTAAAACCTTAACGTGTTTCCTGAACCCTGCTGAGAACTGCTCAGCCTGCATTTAGATCTGCAGTTAGTCTGTTGGGTCAGGCAGTTTGCAAACTCTGCTCTAGGTGCTTCAAACCAGGGAAGGGGGGAAAATGACAAAGAATAAATTCTAAAACTGAAAGGCCTCAGATGGCCTCTTCCCGCAACAAGCGATGACTAACATATGAAATGAGTTACAGGTCTGTGCCCATCTCTATTGCCTTGTGTTACAATATTTGCCTGGCTACTGCTTCAAGGATGCAGTTTGAACTAAAATGTCACTTCTAGCTTTTTTTCTTTCTTTTTTTTTTTCTTTTGGTTTTTCTCAAGGCTAGGCCTAGTAATTTGAAAAAATGTTTAAGTACATACCCGTACTCCTGAGGTGAAATGTCCTGTTCCTGACGAGTCCTAAAGATGATAATGCAGTGAAATAATCCAAACAGGGGGAGTCAATCCAAAAGAGAATAGTCCAGCAAGGAAAAATATAGCCAATATTATAAGAAATCCATGGTGTGGGGGACATAGAAAATGTTTATACAATTAGAAACTTTAAACATCAGTCTCCATAGCAGCAAGTCCAACTTCACCACAGTGTATGCCAAAAAAAAATTGATTGTGCAATGGTGAGGCATAGTATAGAAACATTTCTGTATTAAATTTATGTTCCAATGCCAGTGCATTTACTAAAAAAAATAAAAACAAAAATGGAAATTAAAACTCTTAACTTGAACTAAAAGGGTAATTGAAATTCCCATCATAAAGAATTTTCAGTCCTTGGTCCTGGATATAGACGTCCACAGACAATGGGGCCAGATTAGTTTGTCCCCAGAGGTGCATCCCACTCGTAAACTGGTCCCAGAGACACAATGTAAGCTTTTGGGTGGTTTGGGGTTGTTTTTTCTCTTTTTTTGTCTCCAAAAAACCCCACCCCCCCCTAGCAAATCATAATTTATGCTGAAGAGAAAGTAAAAATCCAAGATCGGTATTGGAATTTGGATGCTCTTAATTTGCGTGAGCTACGAGTGCCTCAGGCCGCCGCGGATTATTCTTCATTTTGGATTGACTTCCCCGCCACTGGATTTTGTTTGCTGGTGTTATCTCTTTAGGATTCTTCAGGAACTGGATGTACCACCTCAGGAAATCGGGTATGGACTGAGTTTCTCTCTACTGCGGGTTTATTCTCCCTCATACCCGTCACACCCACTACTAAGAATTTTTTTCCCCTCAATTTGTCCACTCCCACCTCCCATCTGAATAGCACCCTAAGAAATAAGAGCAAAACTCCCTGCAGTCTCTTAGCTCTTCCCATTCAACACAGTTCCACCAGGAATGCTGCCCAATTTGCCCACCGAGAACTACATGAGTGGCTGCTGCCCACGGCAATGGAGACACCAGCACTTCCATGCCACGGGGCGCCAATGCCAAGGCAATAGCGGTAGTCCTGGCACTCCATGGTGGGAAGGGCTGGGAGGGCAGACGGAAGATGGAGGTTGTGAGCTGTGAAGCCCCTTGCACATGTGGCTCAGCAGGAGTTCCAAGGCCTCAGTAGTTCTCAGTGAGGGAATTGGTTTTGTAAATAATCCGCGGATTATTTTTAGTCTGCGGACTAAAATTTAGTGCACGGACTAAAATCCGGCCCGTTGGAGCAAAGTCTGTCTCGGCCTAAATTACACCTGGGTGAAAGGAAAAGGGGGGGAAAAAATTAAATAAATAAATTGAAAAGAAAAAAAAAAATTAGAAGTTGAAAAGAAAGGGGGGGGGGGAAGGAGAAAGAAACAGGAAAAAAAAAGAAATAAAATACTAATTAAGGAAAGGGGAAAAGCTAAGTGCACAAAGTAAAGCGTTTGGGCGGACTGACAGGGAGTATGCAGACTAAATGTGGCTGGGCAAAAGGCACAGCGAGTCCACACACAAACAAAAAACCCAAAAGCAAGAAAACCAAAACAAAAACACTGACAGGAACTTTTCAAAGCCATCCAATAGTGCCCCACCGGCGCAGCAATTCATTTTTCTAAAATGAAACGAGACCTTGTGCAAGGCTACTTTGTCCACACGAGGGACTGAAGGCTCAAGTTTGCATTTTAAAAAATGAACCTGTTTTGGAGATAAACAAATGCAAAAAAAAAAAAAAAGGAAAAAAATAAAGAAAAAAGAAAAAGAAGAAAAAAAAGACAAAAAACAGAAAAAGAAAAGGCTTTACATTAATATTCTTCAAGGAAAATTTTTTGCACTTGCATAACTCAAACCCTTTTGTTTCTGCAAAGCAAATGAATTTCACTTTTTTGGTTGTTTGCCTTTTTTTGGCTTGATTTTTGGTGTGGTTTTTTGTTTGGGGCTTTTTTGTGTTTGTTTTTTTTGTTTGTCTCTTTTTCCTCGTTTGTCTCTTTTTCTTTGCTGAGTTACAAAGCTCCCTGGACAATCATGTCTATTGGAAATGCCAACTCATCCAAAGGCACACCTTTTGGTGCAGGTTTTGTTTGTTTGTTTTTCCTTCTTCCCACCCAGCCCTTCAGATCCCAGTAAATCTATACCTCGCTGAAAAGCCGAGGGACCAGTGCAAGTTCTTTCTTTGTTCAGGCATGCTGGTGATGCTCAAACACTGCCAGAGTGTACCAGCTAGACAGCAAGGCCAGACACCCTCCTCTCTCCTAAGTTATGCTGCTATCAATACAAATTTGTTGCTGTTACTTCCTCTTAATTTTTCTGGAACTACCACTTGCTTAAACATCTCCAAAAGCAATTGCCAGGCTTAAACGCCTCTGGGGCATGCAGCTCTCATCCCCAAGGAACTTCAGCTTAGACAAAGTCTTTGTGAACTAGCAGAGGAGTCACTTTTTACCTTACTAATTTGAAATAGGTCCTACCTGTGTGGTGGAGTTCATGCCCCTTCTGAAATTTTTTGATTTATTTTTTTGCATGCATGGAAAGATGAAAGAAAAAAAACACATGGAAAGCACAGGATTCTCCTGTTTCTTTTCACTCACATCAACATTCAGGTCTCAAATAAAACCACATGGGGCAAGAGCTAAGTATTGTTGTAACAGAATGGTTCCTCCGACTTTTGGTTCATTGACATTCTTCAAACAGACTTCCCATGCACAACACGGAGCTCTGTCGTCTTGGTCTAATTAAGCCCTGAAGCCAAAGCTTTGCAATGTTACACCAAGGTGCTCTTCTAGCCAGCATGTATTAAAAGACATGACTTCATGCCATCAACTGCTGTGCGGTTTGCATGCAGATTGTGAATACCGCTCGCATGCTGTGCTCCCCAAGAGAGCAGAGGCTTCTGAAAGTGACATCTGTTGCTAACACATCAAGTTTGTGACACCACAGTTAAAATTTTCCTCACCAGCCTCAGAGACTCACATGCTTTTGCCAAGAACCACCCACACCACCGATTGAGGCTGACAGTCTGTGCACATCTCCTTTCAGGTTGTAAGTGCGTTTTTGATGGCACATGAATATTAGGTAAGAGAGAAGTCTCCTCCCTTTCACCAAAACCTCGTACTGTTCACAAGCAAAGTCATCAGATGTAGGATGTGACCCTCAAATCGACTTCTAAAAAATGCAGCTACCTGGACTTTATGACATGAAGACAGGCTTTGATCACTCAAGCTTAATATGGAGTAACTTATGGTAAACAAGACATGTCCACAAACATTAAAAAAGGAGAGGAAAGAGACACATGCAGGACGGCCATGGATGCACTGAACTCCGACACAACAACTCAAAGCTGCACCTAGTTTCATAGTTTCAGTCAGGGTTGGAAGGGACCACAAGGATCAGCTAGTTCCAACCCCCCTGCCATGGGCAGGGACACCCCACACTAGATCAGGCTGGCCACAGCCTCATCCAGCCTGGGCTTAAACACTTCCAGGGACGGGGCCTCAACCACCTCCCTGGATAACCCATTCCAGGGCTTCACCACTCTCATGGGGAAGAACTTCCTCCTCACCTCCAGCCTGAATCTCCCCACCTCCAGCTTCATTCCATTCCCCCTAGTCCTATCACTCCCTGAGAGCCTGAAAAGTCCCTCCCCAGCCTTCTTGGAGGCCCCCTTCAGATACTGGAAGGCCACAATCAGGTCACCTCGGAGCCTTCTCTTCTCCAGACTGAACAGCCCCAACTCCTTCAGTCTGTCCTCATAGGAGAGGTGCTCCAGCCCTCTGATCATCCTCGTGGCCCTCCTCTGGACACCTTCCAGCACCTCCAGATCCCTCTTGTTATAGGGGCTCCAGAACTGGAGGCAGTACTCCAGGTGGGGTCTCAGCAGAGCTGAGTAGAGGGGGAGAATCACCTCCCTTGACCTGCTGGCCACACTTCTCCTGATGCAGCTCAGGATCTGATTGGCTTTCCGGGCTGCAAGTGCACATTGAGAGCTCCTGTTGAGCTTCTCGTCCACCAGCACCCCCAAGTCTCTCTCCTCAGGTCTGCTCTCCAGCCAGTCACAGCCAATCACTGCCAGTCACTGCCACTACCTGAAGCCCTGCCCTTGGGATCAGTATTGTTGCAAGGGCCCCAGAATTTCAGAAGGGGATTTCCGAAATCCATCCTTTAGCTATTTTGATATGCATAAAACTCATGCTACAAATGAAGGTTGAAAGAAGTCCATGAAACAAAGAACTGGGGTTGGGAGTTATTTCAAAATGTACAGAAGCCCCCCCCTCCTTCTCTGATTAAAGCCTCTTATATTTTTTCTAAAGAGCAGCTTCTAAATAGTTAACACCTTATTAGTCAGGAAGCCCTGTTCAGATGGCACTTAACACACACAGGGGAAAATGAAATAAAGACAGAAGGGTTAAGTGGCTTACAAATGAGCCAACACAGAACTGGGAAAAGGACCAGGAACCTGTCTCCAGAACTACTTCTGGTTGAGACCACACACTTGTTACTGGGCTCCTCCAACTGAGGAGCAGGCAGACACTGAAAAAGCTAGCATTTATTACTCGGTGCGTGACCAAGCTCTAAAAAGGAAAGCGATGAAGCTAAGCAGAGCAGAACTGCTCCCCTTCTTCTCACAGAGCACCCTCAAAAATATACCTCTAGAAGTACTCTCAGCCTCGATGGGGCAGCCACTATGAACAGCCCAGACAGATATGTTGCAATGGGACAGTTAAACAGATGGAGCATTGCAGAAGACATGTTAAACTTAGCATTTGATTTCTGCAGTTGCACTGATGCAAACAACGCCTTGATGTTACATTAGTTCTCATTCATTTATTGCTAAGCAGTACTTTCTTTACTGCATGGAAATTGGGCAGAGGCAGGGTAATTTACCACCCCACAAACCTGCCTTCTTTTCTCATCCTTCAGATGGAGAGAATAGATTTCAAAAATCATGGCTTCTCCAGAAGGAGCTGGGAAACATGAATTTGCCAGAAAAACTTGGTTTTTTCCCTTTGAAGTTAGTCACCAGCAGAGCTGTTTTCACTCTGCTTGGAGAATCATTATATACCAAGTGAAAAACAGAACTGTGTTCTTCAGAAAGAGGTCGGGGTGCAATTTCAAAACAGGCACAAATCCCCTCCAGTTCATGCTGAAAAAGACAGTTCTGCCCTTCTTCTGGCCATGAATGTCTGTCATGTTCCCTTGTCTCAGTCAAGGTTGAAGAGCTGTCCGGGTAAGAAAGGTGATCCAAATCCTGAGCATTCATGTTGTTCAAGAGGTTTTTGCTGCTACACAAACAAAAATGCAGACTGGAGACATCAGGAACATGAAGGGGGAAGGTGGAGAATGGCACTGCTTTACGATGAACTTATGCCAGGTCTGAGAATGCACCCAGAGAAACATCTCATCTCCACTGTGCCTTTGAAGGTCACACCCTAAACAGTGAAAGAAGGGTTTGCATTTTCGGCTTTAATTCAAATGCAAGCCCACTGAAAAGATTTCTGACCAAAGGACTTTAACTTTCCTTTGTCATCAGTTATAATTAGAAGTGACAAAACAAGCTGTCTATTTATCCATTTTACTGTTTGGTATCCTTCCTCCAATCTACAGGATGAGCAGTCATTTTGGATGCATTACAAGCAAAACAATCTGCTTAAAAACCAGACAAGAACCAGGAGAGCAGGAGTAGGACAGGATGAAGACATGAAACTGACTCTGTCGAGTGGAAAAACATGCTCATGAGGGAGACCAGGCTCTTTACATCCCAGTCCCAGAGCGTGGGGAAGACAAAAGGACTCCCTGCTACAAGCACAGAAAGATTGAACATCCAAGGTAAAGCAACTAAGCATGGTAAAAACAAACAAGGAACACACACACACAGAGGACACTCAAAATATTTGATGTGTTTTATAATATTAGCAGAAATTATTTAATACAGGCAGAAATCCAGAGCTGAAAGTCAGTATCTAAAACTAGCCTATAACACAACTTATTGTGGCTCTGCCCAACTTCTGCAGCCAGAAGTGGCCAACTGCTTTGGAGAAGTGCCAAAAAGGACGAGCTAGAGCCCGAAGCTTCACCTCGGACACTGCTTTCCTCTGCTGTAATAATTTGGCATGAGGACAGAGACAGAAGAGCACTCGGAACAGTATAAATAGCGGAGAAAAGGAAGAAAAAGGAAGTTCTCACAAAGTTGGGAGGGATCTTGCCCTAATCTGCTGCAATTTTATTGTGATGGCAAAGTGCTGCAGAGAGAGGCCGTTGTGTATTCATCCACAGTGCAGAAGGCCAGAGATGCTCAAATCCAAGCTAGACATGACAATCTCTCTCTCTCCTCCCCCCTCCACCCGCGCTAAACAAATGAGTTCTGTCTTTTTCCATCTCCACACTGACTTGGAAATTATGATTCAGACACCAGCCAGCTATAGATTTGGGGATGGTGAATGAAGCCATTCTCTTGAGTACACTCAAACTTATCTCACCAACTGTATATTCAAAAAGTGCCTGCATGCATGAACAGTTTTGAAAGCATCTTCAGAAAGAAGAAACAAAGGACACTAAACACACCAAAGAGATGCACTGTCCATTTTAAAGAGCTGCCTGCAGTGGAAACTGCTTTCACATCTATACAATGGAGACAAGGTAAAGGTTACAATTTGCTTGAACAGCATTTGTCGCTATAACCCATTCTGGTGTTCTGCCATCACAAACCATGGCATGCTTGTAGCTCAGTAGGTAAGTCCATTCACTACACTGCCATTACATCCAAACATATGGAAGTATGCTTGGGTGGTGAGGAAAAAAATCCAAATGAGTCATCAGCCCCATGCAGAAAAGACCTAATATAACACATATAATTAGATTACATTTACTATGATCATACTCAAATGAGGTTTGTGACTAGCTGGGTGCATGTGGAAAGGCAGGCTGTCACAGACAGACATTTTTCATAATTCTGGAAATAATTACAGCACTGTCTTTGTTTTTCATAACCCAAAGGGTGTGAGATCTGAAGGTGGCATCTGAACAATGCCAGGATAAAGGCCAGCTGTAATGAGGCCCTGATAAGCAATGCCTCTCTAACAATCTCATCAAGCATGTGCTTAGCCTCTTTGCAGCCACCTCACTGTCTTTGGCCCCTTCCAAAAGGGCCGAAAGCTTCAGAGAAAGCTAATTGCCAAAGCTGAACTTTAATAGCCCTGTGACATACAATCTTGCACTTGCATCTCAGATTTTCTTCTTGGCTTTCTAGTCACACAGCTATGAAGTCTGGATGAAGCTTAGTTGGAAGAGAAACAATTAAAGATTAGTAGCAGAGATCAGACTGCAGTTCCAAGAAGCAGGAAGGCTCAAGTTGTTGAGGTGGTTGAAAGACAGAAGGAAAGTTTTGGCTTAGTTAAAAAGAACAGCAGCAAAGCCTTCAGAAAGGGAAGTAACTTTTGTTCAGTGAGCCCATACAGTTGAAAAGATTGACAGGTTTCCCAACCCAAAATAAGCCTGAGGACATGGTTGTGCATCTAAAAGCCTATCTTTTTTTTTTTCACACTGTATCAGTCACTCAAAAGATATCTCCACCCCTGCAAAACCTTGCTTCTCTTATGACTTAATGCCACTTTGTCACAGACATGGCAGAGCAGCATCACTCTACTGCACCCCCATGAATACAAAGTGTTCAATACTAGTGAAAACAATGGAAGGTTTGGATGAAAAGAACAGCCACATTACTAAATAAAGCACTCTGCTATTCTGAAGAAGATCCCTTCCAAGAGAGCCTAAGAGCCCCTTTTGGTGACTGGGGTGCCTAGGGAGAAGAGGAGAAAAGTCCTATTCTGAAAGAACTGTTTGAAAGATTCCTGGAAACTTCAGATTCTCTTTTCTTTTGTTGGCCAGGGACACAGTGAACTCCCATCACTGTCTGCCTCATGCACGTAACTGGTGTAAAACACACACACACGTGCTTAGGCAACACAGAACTACACTGGAGAGAAGAGAGAGAGGCTTCCATTTTATAATGAGAGACTCCAGCTCAAGTTACTAAAAGTACTTCAATCTCAAATTGTCATAGATTGAAAAACCAGCCTGATAACAGCTTGCACTGTAAGAGCACATTATTGCTGCAGCACAGAAAAAGATTTTTTTAGAGCATTAGCTTGACTCTCCTAATCTATTAAGATTCTTGCTAATTTGAGATTTCTTTCCAGAACATGAGGACACAGTCTCAAGCTGCACCAGGGGAGGTTTAGGGTGGATGTTAGGAAGAAGTTCTTCCCAGAAGAGAGATTGGCCATTGGAATGTGCTGCCCTGGGAGGTGGTGGAATCACCATCACTGGAGGTGTTTAGGAAGAGACTGGATGGGGTGCTTGGTGCCATGGTTTAGTTGATTAGATGGTATTGGATGATAGCTTGGACTTGATCTCAAAGGTCTTTTCCAACCTGGTTAATTCTATTCTATCACACTGTATATCAATACTCTTATTTGGATGATACCAATCCATTTCTACTGAAAACTCTAAAACGCAGCTGTGAAGGTAGAATTGAAGTTTCAACAAAGCTTTTGCTCAAAATTTCAGTTTAAGCCTGAAATTGAATGGATGTGAGAAACCACATGCCTTCATAGACTCAGTTTCTCCAGTTCTTTTAAAAACACACACAAAACACAACCAAAACCACCACACCACCAAAAAACCCCAACCTAGAACCTACTTCATTCTGTTGCCACACCATCCACTGTTGTTCTCCACCCAGTGGGTAGCAGCAAGTTGTAGATTACACTACCACAGCAATACCAAGGAGGAAAACAACATATCTGTGCCTGCCAAAAAAATATCTAGGGAACAGACCAAAATCAAGTACATTGGGTATAAATCCACACCACAGAATTTCAGAGGCAACCCTTAAGTACTGGGGTCGCAGTGGCTGGAGACCTGCCAAACAGAACGGGATCTGGGCTGATTGCCGCCTAAACATGAGGCAGCAGTGTGCCCAGGTGGTCAAGAAGGCCAATGGCATCCTGGCCTGCATTAAGAATAGTGTGGACAGCAGGAGCAGGGAGGTCATTGTGCCCCTGTACTCTACACTGGTTAGGTCACACCTTGAGTCCTGTGTCCAGTTCTGGGCCCCTCAGTTTAAGAAGGACGTTGAGTTGCTGTAACATGTCCAGAGAAGGGCAACAAAGCTGGGGAGGGGTTTGGAGCACAGCCCTGTGAGGAGAGGCTGAGGGAGCTGGGGTTGCTTAGCCTGGAGAAGAGGAGGCTCAGGGGAGACCTTATTGCTGTGTACAACTCCCTGAAGGGAGGTTGTAGCCAGGTGGGGGTTGGTCTCTTCTCCGAGGCAACCAGCACCTGAACAAGAGGACACAGTCTCAAGCTGTGCCAGGGGAAGTTAAGGCTTGAGGTGAGGAGAAAGTTCTTCACCGAGAGAGTCGTTCACCATTGGAATGTGCTGCCCAGGGAGGTGGTGGAGTCACCGTCCCTGAAGGTGTTCAAGAGGGGACTGGATGTGGCACTTGGAGCCATGGTTTAGTAGTCATGAGGTGTTGGGTGATAGATTGGACTTGATGATCTTTGAGGTCTTTTCCAACCTTACTGATTCTATGATTCTATAGATAAAACAAACAATAAAACCCCCAACAACCATTTGCAGTTCCACCTCTCCAGTCATTCCTTTTCTGCACATTGCTAGGTGGCCAGAGTTCAAAAGTGCTTTTTCTCCCACGCTTTTCAGTTCTAAGCTACAGAAGCTCCAAGAGCTACAGAAGCTCACTGCTGTGCTGTTACACCAATACCACTGGGTAAGCAAGACCAATACTATGTAATACTACCACTGAAATCTGGGGCGGCTCAACTTGCTCAAAAGGTTGACAGGAAAGGCTCTTTGGAAGGTATACACTGAGAAGATAAACATCACTATCAACACCATGCTAGACAATCCACTCTGTTAATTCAGCATCTGTATAATAATAAAAAAATGCATCTCAAATATCATGTAACTCAGCTGTGATAACCTCATTTCAGTATTATTCTATATCCAGCTGATGGCAGGAGGAGTTGATTGCAGAACAACGATCTATGCTGCCAACACAGCTTTCCAAAACTAATTGTGCCCTCATGCAGAATACAGATTTCATCTCCTGGCAAGTTCTTCTCAGTTCTTTGTAATTGACTTAGTTTCATTTGTGAAGACCAATAAAACATAAATAGAAGGAAGGCTCTATTTTTTTCTTGAAGCTTCCATCTGTCAAAAGGTCTCAGTTGTGGTCTAACAAGTACATACAGATGATTCTTAAGACTATTCAGGCAGAAAAGGAGTTGCATAGCTGGCTTAGATGCTTAACTCCACATCCTACAGTACATCTCTGCACTCCTACTCCACTGCATATTAATTTAACCCTTATCTTCAGGATAGCAACTCAAAAGGGACCCTAATATGCAGTGCAATAAAGCTCTTGCACTTATTTTTGCAATTTTTCCATGATGCAATTCAAAACTAAAGAGACCACTCAGAGTAGGTAGGGGTTGGAAGGGACCTCTGGAAATACCTGCTAAAGCAGGATCACCTAGGGCAAGCTGCACAGGAATGTGTCCAGGCAGATTTGGAGAGTCTCCCGGAAGGAGACTCCCCAACCTCTCTGGACGCCCTGGTCCAGGGCTCCAGCACCGCTGAAGGAAAGCTTTCACTGATGTTCAGGGGGAACCCTCTGTGTTCTGGTTTGTATGCAGCTGTCTCTTGTCCTGTTATGGGGTATCACTGAAGAGAGCCCAGTCCCATCTCCTGACTCCTGCCCATTGCAAAGTTCCCCTCTCAGTATTCTCTTTTCCACGCTACAGAGCCCCAGGTCTCTCAGCTTCTTCTTGCAAGAGAGATGCTCCAGTCCCCTCATCATATTCATGGCACTCCACTGGACTCTCTCCAGTAGTTCCCTATCTCCCTTGAACTGAGTAGCCCAGAACTGGACACCCACTCCTGGGAATTTAACATGTTCTAACATTTCCCCCTGTTAACATAATGTATTAAAAAGACTCACTGGATTTACTGGCCTCTCACACTGTCACAGGCCACTTCAAACAGAAAGAAACTGATACACAAATACAAACATGGACTAGTGGGGAAAATGCAAGTGGTGTGTGACTCATTGGAGAACCTATCACAGAAGTAGTGACTTGCAGTACCTGACCTGGCAAGTACTTATCAGATACATGGCTTGATACCTTTAACTGCTGATTGGTTTATCCAGAGGTTTTACCACAACAGAGCATCTGGTCCAAAGCATCTGACATGCACACATGCTCAGCTAGAATGCAACCCTTCCACACATATGCACTGCTTTCTTAGTAGAAGGAATCCTGAGCTGTTAAGATATGATGAGAATATCCTGACTGCATCAGACATTTCTCATCATTTCTTGATATGTGGAATACAGCTGAATTGCGTGGCAATGTGTTTGTTTCAGTGCTAGCAGTTCCCTCTTGATAACAGAGGTTACAATATTGTCTGCAAGAGTGTCTCCTTGTGAAAACTACAGTATAAGAATTCTTAAGAAGTAACTCCTAGAAAGAACCACCTCCTTCAACAGCACACCTATAGGGTACAAATGTCTTAACATCTGTAAGAGAACTAGGAAAGAAAGTGACTGTCAGCCCTCATCATGTTAATTAACAGCAATACCAAAGTGTCACAGGAATCACTAGAACTCTCATTTGTAGGTGACTTCTGTGCGTATCATTTTGTAGCAAGATAGGATTGAGATACACTGCAGTCTGCTATAAACACACATACCCTTGTTAAAAAAACCTCCACAAAATGAAACAAATAACCCACCTGTTGAAGTTGCTTAACCTCAAAACCTCCCCCAACCAATAGATATTGCACAGAGCACTGCTGCAGTACCACCTTCTTATCTGCATCAAAAGTTAAGACCAGGTCCCCAGCTTACTTAAAGACACCCAGTTTAGAATGAAAGCCACCAAACCACTCAACCTCTTGAACTTTTACTTTCAGCCCATATGTCTTTATTATGCATTTCAGATAGAGACTCACCTTAGTCCAAGGATGTGCCTTAATCTGAGGGAATTTGAATTCGGTATAGTTTGGATTCATTTCTCTAATTTGCTCCCTTGTGGGCGTTCCCAGAACCTAGAGAGGAAAGAGAAAAGAGGCAAATTACTTAACTGTGCTTCATATTCATATGGTAATGAAAAGCACAGTATAATTTACCACATAGTGAGACAACTGCAGTCAATCCCTGTGACTAGTAAGTTAATGTACTGTTGAATCACAGAATTGCCTAGATTGGAAAAGACCTTTAAGATCATCAAGTCCAATCACTAACCTAACATGGACAAGTCCTTGACTAAAACATACCCCTAAGCACTACATCTACATGGCTCTTAAATACCTCTGGGCATGGGGAAACAACAGCTTTGTTTCAGAAACATTTAGGCTGGACCTCCTCTCCTGGGAGCTTCTGATCCTGTTTGAACCATGGAAGTTGAGTCAGCAGGAGTAGGACGCCCAAGACCATATCCAGCTATGTTTTTAGCATCTCCACAAAAGACTTCACAACTTCCCCAGGCAACCTGCTGCAGTTTTACCTGGTTGTAGCCAGGAGGGGGTTGGTCTCTTCTCCCAGGCAACCAGCATCAGAACAAGAGGACAGAGTCTCAAGCTGTGCCAGGGGAGGTTTAGGGTGCAGGTGAGGAGAAAGTCCTTCCCAGAGAGAGTCACTGGCCATTGGAATGTGCTGCCCAGGGAGGTGGTGGAGTCATCGTCCCTGGAGGTGTTCAAGAGGGGACTGGACGTGGCACTTGAAGCCACGGTTTAGTTAGTCATGAGGTGCTGAGTGACAGGTTGGACTTGATGATCTCTGAGGTCTTTTCCAACCTTATTGATTCTGTGATTTTAATTCTGTTAGAAGATTGGATTTACTCTAGGTGATCCTGCTCTAGCAGGGAAGTTGGACTACAGGATCTTCAGAGCTCCCTTCCCTGCAGTTCTGTGAAATGCACCCTGAAGATTCAGGTAAAGGGGTAAAAAAGCAAGTTAATTGTTGTTTAATTACTTTATGCATCAGAGAAACTATCATTGGGAAAGGAACTTAGTACTTCTTTATTGTTTAAAATATAAGCAGCCTGACACAAACCAAGATACCAGCCCAAAAAAGCAACCTTTTAAATAAACAGCAGCAGCAGTGGAAATAAACTCAGCAAGTCATTCAGAAAGCTGCTGCTTGGGTAACAGATTTAACTGACAAGTTGAACAAAACGAATGATCACATAACTCCTACCTTCCCATCCTCAACCAGGATTTCAATCCCACCTACTCCAAAAGCCAAGAGTTACCTTCAGAGCTGAGAGATGATTTCTCTGTGCATGGCTGAAAACACTGATTTTGCTCAGGTGCTAGGAAAGAAGGTATTTGCAGGATTCCATACCTTTTGCTCAGCTTTCAAAGGAAAGATGAACTGACAGAAGAATGTGCCCTTCCCTGCTCTATTTTCACCTGGCTTGTCCCTAAGCACTAGTCACCCAGCTGTCAGCCCTGACAGGAGGGTGCTGCTCTCAAAGCTTTCAATTTCAAGTAGAGTCCTGTGTCCAGTTCTGGGCCCCTCAATTTAAGAAGGACATTGAGACTCTTGAACAAGTCCAGAGAAGGGCAACGAGGCTGGGGAGGGGCCTCGAGCACAGCCCTGTGAGGAGAGGCTGAGGGAGCTGGGGTTGCTTAGCCTGGAGAAGAGGAGGCTCAGGGGAGACCTTCTTGCTGTCTCCAACTCCCTGAAGGGAGGTTGTAGCCAGGTGGGGGTTGGTCTCTTCTCCCAGGCAATCAGCACCAGAACAAGAGGACACAGTCTCAAGCTGCGTCAGGGGAAGTTTAGGCTGGAGGTGAGGAGAAAGTTCTTCCCAGAGAGAATTGTTAGCCATTGGAATGTGCTGCCCAGGGAGGTGGTGGAGTCACCGTCCCTGAAGGTGTTCAAGAGGGGACTGGATGTGGCACTTGAAGCCATGGTCTATGAGGTCTTGGGTGACAGGTTGGACTTGATGATCTTTGAGGTCTTTTCCAACCTTGTTGATTCTGAGATTCTAAAAGTTGAGGGGATTTTACACCTGCAAACGCTATTTTTATGCCAATTCAGGCAGAAGCCATTTTCAAAACCTTGGAAGTTTCTTCAGGTAGTGATAGGACTAGGGGGGAATGAAGCTGGAGATGGGGAGATTCAGGCTGGATGTGAAGAGGAAGTTCTTTACCGTGAGAGTGGTGAAGCCCTGGAATGGGTTGTCCAGGGAGGTGGTTGAGGCCCTGTCCCTGGAGTGTTTAAGACCAGGCTGGATAGGGCTCTGGTCAGCCTGATCTATTGTGAGGTGTCCCTGCCCATGGCAGGGGGGTTGGAACTAGATGATCCTTGTGGTCCCTTCCAACCCTGACTGATTTTATGATTCTTCAATGAGTTTAACTTCCTGAAAAATGATGGGTAACTTACATTGCTCTCCCCCCTGCTGCCAAGGGGTAAGTTTTCAGCCCTCCCTAGCATAAACAGGGCTTTTAAAAGGCATATTTACCTTCTTTACCCTCCACCTCAACAAATTCCTTTAATAGCCTTCCTAAGAAGAGGCAAAGAGTAAATTTGGTTTTATAAATAGCCCAAATCCAACAAAATGGCTCAGTTGCCAAGGCTGCTCAGAACAGGAGCCTACGCAGTTCGAGTGTTTTTATTTAAAGACTTCCTACAGCATCAGAGAGAATTCAGCTCAGACAGACCAGGGCAATTTCACAGAAGGGCCAATGGACAATGTCTAGTCATATGTTTCACTAAAAATAAAGCTGTAACTCCATATGATGGAATGAAACAACACCTAAACTCAAGCATAGGCATGATTAAAGCAGCAGCACCTAAGCTCTAAGAAATACCTAGACAAGAGGGTACTGAGGAGGAATCAGGCTAGGTAGCATAAAGCATTTGGCCTGATCTTTCAGTTATATAGCAGCCCCTAACATCCACGTGTTCAGAGGACAACAAGGCTGGGGAGAGGTCTTGAGCACAAGCCCTATGAGGAAAGGCTGAGGGAGCTGGGGTTGTTTAGCCTGGAGAAGAGGAGACTCAGGGGAGACCTTCTTGCTGTCTACAGCTACCTGAAGGGAGGTTGTAGCCAGGTGGGGGTTGGTCTCTTCTCCCAGGCAACCAGCACCAGAACAAGAGGACACAGTCTCAAGCTGTGCCAGAGGAAGTTTAGGCTGGAGGTGAGGAGAAAGTTCTTCCCAGAATGAGTCACTAGCCATTGGAATGTGCTGCCCAGGGAGATGGTGGAGTCACCATCCCTGGAGGTGTTCAAGAAGGGATTGGACGTGGCGCTCAAAGCCATGGTTTAGTTAGTCATGAGGTGCTGGGTGACAGGTTGGACTTGATGATCTCTGAGGTCTTTTCCAACCTTAGTGATTCTATGAATATACTTGCTGAGAACACAGACACACTCTGATACTCTTAGGACAAGACCTGAACACCACAAGTTTCATTAGTACTTTCTGGAAAGTTTTTACTTGATGTTAATCTGCAATAGCTGAAGCTCTCCATGTATTTGTTTTTCATTCCAGGAGCAGGATTCATGAAAGCAGGGTGGTGGTATCTACCTCAAGCAGTTAAAGAGAAGCTCCAGGCTCCCAATAATGCCATAGTTATCCAAGAAGGGCAGATTTATGAAGCTGCAACAAGCCCTCAATTGGATTACAAGTATCACAAAGATCTTAATTTTATGTCCTTGGAATCCAGCTTTCATAGGAGAAAAAGATGGATGGTATTTAGCTCCAAAACCGACCTTAGCTACACCCCAGTACCAAATGCAGCTGCAGACCACACCTGGCTTCACTGTGCAAAACTGCAGTCAGTTATGACCAAACCCACACCACTGCAACACCACAGGAAGAGAAATCTGCAAGGCTCTCAACAAACTCCAGCGGAATAAAACTCTTTCAGACACTCACTGTTACTGCTAAATCTTTTTCCAAAAACTAAAAATCACTTTAAAAGCACAGGGACAGCAAGGGATCAGAAGCTCTGGCTGCTAATGACTGAACTATTCCTGTATCAGGAACAGTGTGGCCAGCAGGAGCAGGGAGGTCATTGTGCCCCTGTACTCAGCACTGGTTAGGCTACACCTTGAGTCCTGTGTCCAGTTCTGGGCCCCTCAGTTTAGGAAAGAGGTGGAGTTGCTGGAAGGTGTCCAGAGAAGGGCAACAAAGCTGGGGAGGAGTCTTGGAGCATAGCCCTGTGAGGAGAGGGCTGAGGGAGCTGGGGTTGCTTAGCCTGGAGAAGAGGAGGCTCAGGGGAGACCTTCTTGCTGTCTACAACTACCTGAAGGGAGGTTGTAGCCAGGAGGGGTTGGTCTCTTCTCCCAGGCAACCAGCACCAGAACAAGAGGACACAGTCTCAAGCTGTGGCAGGGGAAGTTTAGGCTGGATGTTAGGAAGAAGTTCTTCCAGGGAGAGAGATTGGCCATTGGAATGTGCTGCCCAGGGAGGTGGTGGAGTCACCATCACTGGAGGTGTTTAAGAAGAGCCTGGCTGAGGCACTTGGTGCCATGGTTCAGTTGATTAGATGGTGTTGGGTGACAGGTTGGACTCAAGGATTTTGAAGGTGTTTTCCAACCTGGTTAATTCTATTCTAACCTAACTAGAAGAGGAGAAGGTGATTGTTTCAATCAGAATCCTCTAGAAAGCCATGGTTACAGGGGTATAGTGATCTTCCCTGAGACGACACAGTGCAAGTTGGAGGAAACCGAAAGCATGGCTTACCAGATGGCATAATTAATACATCTCCATACACATCTGCACCTCTTCAGAAAGCTGAGGTGTGCCAAATGGTTATTTAAAAAAATTCATGATGCAGGCATTTTAAAGCAGTAAACACAGATCAGTTTTGAAATCATTCAAGAGGTTTGTGACAGAAAAATAAAATAAATGCACCCATTTTATACACACTTTTGCTCAGAAACACTCTCTTGTCAAATCAAATAAAAGCCAACTAAAGATAGAGATTTCTTCTATTCACAAACACAAGAGCAGCTACACATCAGGAACAGGAAGAAACCTACTGTCACTGCTGACATGAATATAATTGCTCATCAATTTTTTTTTCACTCTGCCTGCAAGCACTGAGAAGATGAATTACATGAGGCACAGGAACAGTCAAGTTGTGATGTGCAGGGACTGTGTGCACTGTGTCCAGTGATGTGCAGGGACTGTGAGTACTGTGTCCAGTTCTGGGCCCCTCAGTTTAAGAAGGTCATTGAGACACTTGAATGTGTCCAGAGAAGGGCAACGAGGCTGGGGAGAGGCCTTGAGCACAGCCCTGTGAGGAGAGGCTGAGGGAGCTGGGGTTGCTTAGCCTGGAGAAGAGGAGGCTCAGGGGAGACCTTATCACAGAATCACCAAGGTTGGAAGAGACCTCAAAGATCATCAAGTCCAACCTGTCACCACAGACCTCATGACTAGACCATGGCACCCAGTGCCACATCCAATCCCCTCTTGAACGCCTCCAGGGATGGTGACTCCACCACCTTCCTGGGCAGCACATTCCAATGGCAACAACTCTCTCAGTGAAGAACTTTTTCCTTACCTCCAGCCTAAGCTCCCACTGGCACAGCTTGAGACTCTGTCCTCTTGTTCTGGTGCTGGTTGCCTGGGAGAAGAGACCAACCCTACCTGGCTACAACCTCCCTTCAGGTAGTTGTAGACAGCAATAAGGTCTCCCCTGAGCCTAAGTGAGTCTATTGCTCTCTACAACTACCTGATGGGAGGTTGTAGCCAGGAGGGGATTGGTCCCTTCTCCCAGGCAATCAGCACCAGAACAAGAGGACAGAGTCTCAAGCTGTGCCAGAGGAAGTTTAGGCTTGAGGTGAGGAGAAAGTTCTTCCAGAAAGAGTTGTTGGCCATTGGAATGTGCTGCCCAGGGAGGTGGTGGAGTCACCGTCCCTGGAGGTGTTCAAAAAAGGATTAGACGTGGCACTTGAAGCCATGGTTCAGCTAGTCATGAGCTATTGGGTGATAGGTTGGACTTGATGATCTCTGAGGTCTTTTCCAACCTCATTGAGTCTATGACATCTGGGAAAGAGAGAAAAAAAAATCAGGAGAATTCCCTTAGGGATGAGGAGAGGAAGCCTATGTCAGATGCAGCACAGGACCACATCCAATAAAATGAAACACTCTCTTTCTGCTTATTCCCCTGGAAGAGACAGCTCCTCTCTCCCCATTAACTACTGCAACTGAATTTATTTTATTTGAAAAACTGAGCCCAAAATAGTACCTTGACATTTAAGCATGAGCCATATATTATAATTGCAGTCTATACTTAGCATTTGGCTCAGTAAAACTGTCAGAGACCAAAAGTTACACACAGATAGGGCTCCTGATACTACTGAGCTTGGCTTTTAAGACATTTTTTCCCTTTTCCCCCTCCCACCTCAAGAAATTAGGGGAAGAAGATTTTGTTACTTCTCCTAAATTACCATCAAATGCTGGTTTAGGTGCAGAGAGAAAAAATAAATCACACAGCCCCTAGGAACCAAAGGCCCAACCAAACAGAAGCCCCTCCCTGCAATTTTCACAAGTTAGTCGATGATGCTCTAGACTGCAGCATTTCTGATAACACAAGGCAGACTGGCAGATGCTACCCTCCCCCTGTCCCAGGGCTGCTCAGACAATTGCTGCTGCTTCCTTCTTGTGACAGAGATGGTTTTTTCTTTCATTATTTTTTTTTTGCTTCCATTTTTGTGGAGAGGAGGTACTAAATAGAACCTCTGGGAAGTTAATTATCCTCTTACGACACAAAACCATCACCCTTCCAAAATCCCCTTTTTGCAAAGGGAATACAGAGTGGCCACTGTTTATGGGAGCTGTGGCTGAAGATGTTTTACTTTGGGGACACACACACAAGCAAGCTAGCTTGTCCTTGATGGTTTTGGGGGGCTGCAGGGTTCAGAAATTTTGGTTTTGTGGCACTGCAGGGGTGGTGGTTAAGGAATGCCCTCAACATCCTAAGCTTTCACAGGAGGCACAACAGTCCTGCAACCTCTCTGAGTTGCTGGAAGTAGAGCTTTCACCTTTCCAACAGCAATGGGGCCAGACAACTGCTCTGAGGTGCAGTGTTTACTTGTACATAATTTCTTTACACAACCACTGAAGAAACCCACACTGCCACTGTGCCTGCTTCAGAAGCTGAGCACACATCTGAGGGAGATGTCCCTTGACAGCCAGCAGGGGCATGAATTTTAATGAGTCTATCAGGTTACCCACTTGAGATATTCCCAGCAAATGGGATAACTTCACATTTGGAAGAGCTAGCATGAGCTAAAAATAAGGAGGAAGAGTCACCGTTCAAGATCAACCTCTGGAAAAAGAGCAGCACATGATTTCTCCCCTGCACTAGTGTAAGTATTCAAGAAGAGTGTACTTGGGAGAAATTATTTCCTCAGATGGAGCTCCAAGACTATTTCCCCATATTGAATACAATTTTGTCAGAGATGAGCAGTCAAAGATCTCTCTCCCCCAGACAGATTGAGAACATCTGGAAAGACCATCTTTAAAGAAATAGGAAGACAAAAACCAAGGAAGTTCAAAAGCAGAGGACTGTCTTTTGGTTCACACAAACATGATGCTGAGAGTTTGGATTTTTTTAGAGCAGTTTGCAATGTGCAGTAGGCCTGGAGAAATGGGACAGAGAAGATCTTAGAAAAGATTAGAATAAACCAGGTTGGAAGAGACCTTCAAGATCATTGCGTCCAACCTATCATCCAACAGCACCTAATCAACTAAACCATGCAACCAAGCACCCTATCAAGTCTCCAACCCTTCCAGGGATGGTGACTCCACCACCTCCCTGGGCAGCACATTCCAATGGCCAATCATTCTCTCTGTGTAGAATTTCTTCCTAACCTCCAACTTAAACCTCCCCTGGTGCAGCTTGACACTGTGTCCTCTTGTTCTGCTGCTGGGTGCCTGGGAGAAGAGACCAACCTCCGCCTGTCCACAACCTCCCTTCAGGTAGCTAGAGACAGCAATAAGGTCTCCCCTGAGCCTCCTCTTCTCCAGGCTAAGCAACCCCAGCTCCCTCAGCCTCTCCCCATAGGACTTGTGTTCCAAACCCCTCCCCAGCTTTGTTGCCCTTCTCTGGACACCTTCCAGCAACTCAACATCCTTCCTAAACTGAAAGGGCCCAGAACTGGACACAGGACTCAAGGTGTGGCCTAAACAGTGCTGCATACAGGGCAGAATGACTTCCCTGCTCCCACTGGCCACACTGTTCCTGATGCAGGCCAGGATGCCACTGGCCCTCTTGGCTGCCTGGGCACACTGCAGGCTCATGTTCAGCCTACCATCAACCAGTACCCCTAGGTCCCTCTCTGCCTGGCTGCTCTGACCCCAGCCTGTAGCACTGCATGGGGTTGCTGTGGCCAATGTGCAGAACCTGGCACTTGGATGTGTTGAAAGTATGTGAAGCCTGTTAGAAATGAATGAAATCCTGACAAAAGCCCAAACCACCTCTGATGGCCGCAAGGGACTGGGGATGTTGGACACGAAGCCTGGAGGAAGGTCAAGTGATGCTGACTGACACATCACAGAAATTCTATCTTCATGTACACAGCTACAGAGGGGCTGTCATCAAGAACTGCATGAAAAGGGAGGGTATTTGGAAGTCATTCTCCAGTCTAACACAAAAAACTTCATGCCCAGGTGTAGCAACCAACTGTTGTGTCCTTCATTGGAGGTGTTCAGGAAGAGGCTTGATGGAGTGCTTGGTGCCATGGTTTAGTTGGGTTGTATTGTATTGAGGTGGGTTGGATTGGTTGATGGGTTGGACGTGATGATCTTGAAGGTCTCTTCCAACCTGGTGGTGTATTGTGTGTATTGTGAAATGAACTCTTAATAATCAACGTTGAGCAGGCACATGAAGAGACAACTGAAACATTTATTTTGGCTCAAGAAGTGCCACAAGAATGACTGTGACTCAGTTATCCTGAATCCATAGGCACAAGCAGAAAAGTTTCTAAGTGACCTCTCTTGCAGGGGCATCAAGTAAATTTAAGGAATGGAAGCCAGAGGCATTTCCAAATGTGTGGGTAAGTATTTTTTTCACTACAGCCCTTTTTGGGAGGTTAAAATACTCCATTTGCTCTGCCTGTAAGTTTTGGATATAGTTTCAATGAAGCTGTCTAAAAAGCACAGCTCCAAGATAGTCAAACAGCAGCTCACAGGTCCCACCCTGCAATCTTTTACAAACTTCACTGCCATTCTCCTCTGCTTCTCCTACAGTTGGTTAGCATTAAAACACGGGTGTTACAATGAAATCTTTAACATTCTGTGGCAGCAAATGGACCTGGACACCATCTGTAAAGTGGGTGTGTTTGTGTGTGGTTGGTTTTTTTAATGAATCCTATTCAACAGCACAGCTTATAAAACCCAACATTTTACACATCACAAGGCATTCCCCAGGGCTCAGTGTTGGGGCCATGCTTATCAACCAGCTGGACCAGGGGACTGAGTGCACCCTCAGTAAGTTTGCAGATGACACTAAGCTGGGTTGGAATGTTGATCTGCTGAAGGGTAAAAAGGCTTAAGAGAGGTACGTGGACAGGCTGGATTGATGTGTTGAGGCCAATTGTATGAGGTTCAACAAAGCCAGGTTCTGCACCTGAGTCACAACAAGCCCATGCAATAATATAGGCTTGACATGGAGTGGCTGGAAAGGTGCCCCAAAGGGGAAAACCAGGGAGTGTTGATCCAGAGATGGCTGAAAAGGAGCCACTGGGTGCCCAGATGGCCAAGGCAGCCAAGAGCATCCTAGCCTGTCTCAGGAGCTGTGTGACCAGCAGGACCAGTGAAGTAATTGTCTCCCTGGACTCAGCACTGGGGAGGCTACACTTTTTGAGTACTGGGTTCCATTTTGAGCACCTCACTACATACAAGAAAGGACCTCAAGGTCCAGGAGCATGTCCAGAGAAGACCAAAGCAAATGGTGAAGCTTTGGGAAACGGGAACTGTGAGGAACAGCTCAAGGACCCAGGGTTGTTTACCCCAGAGAAAAGGAGGCTGAGGGGAGATGTTGTGCTTTACAACTACCTGAAAGAAGGTTGGAGAAAGGTGGGTGTTGGTCTCGTATCCCTAGTAGAAAATCACCATCTCCAGCTATAACTTATTGAAGTTCAAGCCAGTTCACTGGATACTCCTTCAGTTGTCGTGCCAAAGAACATTAGTCTGCCAGTACTACCCATACAGCCATAAACTGGTCAGTAGATGTTATCACACCACTTACCCTGTGTCATTTAAGCAGACCACAGATGACAGGCTATCAGCAATTTTATTACTCTCTGCTTCAGTGTAATTTGAACGTAAACAAAGCAGAATCATAAAAATCAGAGCAAATATGAGCTATAAAATTATTAGGTCACAGAAGCTGACGTCAAGCAATGGAGAACTGAGAACATCCACCTCTGATTCTATGATAAGGTGATCCAGCAAACTTTGAACCAACCCACAATCTCTGCTTGGCAAGCATGTCAATAAAGGGATGACATCTATTTCCCTGATTATTTTACTTCCAATTTGTGACAAATCAAAGCAATGGCAAGGTAGAACAGTATGGCTTTGTTGATAAGGTTTCTACTGTCAGATTTCTTTATCAAGCATGAAAACTTAAGAACAGTTCTTAAGCTAAGAATTATTCTTCCATGCCTCTCAAATGAGAATCACAGAATATTCACAGATTACCAAATGAAATCAATCCAGTTGTGTTTGGACACAAGTGCTACATAAATGTCATGTATTTTGAAACATGACATCTGTCTGACTTGAAAAAGAAGGCTCTTTAGGTGGAAGGTACCTTTGCCCTAGATTTCCTGCTTCTCCATGCACAAAAAGGAGTGCCCTTTTTCACCTTTCACCTCCTAGAGCTGGAACGAAGACCAGGTGGCTACAAATGTGAAGAATCTGGCAGAAGGAAAACTTAGCAATGCTGTTTTCAAAGGCAAGTATTAATTGCTTGCAACAAAGGAAAAAAAACCCACCCCCCAGATTCTAAAAGAATGACAATCACACATTAATACAAACTGGCTCAGGATGCAAGCATTATTTCCAAGCATGCTCAAAGTGCAATCCTTTAAGGGGGACAAACCCCTATATAATTAAGAAATGATGTATCACTATGCAGTGCTACAGGCTGGGGAGAGAGAGGCTGGATAGCTGCCAGGCAGAAAGGGACCTGGGGGTGCTGGTTGATAGTAGGCTGAACATGAGCCAGCAGTGTGCCCAGGTGGCCAAGAAGGCCAAAGGCATCCTGGCCTACATCAGGAATAGTGTGAGCAGCAGGAGCAGGGAAGTCATTGTGCCCTGTACTCAGCACTGGTTAGGTCACACCTTGAGTCCTGTGTCCAGTTCTGGACCCCTCAAGTTTAAGAAGGACATTGAGACACTTGAACGTGTCCAGAGAAGGGCAATGAGGCTGGGGAGAGGCCTCGAGCACAGCCCTGTGAGGGGAGTCTGAGGGAGCAGGGGTTTAGCCTGGAGAAGAGGAGGCTCAGGGGAGACCTTCTTGCTGTCTACAACTACCTGAAGTTGTAGCCAGGTGGGGGTTGGTCTCTTCTCCCAGGCACCCAGCACCAGAACAAGAGGACACAGTCTCAAGCTGCACCAGGGGAGGTTTAGGCTGGATGTTAGGAAGAAGTTCTTCCCAGGGAGAGAGAGATTGGCCATTGGAATGTGCTGCCCAGGGAGGTGGTGGAGTCACCATCCCTGGAGATGTTCAAAAAAGGATTGGATGTGGCACTTGAAGCCACGATTTAGTTAGTCCTGAGGTGTTGGGTGACAGGTTGGACTTGATGATCTTTGAGGTCTTTTCCAACCTTACTGATTCTATGATTGCAAGAGAGACAAAAAAAGGGTAAGTTATCAAAAAGGTATGAGAAGTGTTTTCAAACACAGCTCATTTGCAACACCTTCTACAAGGGTGACAGCATATACATGTTGACAAGTTGGTAACAATGCATATTTTCCTGATGATCCTGTATAATGTAGTCAAAACAAAATTCCATACCTTGATTATTTCCACCAACTGATCCACACCACTGTCACCTGGAAAGATTGGTTGTCCTAGTAACAGTTCAGCCAATACACAGCCTGCAGACCACACATCTGAAAAAGAAAAGTGTAGGACAGGAAAAGGTATCATTAAAGGGTATATGAGGTCATTTACCTAAACCCCAGCAATTTTAAGCTACTTTATTTATCCTTTGCCATGTTTAACAATGTAGATAACACAGCTAAAAAATAGAAAGCATCCCTCTCCTGAAAGTCAATCTAGAAAACACAGATTCCTGGCATGAAGCAATGATGCACAATGCAGCCTTTAGGGAAAAAAAAATCTAACCATGAAGCTATGAGAAATAGAAAATAAATGTTAAATGTCATAATATATTGACATTAAAGAGTGTTGGATGTCAATGGTAGGCTGAACATGAGCCTGCAGTGTGCCCAGGTGGCCAAGAGGGCCAGTGGCATCCTGGCCTGTATCAGGAACAGTGTGGCCAGCAGGAGCAAGGAGGTCATTCTGCACCTGTACACTGCACTGGTTAGGCCACACCTTGAGTCCTGTGTCCAGTTCTGGGAACCTCAGTTAAGGAAGGATGTTGAGTTGCTGGAAGGTGTCCAGAGAAGGGCAACAAAGCTGGGGAGGGGTTTGGAGCACAGCCCTGTGAGGAGAGGCTGAGGGAGCTGGGGTTGCTTAGCCTGGAGAAGAGGAGGCTCAGGGGAGACCTTCTTGCTGTCTACAACTACCTGAAGGGAGGTTGTAGACAGGTGGAGGTTGGTCTCTTCTCCCAGGCAGCCAGCACCAGAACAAGAGGACACAGTCTCAAGCTGCACCAGGGGAAGTTTAGGCTGGAGGTTAGGAAGAAATTCTACACAGAGAGAGAGTGATTGCCCATTGGGATGTGCTGCCCAGGGAGGTGGTGGAGTCACCATCATTGGAGGCATTTAGGAGGAGACTTGATAGGCTGCTTGGTGCCATGGATTAGTTGATTAGGTGGTGTTGGATAATAGGTTGGATGCAATGATGTCAAAGGCCTCTCTCGACCTGGTTAATTCTATTCCATCCCTTCTACATGTAAGGACAAGACCTGCAAACATTTGCCATCTGAAAATTAAGATCTTTTGAAACCCCTGTTCAGATCATGAACTGTGCATCAGCGCCATCCACCACCATGCCTGGTGTCTTCACTGTTTCTGAATGTCCAACAGACGCACTTTTTCATCCACACATTGAAAGCACAGATACACAAGCAGGTGAACCAGTACTCCCAAGTATTACTTGTATCCTGCAGCACATAATGATTAAGAGATCTGGGAGACTGCCTCTCTAACTCAGTCACATCAGGACCTAACCTTTGTTGTAACTGGGTTTGCAAACTTGGCTGGACAACAGCGCTGCAAGTCATAGGTCAGGTCAACAGCATCCATAGAAGCAGCCACTGATAAATATTCACACATACACCAAAAGCCAAATATAGTCACTAAGAGCTGCTCCCCTACAGGAAGAAAACTTTCATGATCTATTAGAGATCTATCTTCTTACACAGGAATAAGAATTAATACCTACACCAGCAACTCAAGAACATATGTAAGAGCACTACATACTTCTGGAGCATACTGCAGATCAAACTAGCTAAACAGTGCATGGTAGATGTTTGTGAGAATCAATCTGCTTTAACTGCACACCAAATACTTCAGATTAAGCTGCTTCACAGCAAAAGTGTTGCACCTAGCTGTAGAAAACTGCTCAAAAAAAGCCCCTGACTGCAAGGTTTTCCAGGAAGTCATCATTTGTTCATTGCCCATCTGAAACTTCACACCGACATCTAACCTCAAACAAGCAATCCCTAACAGAGGATTTGTAAAGCCTTTAGTACTGTAATTGCCCAAGACAGAAAAGAACAAAACCAGCCCCCCTCTACCTTTCTTTGAACCCTTGCCTAATTTCATGAGCTCATCAAGCCTTTCCTCCTCCTCCACCTGGCCTTGAAATAACAGTAGCACTGCCATGACTCAAACCCCAGAGAATTTACTTCCTGATGTCTGTTCTAACCTGAGATAACCCACACTATGACAGATTTTTCTGCTGCTAGTACATTTAAACTATGCCATTGGAAAGCAGGATACACACAGCACTGTCAGCTATGGCTAAATGTCTATGTAAGGAAAATGACAGTTCCCTAAACAGTCTGTTATCACTTTGTCACAAACACTAGAGATTGATGCAAAAAAAATTAGAAACAAAATAAAGCAAACAGCTTTTAGGGATCCAAGATTGCTAACAAAATGATCCTTCCCCCAGTGGTTAGGCCACACCTTAAGTCCTGTGTCCAGTTCTGGAACCCTCAGTTTAAGAAAGATGTTGAGTTGCTGGAAGGTGTCCAGAGAAGGGCAACAAAGCTGGGGAGGGGTTTGGAGCACAGCCCTGCAAGGAGAGGCTAAGGGAGCTGGGGTTGTTTAGCCTGCAGAAGAGGAGGCTCAGGGGAGACCTTCTTGCTGTCTACAACTACCTGAAGGGAGGATGTAGCCAGGTGGGGGGGTTGGTCTCTTCTCCCAGGCAACCAGCAGCAGAACAAGAGGACACTGTCTCAAGCTGCACCAAGGGAGGGTTAGGCTGGAGGTTAGGAAGAAGTTCTACACAGAGAGAGTGGTTGCCCATTGGAATGTGCTGCCCATGGAGGTGGTGGAGTCACCACCATTGGAGGTGTTCAGGAGGAGACTTGATAGGGTGCTTGATGCCACGGTTTAGTTGATTAGGGGGTGTTGGATAATAGGTTGGATGCGATGATCTTGAAGGTCTCTTCCAACCTGGTCTATTCTATTCTATTCTATTCCTACATGAGAGATCCAAGGGAATGGTAGGTGAAAAGAAGAGAAAGGATATAGTTCATGAGGAAAGAGCTGGGGAAGTCTGAGGAATATATGCAGTATTTGTGACAGGTTTAATACACCAAACAGATCTGCTGGAAACCTATGTAGTTGTTCCTCCTGCAGTGAAATTCTAGGCCATTTAATGCCTTGTTAAAAGTCTAATTTCCCTTGATTTTATTAGCTAACACTTTAAACACACACAGAAATAAGCTACAGGCATTCCAAAATCTCCCACTTTTTTTTTTTCCAGAAGGGTAATTTCACCAACTTCCAAATTAGGTGTTGGGCAATGCTCCCTGGGCCAGGAAGTGAACAAACCCTTGAAGCATCCTCAATGAAAGCCAGAAAGCAGAGACTAACTTCAGCAGCTCCAAGCATGGACCACAACGAAACACAGTTTACACTGGTGTTTATACAGCTCTGGGGAGCAATGTACAATAAAGAGAGAAATGGAAATTTCAGCTCTGCTGAAACTGGGTGAAATTTATTCCATGGACTTTAACAGGACTGAAACTGGGCTCCAGTGTACTTTGCCTTTCCCTACCCCCCCTTTGAACCTTGAATTTCAAAAGTTACCTTCCAAATTTGGATGGTAACGTTTTTCAAGCCTAAAGTAAACAAGGTACTAAATGCTACATTTAAAGACATGTCACTTAAATGATAAAGTGGTTAATATCAGGTTATGACAGCTCCTCCCCAGACTCTTTACCACCTTAGCATAGTTGAAGTTAACTATGGGCAATGAGGCAGGGGAGAGGTCTCGAGCACAGGCCTTGTGAGGAGAAGCTGAGGGAGCTGGGGTTGCTTAGTCTGGAGAAGAGGTGAGGAGAAGGTTCTTCATAGAAGAGAGATTGGCCATTGGAATGTGCTGCCCAGGGAGGTGGTGGAGTCACCATCCCTAGAGGTGTTCAAAAAAGGACTGGACATGGCACTTGAAACCAATCTCTCTTTCTGTGAAGAATTTCTTCCTAACATCCAGCCTAACCTCCCCTGGCACAGCTTGAGACTGTATCCTCTTGTTCTGATGCTGGTTGCCTGGGAGAAGAGACCAACCCCCATATGGCTACAACCTCCCTTCAGGTAGTTGTAGACAGCAAGAAGGTCTCCCCTGAGCCTCCTCTTCTCCAGGCTAAGCAACCCCAGCTCCCTCAGCCTCTCCTCACAGGGCTGTGCTCCAAACCCCTCCCCAGCTTTGTTGCCCTTCTCTGGACACCTTCCAGCAATTCAGCATCTTTCCTAAACTGAGGGGCCCAGAACTGGACACAGGACTCAAGGTGTGGCCTAACCAGTGCTGAGTACAGGGCACAATGACCTCCCTGCTCCTGCTGCCCACACTCTTCCTAATCCTGGCCAGGATGCCATTGGCCTTCTTGGCCACCTGGGCACACTGCAGGCTCATGTTCAGCCTACTAACAACCAGTACCCCCAGGTCCCTTTCTGCCTGGCTGCTCTCCAGCCACTCTTTCCCCAGCCTGGAGCACTGCATGGGCATGTGTGCTATGTGAATACAAGGCTTGCACATCAAGCCACCAAAGAGCCACAGATTTTGGAGAGAGAATAAAGCTGAAGCTGAATAATCTTAGAAGGCCATGCTTGTTCCAGTATCTGAAACGACAGCTAAACATGGGCATCTCTATTCTTCTGCCATGAAGAGCTGACACTACCATGAGAGGTCACAGTCCAGTTCAGTAGATGAATGCACATGCTGATTCTCAGCAATGGAAGCTGCCATCTGAGACAGAGGCAAATACTTCTGTGCTGTTTGGCAACAGGTTTGGGACACACCTCATGATGGTTCTTCCCTAAGAAACTGAGACAGCACAACTATGAACACCTTCAGAGAATCCTTCTGCACCAGACTGCTAAGATTAAATACTCTTTCCCTCCATCTTAGTGCTCACTAGGGATGTGAATGAATCACTTCATGATACTTATTTTTGGAGAGAGAAGCCAGCAATACAGCCACACAGATCAATCTTTCCCAGCCAGTGGCTATAACTGTTCCCTCTGGAATGCTCTCAACTCCCACTGGCCTGGAGAGCAGCAGACCCTTGTTATTCAAAGCACTGCCAAGTTCTGGTGAGCCCTCCACTGGCCTATCACCTAACCTAGCAAAAAAACCCCAAACATTATAGAGGTAAAGCTTAACTGCACAGCTTCTTTTTAAGCAAGAGGATGATGTGGCAGCAGGCACACCTGCCCCCATCCCTGCTTCAACACCTATGTTTATCCCAGGATGTTGTAGGGGAATGTAGTGGGCAGCCATCCCACAGTTTTTCAGCAGGCAGCAGCATTCATGTGACCAACACAGGCAGCAACATGCCAGCAGCGTACTCTGGGATGGTGTAACACACACAGACCTGCAAGGAAGAAGCTTCAGCCAGAGCAGCCAAGAGATCTCCTGCAAATCAGCTGCAGAAATAAAACTGCTGCCATCCTCAGCAACCTTCAGAGACATGCAGAATTCATACTCAAAGGTGCTCAAAGGCCCAAACTGTACAAGCTATGAAGGCATCCAATTGATATGAACCCTTGTGCCTGAGCACTGAAAAATCCCTTGAAATTGCAACACAGGCAGACAAAGCTATTATGGGCCTGGATTTAGAGCTATTTGGCAACAGGCATTATTAAAAACAAAAACCACAACAAAACTCCAATAGGTCATTTCCCAGGTCTTTATTTTTCACAACAGTCCCAGGTCTGACAAATGACACACAGAGAAGCACTACCTGCAGTAAATGTGCCCCTTCCAGCCCAATGCATTCTATGATGCTACTCTTATTACCATATAAATCCACTGATGCAATGCAACAAACAGTACCCCAGCTCTGAGTTATTTTTAAAGGGCTCTTTAGATTAAAGTCAAGCTTCTTGATGAAGGAAGCAAGATCACAGTAGTAAGCAGGTTTACACTTCTGCTGTGACATCCAGAATGAAAAGACACATCCTGCATCCAACTTGAGTTTCTGCTACACTGAAGATAACAACCCACACATAGACAGACAGCCTAATGCAACTCTTTGTTAGACACTAAACAAGCTGACCAACTACTGAAATGGTCATGATGCAGGCTGGCCATATACTGCCAGGCTTGGGCCACCACAGTGTCACTGCTTAAGCTTCAAAAGCACCTCTTGCTCAGAAAGAGCAAGCTGGGGAGGGGTTTGGAGCACAGCCCTGTGAGGAGAGGCTGAGGCAGCTGGGGTTGCTTAGCCTGGAGAGGAGGAGGCTCAGGGGAGACCTTATTGCTCTCTACAACTACCTGAAGGAAGGTTGTAGCAAAGTGGGGGTTGGTCTCTTCCTCCAGGGAACCAGCGCCAGAACAAGAGGACACAGTCTCAAGCTGAGCCAGGGGAGGTGGATGTTAGGAAGAAGTTCTTCCCATAAAGAGAAATTGCCCATTGGAATGTGCTGCCCAGGGAGGTGGTGGAGTCACCATCACTGGAAGTGTTTAGGAAGAGGCACTTGGTGCCATGGTTGAGTTGATTAGATGGTGTTGGGTGATAGGTTGGACTCGATAATCTTGAAGGTCTTTTCCAACCTGGCTTATTCTGTTCTATTCTAAATGCTTTCAGGAATTACTCTGGCTGCAGCACTCTGCAATGTAAGCCCTGTAGTCAGCTCAGCAAACAACAAAACCCTTCAGAGAACAGCTGGATGCCTTGCAGATAGAATAAAGAAAAAGTCTGACTGACAACACTTTTGGCTTTGTGTTCTGCAAGGATTTTACTTTTATTGTCATTTTAAGATTTAAACAGGGGAGTGATGATGTCCACCTTACACATAAGCTCAGGTTTTGGTACCACACACAAGCAGATTCTTTTATGGAGTAGAAGACTCAATAGCACAGAGAGGCTGTTGTGCTAACAATTCACAAGAAAATAAAAACAGGTTTAGATTCAGGGAAACAAAAAAGGGTTAAAATGCACTGTTATAATACTGAAGCATTTCACAGTTCCCTACACCTCAAGCTATGGGTAGGGTACTGATAATTAAATGTTCATTCCTGTCCCTCTCTTCTAAGAAACTTATCTGTTGGCTGGTGTACAAATAATGTTGGTTGAGTTTGGATGAGAAACCCTATGTGAAACAGAGAAAGGTTTTCACTGAGCATGCTCTTACTGCCCATGCAGCAAGGACTGAGGAGTACCCTGGTATTTACCACCACTGGAAGCAACACCATTACAAAACTGAACTTCCCAGTGCAGAACACGAGAAGCTGCAAACTAAGTTTGGGAGCTGAAAAGCAATAAAATGCTTTTATAAATGCCAAAATTCAGTTGAGAAGGAAGCAGAGGGAGGGAAGGACAGAACTGCAGACTGCATTGGGTTGGAAGGGACTTCTAGGCATCAACTAATCCAACCACCCTGGCAGTAAGCAGGGACACCCCCAACTAGATCAGGTTGCTTTCACCCCCATCAAGCCTGACTTTGAACATCTCCAGAGATGGGATCTCCACCACCTCCCTGGGCAACCTGTCCCAGTGTCTCACCACAGTAAAGAGCTTCTTCCTAATGTCCAATCTAAATCCACCCTGCTCTACTTTAAAACCATTACCTCTTGTCCTAATAGTCCCTCCTCTCCAGCTTTCTTGTAGGCTCCCTTCAGGTACGGGAAGTCTGCTATTAGGTCTCCCCAGAGCCTTCTCTTTTGCAGGCTAAATAACCCAAACTCCCTCCACCTGTCCTCATAGGAGAGGTGCTTCAGCCCTCTGATAATTTTTGTGTCCCTCCTCTGGACCCTCTCCATCAGGTCCATGACCTTCTTGTGCTGAGGGCCCCAGGGCTTGTCACGGTACTCCAGGTACTGTGGAAGGAAGGAAGGAAGGAATTCTCTGCTGAACTTCATTGTCAACTTATTCTGTTAAGTTTCAGAAAAGGCAGGTTGGGGGTGGGGGGAGCATGAGAAACTGAACAGTGGTTGAAATTCATGATGTTTCTGGCAAGTGGAAAAGGGATTCCTCACTTAAGAATGCTATTTTCACAAGAACAATTTTAGAGGCCAGCAGATATGAATACAAAGGAAAAAGAGTACCTTTAAAAAGGGTCTGAAAAAAAGTGTAGAAGTCATACAGTTGGAACAAGAGACATGCACAAGCTTATCTACAAAGCAGTCTCTTCTGGTGACAACTAAAAATACTTGGCTTATGCAGTTATCCTCCGAAACAAGTTGTCTCAGTGCACAGTGATAACACAGCTGAGCCAATCTATTAACTCAGCTGGCAACCAGGATCAGGCACCTTCCTCTCGCTCACAAGCTGCCACCACTTTACTTTGACCTGGGCTCTTCTGCTTCTTGGACTACGCAGCAATGCTGACTCTATTCACTAATGTAGCAGAAAGTTAACCTAAACAAAAGTCTGATCAATTGAAGCTGAATGGGTGTATCAAACAGTAAAATGTGAGAGCTGGGTATTCAGGAGCAAGAAAGAGTAGGGTTGGGGATGTCACTTTTGGCAGCAACCAACCCTTAAATAAACTCTGCTCTTCATTGTGCCATTTGTTAGGCCACCCCTTGAGTCCTGTGTCCACTTCTGGGCCCCCCAGTTTAAGAAGGATGTTGAGTTGCTGGAATGCATACAGAGAAGGGCAATAAAGCTGGGGGAGGGGTTTGGAGCACAGCCCTGTGAGGAGAGCAGGGGTTGCTTAGCCTGGAGGAGAGGAGGCTCAGGGGAGACCTTCTTGCTGTCTCTAGCTACCTGAAGGGAGGTTGTAGACAGGTGGGGGTTGGCCTCTTCTCCCAGGCAACCAGCACCAGAACAAGAGGACACAGTCTCAAGCTGAGCCAGGGGAGGTTTAGGCTGGATGTTAGGAAGAAGTTCTTCCCAGAAAGAGAAATTGCCCATTGGAATGTGCTGCCCAGGGAGGTGGTGGAGTCACCATCACTGGAGCTGTTTAAGAGGAGTCTGGATGAGGCACTTGGTGCCATGGTTTAGTTGATTAGATGGTGTTGGGGGACAGGTTGGAATTGATGATTTTGAAGGTCTTTTCCAACCTGGTTAATTCTATTCTATTCTATTTCTTTCCCCAGACTTTGCATGGTTCTGCTTGTCTCTTTTTCTACCAGGCTGAAAAGCAAGTGTTGCTACAATACACACTGCAGAAAAATTAATGGAAGAAAACAAAATCAGCAAGAGCAGGTCTTATCTTCAGGAACACTTCTTTTCCCAAATAACTGGAGTTGAAACCAGCCAGTCAGCCATTGAGTTTAACACCAGTTAGAAAATACTAACTTTCAACTAGGTATAAATAGATTCTGCCAAGACTTGATTGTGTTCTCAATCCTTTTGAAGATACTAAACGTTGCCCAAGTGTCAAGTCCGTAAGCGAGGTAGAAGCTTAGCACAATATTAAGGAACCTGAGAGTCCATTCTCATCTCTTTAGCACTAGCACTAAAAGCCATGAGAATACCTTGGCTAAAAATGCTGAAGAAATTACTCACAACCAGCCAACATATTGCTGTTCATTTTTGTGAATTTTCATTTTGGTGCTCATGTTTAGGACTCCACTCTAAGAAAACACAGCTGTTCCCTGTCGTCTGCCCAAACCTCCAGCTTCCCTGACATTCTTCTCTGTCTCTTCTCCTGAGTAACAAGTAATGGGAAGAGGAAAAAATGGCCTTAAGTTACACCACAGGAGGTTTAAGCTGGGAATTGAAGAAGCTTTTTCACAGAAAGGTTTCTCAAATGCTGGAATAGGCTCCCCAGGGAGGTGATTGAATCTCCATTCCTGGGAGGATTTAAAGAAATGTGGAGATGTAGTGCTGAGGGACATGGTTTAGCACCAGGTTTGGTTGAGTCAGATAAAGGTTGGACTAGAGATTAATGGTCTTTTCCAATCAAAACTATTCCAATTCTGGCCTTGAATACAGTATCCAGTTCTGGTGTCCCCATCATAACAGGACATGAAACTGTTGGAGCGAGTACAGCGTAGGGCCATGAAGATGATCCAAGGGCTGAAGCATCTCTGCTATGAGGATAGGCTGAGGGAGCTGGGGTTGTTCAGCCTGGGGAAGAGAAGACTCTGGAGGGACATTATGACTGCCTTCCCACAGCAGAAAAGAACCTACAGGAAGGTTGGAGAGGGATTTTCCATAAGGGTGTCTAGCAATAAGACAGGGGAGAATGGTTTTAAGCTGAGGGGAGAGTAGGTTTAGACTGGATCTTAGGCAGAAGGTTGTCATTACAAGGGTGGCTGCCCAAAGAGTTTGCAGATGTCCCCTTCCTGGAGGTGTTCAAGGCTAGGTTGGATGAGGCCTTGAGCAACCAAGTCCAGTTGAGAGGCATCCCTTCCTTTGTCAGGGAGGTTGGAGTAGATGACCTCTAAGGTCCCTTCCAATCCAAGCCATCCTATGATTCTATTTCCATGCCACAGCTACGTGCCAGGTATTAGAATGAAGTCTTCTTCAGATTCAGAATTAATAACTAAAGGACAGTAACAGTTAACAGAATAAGCCAAATCAGAAAGATTGCTGTACACAATACATTTAAATCATCAAGAGAGTTTGAAGCCAACCATTAGGCCACATTTTCCCTCCCACTAAAAGCCAACTAAGAGAATTATTTGTGTCTGAAGCGCAACGTATCAGAGGCAGTAACTGATTATTTCTACAGTCATTCTTTACAGTTATTTTATGCCATCAAAATGCATTTCTGGCATGAGACTTGTATCTACTTTTACACTAAACAGCAAGATTACCTGGATTGTTTTTGGCAGAAATGAGACTTCCTCAAATACATTTACAAAAAACCTTAACAAAACCAACAACAATGTGCCCCGTCCCTAGCATAACTGACACTAAGACTCTCAAAAGGGTTATAAATCACACAAAATGTGCATGATTTGTTAAAAAGCAGTACCTGGCCACATAGAGTGACATTCTGCTTCTTGGGTTTCTGTCAGAGATCCCTGGAAACCTCTGTGCTTTTTGCTACAGACTAAAAGCTCACACGGTTGGTATAGATTTCCATACACATACATACCTATACTGGAGGTATAATCGGTGGCTCCAAAGATCAATTCTGGTGCCCTGTAGTACCGAGAGCAGATGTATGACACATTAGGTTCTCCACGAACCAGCTGTTTTGCACTGAAAAGGAAACAAAAGAATCATCTTTTAGTAGTGAAGAGCTTTACAATGTTGCAGTGCAGGCCAGCGAAAAACTTTGGCACTCTTCACCCTACTCCAATTCCTAATGCTAAAGTACAATGTTCTTACAAGCTAATGCAAGCCACAGAATCAATGATTTACCATTACATTGGTCCAATTCAAGCAGCTAATTTACACTGGACTGTGGTAGATTTAGGGTTTTAGATTAGATGGATTGAACAGAACAGAATAGAATAGAACAGAACAGAATTAACCAGGTTGGAAAAGACCTCAGAGATCATATAAGTCCAACCTATCACCCAACACCATCTAATCGACTAAACCATGGCACCAAGCACCCCATCCAGTCTCTTCCTAAACACTTCCAGTGATGGTGACACCACCACCTCCCTGGGCAGCACATTCCAATGGCCAATCTCTCTTTCTGTGAAGAGCTTCTTTCTAACATCCAGTCTGAGCCTCCCCTGGCTCAGCTTGAGACTGTGTCCTCTTGTTCTGGTGCTGGTTGCCTGGGAGAAGAGACCAACCCCCACCTGGCTACAACCTCCCTTCAGGGAGTTGTAGACAGCAAGAAGGTCTCCCCTGAGCCTCCTCTTCTCCAGGCTAAGCAATCCCAGCTCCCTCAGCCTCTCCTCACCCGGCTGTGCTCCAAACCCCTCCCCAGCTTTGTTGCCCTTCTCTGGACACGGTCCAGCAAGTCAACATCTTTCCTAAACTGAGGGGCCCAGAACTGGACACAGCACTCAAGGTGTGGCCTAACCAGCGCCGAGTACAGGGGCAGAATCACCTCCCTGCTCCTGCTGGCCACACTGGGTAGTATTAGCATCCAATGAAATTGTTTAGAAGGGGGGGGGGGATTGTGGTAGTTTAAGGCTATGCCTTTAAAATTTAGCTGCAGATTTTGAGCAGAAAAGTAGGGAAATATAAACAAATCACCATTGGGTGTAAAAAGGAAAACAAAATATTCTTCTAAACAAATTCTTTGGATTCATTCCTTTTCTCTTCTCCTCCAATCTTGGCTGTTCTGCTTTGCCTGGGAGAAGATAATGCTTCTGGCTGACCTTGAGATAAAGACTAACACTGCTTTCTCTCAGCTTCTCTCTCAGTGCAGGAAGGATTTGGGAGGTTGGGGGGTGGGCAGTGGAGAAGCTTCCCTGGTCTGTTTTTGACTAGGGGTTTTTGTGTTGTTTGCTAATAGTAAATATCTGTATAATATTGTATGTCCTGCATATTTTGTACATATTCATTGCATTCCATTGTAGAGTGTAGTTTTTGCTTGTAAATACAGCATCATTTGCTTCTAACTGAATTAGTCTGGCTAAAAGTTAATGCTGGGGGAAACTTCAACCCACCACACTAGACATCCCAAATATTCTGACTACAACCTAGGACACAAATAGTGCTGGACTTCTGGTTGCCAGTTGTACTTCAGCAGGGACAAAGGTTGTTTACAAAGGAAGAGAGGGCAGAATGTGGTTCAGTCAAACATAGCTTATTTTTAAGGCTCAAAAGCTCTGGATACTCATCAGAGCTGAGAGCATTCCTTTGTTTAAAATTTCCACCAGAATATTCTGCCTCTTTACCATTTAAGGAGCATGTTAGGAAGCAAAAGGGGTGTAAGGAGAAAAAGGAAGAAATCCTGCCATTGTAGTGACATTGATGATTCATAATTAACATAAAGGCTGCAAGAGATCAGCCACAAAGATCCTAACCTATAGTACTGCCACAACCACACCACCTTTGGAAGTACCTAAGAAGAATAAAGATAACACAACAGCACATTATGTTTGGAACATGAGTAATATCCCAGAATGTTAAGGGTTGGAAGTGACCTCAAAAGATCATCTAGTCCAGCCCCCTGCCAGAGCAGGATCACCTATACCAGATCACACAGGAATGCATCCAGGTGGATTTTGAGTATCTCCAGAGAAGAAGACTCTAGGGGTCTCCATTAACACCAAGAGTTAGACAGAAAGGAGCTGGAAGCCAAAAGTGCCCTTTCAGAAATACGACAGTCAACTAAGCAGCACCAAACCCAGTAGAGTGGCGAGTCAGCCAAATCCAATGGCCAGTCTTCCACACAGTCCTCTCAGCCTTCAGGGAAGAATGACTCCCATCACTCATTTGGCTTGTTAGAAGTCTTAGCTTGCTCTTTTGTATACAAAAACCACAATTAACAAATTCTCACTGTTAACACACAGGAAGTATGCCACCTTCTGCTACTTCTGAGTGATTCCTATTTTGCTGCAACACTGGTGAGGTAGAGCCAAGGTGGAGACTCCTGAGCCACCAGGCATGACGATGCACTGCTTGAATAACCACCATCTGACATTCCCACTCACTATGGGCAAGCGAATTTAGCAACATCAGCTTCTGTGACCTCTCACGCATATGCCATAACTATTTTAGTCTGCAAAGCCATGGCACAATCAGTGGACTGAAGTTTCCCAGAGAGAAATTTGTCTCCTGGCCCACTGGATTCCCAGAATTTCTGTGTCATGTCTAAGATGGGGGCCGGATTCCAAAGGCAATTCACTTGAACAGGTACAGGAAATACATGTGGCATAGGAAACTAGGATACAGACACTCACTGAGAGTTTCAGTTAGAACTGCAGCTGCTGATTTTGAGTCTCTGTGGTACTTGAAATAAAGTAAATTGGTGTACATACAAGTAGACTAATAAAGGATAACATTAGCCTTCTAGGTTACTGTGGTAGTTTTAGGCTAAGCCTTTAAAATTTAGCTGCAGATTTCGAGCAGCAAAGTAGAAAAATATAAACAAACCACTACTGGATGCAAAACCAAGAGATTATTCTAAACAAATTCACTGGATAAATGTCTGGGATAAGAGAAGCCTTATCATAATAATTCTTCACATTTCACTTCCATTCCCATTCCCTTTCTCTTCTCTGATCTTGGCTGTTGTGCTTTGCCTGGGAGAAGGTAATGCTTCTGGCTGACTTGAGATAAGACTAACACTGCTTTCTCCCAGCTTCTCTATCTCTCTCAGTACAAGGGGGGTTTGGGAGGTTGGGGGGTGAGCAGTGGAGCAGCTTCCCTGCTCTCTTTCTGAGCAGGTGGGTTTCAGTGTTATTTGCTAATTGTAAATAACTGTATAATATTGTAACTCCTGTAAATTTTGTACCTATTCATTGCCTTCCATTGCAGACTGTAGTTTTTGCTTGTAAATGCAGCTTCATTTGTTTCTAACTGAGTTAGTCTGGCTAAAGCTAATGCTGGGGGAAACTTCAACCCACCACAGTTAATGTGCTACTGTACCCGTTCTCTCTTCCCCAAATACATTTCACCCCAATTGTATTTATTTTTCCATGGCACAGTGTTTTCCCTATGTACCAGTGTATTTCTTTTTATGCAGTAGTAGAATAATATAACAAGCTTGAACTTTAATTCCCTCCCTTTGGGTAACTTTTTCCAGCTCTCCCCCACCCCCACATGCACCAAGACCATCTGAGTAACACGGAGGACTTCTTTGCAAAGTCCCACCCAGATTTACGCTGAAGGCAGCTCAGTACAGTATGTTTCAGGCCACAGATGAGCTTACCTTCCGAAGTCACAGAGTTTTAGAACAGCTGTATCAGGGTCCAGCAAGAGGTTCTGTGGTTTTATATCCCGGTGGCAGATCCCAAAGGAATGGATATAGGCTAAACTCCGGAACAGCTGATACATGTACAACTAGAACACAGAAACACTGCATAAGAAACACGTTCCCAGTCCAAACAGGGCCAACAAGTCATTTGGCACAAACTCTTATTAGAAGAAAACCAGAATCACTTTAAGAAGACCCTGCTGCCTTTCTCTGCCACATTTCCACACGTGCAGCTCAAGTTTGTTCATGTGTCCTGTTAAAAAGGAGCACGATTCCAAACAAAGTAATTGTGCCAGCTCTCTCACGTTTACAAGTAATGGTAGTCATAAAAACCACACAAAAGAAAGGTGTTTCGGTTTGCTTTATGAATCAGTCTCTTCATAAAAATGAAGTATTCTGGGGTATGAAGAAAATCCACACAACTGAAAAAAAAAACAAACAACCCACACTCCAAAACCCTCAAGAAAATGTTTTATTTCAAGTTATTAACATCCAATGCTGCCCAAGAACTATGGTAGTGTTACTCGAGTGAATTACCCAGTTTCTCTTCATGAGGGGACACTTTTAATTTCAACTCTCTAGACAAAAAGAGAAGGCAGATTAAAACCAACTGTTCAGAGGAATTTTATGAAAGGACAGCAAACAAGGATGCTGAGGGAGAGTTTTCTCTGTTCCCATTCCAAGGCTTGATAACCTCATAGCAAGGAGGAATACAGCAAGGGGAGATGTTATGAAGCCAAGAGCTTCACAAAGCAGGATCAGAGGGCAAGAGGAAGATGTCCAGATGCTGGAGCTACACACTTTTGGCTACAGAGAAAAAAATCCTGCTGCACATGATTAGACCTGTATTGCCTAAATCTAAGTCTACATTCCAGCCTATAGCACATACAGTCACGAAGGCATGGCAAGCCCTGTTTCAAGGTAGATAGCAGGCTGCCAATAGGTTATTTGTTATCTTTGCTGTGTCTACCTATAAGGTTCCATTTAAAAATAAAGCTACCAGAGATGCACATCCATGCTTTCCTTTTTAAGTACATTCTCCATAGTTTACCTTTAACAGTCTGTTGAACTCAGTGCAATTACTAGATACTGCTATCAGGTCATATCTGCCTCACTTTCACCGCTATTTTTAGACTAGAAGAGAACAGAATAGAATTAACCAGGTTGGAAAAGACCTTTGAGATCATTGAGTCCAACCTATCATCCAACACTATCTAATCAACTAACCCATGGCACCAAGTGCCTCATCCAGTCTCCTCTTAAACACCTTCAGGGATGGTGACTCCACCACCTGCCTGGGCAGCACATTCCAATGGCCAATCTCTCTCTCTGGGAAGAACTTCTTCCTAACATCCAGCCTAAACCTCCCCTGGCACAGCTTGAGACAGTGTCCTCTTGTTCTGGTGCTGGTTGCCTGGGAGAAGAGACCAACCCCCACCTGGCTACAACCTCCCTTCAGGGAGCTGTAGAGAGCAATAAGGTCTCCCCTGAGCCAGGATGCCATTGGCCTTCTTGGCCACCTGGGCACACTGCAGGCTCATGTTTAGCCTACTACCAACCAGTACCCCCAGGTCCCTTTCTGCCTGGCTGCTCTCCAGCCACTCTGACCCCAGCCTGGAGCACTGCATGGGGCTTGCTGTGGCCAATGTGTAGAACCTGGCACTTGGATGTGTTAAATCTCATACCCTTGGACTCTGCCCATCTGTCCAGCCTGTCAAGGTCCCTCTGCAGAGCTCTCCTACCCTCCAACAGATCAACACCTGCCCCCAGCTTGGTGTCATGTGTAGATTTACTGATGATGGACTCAATCCCCTCCTTCAGATCATCGATAAAGATATTGAACAGGGTGGGGCCCAGCACTGACCCCTGGGGACCTTTACACATTCTCCCTTGTCGTCTTTGTTGGTTTTTGTTTGTTCTTTGATGGGGAAGGTAGGGGTGGGGGCAGAATTGCTTGAATTTTGGCTCTAGGTCTCTGTTTTTCATATTTGTTTATTAAAACCACAACTCTGCACAGAGAAAAGCAAACAAGTTTGTTTTCTGAATTGCCTGTTCTAGACGTGTTAAGTATGTATTGTGCAAGTGTGTTGCAAAATAATGCAAAAGACTGCTCTGACTTTAGGAGTCAAGTCAAAACATGTGGGATTTTGAAAGTATTCCTTTCAACTCCACACAGCAACCCCAACATTTTCAAGAATTTTGTACACCATGCTAGAATTTACAAACATTACTAGAAAAGCCTCCCTGCAGTTCTTCAACAATTTCTTTGTTACCCAGGGAAGAGCAGCTCTCTGCCTGCCTAGGTATCAATCAGTCCAAATAGATATGATTTGACCTTTGTCTAGCCAAGATCTCTGGAAAGTTGCAAAACACTTTAAGGTAATATGATCTTTTAAAATACAGTGTTATGGGAAAGGCTAGCCTTGCCAGGAAAATGAGAACAGCCTCACAGGCTGTCTCAAACATCAAGAAAGATTAAAGAGTTGAAGTAGAATTTTCCCCTACAGTACAAGGGCAATTCTCCTGAAGTTACAATAATGAAGAGCAGTTAAGGCAAAAGTACTGACAACAGATATATAAACAAGTTATCACAAGCTAAGTCAACAGATTTTGGGGAGGATATAACCTGAAGACATGCTGTTCCACCACCAGACCAAAACAGAGTGCCCTTGCAGTAGAAATTGTTACTAGTGGATGACAAAATGTTGTGCTTCTTTAAAACCAGGAATACCTGTTGCCAATTTCAATTCAATGGTACCTGGATACCACACCACCAAGTTAATGCCACGTGAAAACTTGGCACCCTTGCCTGGTGCACGAATTGCGGTCACCACAACATACAAAGTGGAACTCTGAGACCCAGAGGGGTTCCATCTTTGACCAAAAAGGGAAATGTAAAATAAAATTGTCCAAGACAACAACAGAAGCAGACAACTTAAGAGAGGTTTTGGGGTTATAATGCCCATACAAGCATCTTATCCCACTAGGCTCAAGGCAAGAGCCAATGGGCTCTAAGTAGTAATAAAAATATGCCTTTCATGCCTGTAACAGAAGCACATGAACTCTTACTCATATGGCAGGAAAAGGGAAAGATAACAGATAAGAAAACATTATTCTTTCTGACATCCTCTTTCAGTTCATGACCTTTGTACTAGACTGTATTCGTCATCTCAGGAACCTGAAGCTGCTAGTGTGGCTGGTGTTGGTCTCTCACCTCTTCAAAACCACAACACTCCCTTCACACTCAGTCTCCCCCACCCCTTCCAAGATTTCTGTAGAGCAAGCAACCCAGGGTGCTTGCTTTAGGCTTCTGGCCTCTATTCTTCTTTTGCCATAACAAATCATTCCACATTTTTTCCCCCCTTGCCTTAAGATTAATGTGCTCCTACAAAATTCAGAAGGCTACTTATGTCAGAAAAGAGGTATCCACATGCCTATAACAGATGAAGGCATCGTTGAACCACATCTATCAGTTACCTACCTTGACATAAATCATAGGGAGTGTCTGTTTGGCCCGACTATAATGTCTGGCAACTCTGTATACTGTTTCAGGAACATAGTCCAGCACCAAGTTGAGGTACACCTCATCTTTCTGAAAGAAAACAAAGAAAATAAATAATTAACAATAATTATTTTTAAAAAATCAACAATACATTTGAAGCATGAAGTAAAATTAAAGCATTCAGAGAAGCCTAAAGAAGGACACAGCCTCAAGCTGCGCCAGGGGAGCTTTAGGCTGGAGGTTAGGAAGAAATTCTACACAGAGAAAGTGATTGTCCATTAGAATGGGCTGCCTGGGGAGGTGGTGGAGTCACCATCATTGGAGGTGTTCAGGAGGAGACTTGATAGGGTGCTTGGTTGCATGGTTTAGTTGATTAGGTGGGTTGGATAATAGGTTGGACGCGATGATCTTGAAGGTCTCTTGCAACCTGGTCTATTCTATTCTACTCTATTCTATGGAGAAGGCTGTGGACATCTGAAGTACACCTCTTTAGGTGCAGTGTGAACTCTTGCCAACCTGCTTTTCCTTTCAGCTTTGCACTTGTTCACTAACACTTAAGTCAAAATTACATTTAAAATCCTGTTAATTAATGTGGTCTCCAACATAAGGCATTTTCTGATTATAAATGGGGACAAGGATAACTGCTATGTCCAGTCAATATTTTTGTTAAGAGACATATTGAAGTGACATGTGCAGTCTAACAACTCTGAGTTAACCCTTACCTGCCAAAACACAAGTGCAAGAGTCCCAAACTCGCCCCCCAAACAGACATCAAAAGAATGTTTGAGAAATATTGTTTTGATCTCATTGAATTGCCAACTATTAAAACATCAATACATATTAGCAACTCAAAGACAGTTAAGCCACTGATAGTATTTTTGACCATTTCACATTCTTGCTTGTATTTTGACATCCCAGTTCTCTCTAGCTTAAATGTATGAACTTATTCATGGCAAAACAGAACAAGCTAAACACCAAGTCCCCAGTTATCAAATCCTGGGTCAGGTCTGTGTGAAGGTAACATAGAAACAACAAAAGGAGCTTTTTAATATGGTACTTGGTTATAGAATATATGAACAAAGGAAAGAAAGAACAAAGAGGAATTGATGTGTAATGTACTACAATCACATAGTGCCTAACTGTGGAACTGAAGATTTTCAGCAGTAAAACAGGTTTTAAAAGGACTTCTGGGATTTTAATGTGGTCTTCTGTTCAAATCCTATCAGGACTGTGAATACATTTAATGTTGGGGGGGGGGGGGGGAATAGATATAATTAATGTATCAACCTGAAAGATTATTTCTGAAAGCACTAACCTTTCCTGTCCTTGCTGTATTAACAGTTACATCTTCCTAAAGAGAAAGCCAATATAGAGAGACTTTATGTGGATGGAAACAGCACAGAACTCCCAGGACTCCCACTATTATCATATAGTCTTGCTGTCTGCATTAGGAATAGTGTGGCCAGCAGGAGCAGGGAGGTCATTGTGCCCCTGTACTCTGCACTGGTTAGGCCACACCTTGAGCCCTGTGTCCAGTTCTGGGACCCTCAATTTATGAAGGACATTGAGACACTTGAACGTGTCCAGAGAAGGGCAACAAGGCTGGGGAGAGGCCTTGAGCACAAGCCCTATGAGGAAAGGCTGAGGGAGCTGGGGTTGTTTAGCCTGGAGAGAAGGAGGCTCAGGGGAGACCTCATTGCTCTCTACAACTACCTGAAGGGTGGTTGTAGCCAGGAAGGGGTTGGCCTCTTCTTTCTAGCAACCAGCACCAGAACAAGGGGACACAGTCTCAAGCTGCACCAGGGGAAGTTTAGGATCGAGGTGAGGAGAAAGTTCTTCACCAAGAGAGTCATTCACCATTGGAAGGGGCTGCCCAAGAGAGGTGGTGGAGTCACCATCCCTGGAGGCGTTCAAGTGGGGACTGGACGTGGCACTTGGTGCCATGGTCTAGTCATGAGGTCTGTGGTGACAGGTTGGACTTGATGATCTTCGAGGTCTCTTCTAACCTTAGCGATACTGTGATACAGTCCCTTGTCAAAGTGGTCCACTGGCTGCACACCTTAATACCTGAACACAAACCTCACTCAGCCATAGCAATGTAACAGTTTTTCTGTCACCTCAGGGATGGAGTGTGCTGCGTTAATCTCAAAGTCCTCCATCTCCCTTACTTGTCTCTGTGCTGCATTAGCAAAGAGCAGCAGCAAAGAGCAGCAGCCTCCAGTGAGTAAAGAAGCAGCACACAGAAATACACACCTTGAGTACACAATATGCAAAGAACTGCTGGTTTGGGGCTGTTAAAGACTCAGAATTCAAGATCTCTGTTCACCATTATTTGACAATGGACACCTGTATTTCCAGGATAGTAAAACATCTCTTAACAATACCTCCTAATAGGCCAAGTCACTTTGCAAGGTCCTGCCTACAACACCTACAGAGGGATACTCTTTTTTCACTGTCATTGCTTAGATGATAGTAGTAACAGCACCAGTTCTAAGCAAATGCCAGTGGTCTAACTTTGCTACTTTTATGCTACTTCTGCAACATAAACAAGGAGCAGCAGCCTCCAAAGCCCCCTCTACACTGGTGTCTCTCCAGTGCCATCTTAGGAAGTGGGTAACATGAAGGAATCCAGGGACCAGGCAGGAGAACAAACTTTTTGAAATGCATGAGGAGGAACAACTACTAGCAAAGGAAATATCAGAAGGCTCTGGAACTACAGAGGTGTGTAAATGTATGCAAGAAAATTAAGTACTCGTATCTTAGCACTTTCCCTTCTGCAAAGTCCTTCTTTCCCTGGCTTTCACTTTAAGCCAGTACAAATCCCTCACCACCTCTTCTTGGGTCAGAGCTTTCAATTAACTATAAACTACAGAAAATTAACTATAAAATACAGAAAATAAATGTCCTGAAAATAAAAGGTAACTTACGTCTAGTAAGGCAACCTGCACACCAAGAGAGAAAAGTCTCATGAATATGAAGTCTGTTTGATTCAGTGTAGACACAACTTGATGAATATGCTACCAGAAAAGAGGACACAATCTCAAGCTGCACCAGGGGAAGTTTAGGCTCGAGGTGAGGAGAAAGTTCTTCCGGAGAGAGCTGTTAGCCATTAGAATGTGCTGCCCAGGAAGGTGGTGGAGTCACCCTCCCTGGAGATGTTCAAGAGGGGACTGGATGTGGCACTTGGTGTCACGGTTTAGTAGTCAAGAAGTGTTGGTTGACAGGTTGGACTTGATGACCTTTGAGGTCTTTTCCAACCTTATTGATTCTATGATTCTATATACTTGCCTCTTGGAGGATGGAAAAAGTATTAGCAGTAATGAGCTGCTACACAGAACTGTTACTAAGTTGATCATCTTCATTCAAGGATACATGATCCATGGATCAAAAACATTTACATAAGAGATTTGAAACACAGGAAAAGAAAGAACAGAAATGAAATTACAATGATTTCATCATCCTCTTACAGTACAAGCAAGAGGAGACAGGTAAAGCATGCCATCATTGAACCCTGTGCATGCTACTTCAGAAGTGAAGTTTGAGAATTACAGTATTCCATGTGGTCCACATCACTTTTGCTTTGCTTTTCTTCCCACCATTTTAATTTTGTGTTCTGTTGGGAATGAGACTGAATCAACAGAATAGAATAGAATAGAATTAACCAGGTTGGAACAGCCCTTTGAGACCATCAAGTCCAACCTATCACCCAACACCATCTAATCAACTAAACCATGGCACCAAGCGCCCCATCAAGTCTCTTCCTAAACACCTCCAGTGATGGTGACTCCACCACCTGCCTGGCAAGGCATGGCATGACACAAGCCCAAAAAACCTCAAGACACCTGAATCAGAGAGATGGAAGTTTTGCACTCACTCACCAAGGCTTGTGAATGTTAATGCTATCCACAGTACTCGAACAAACAGCGTGGGTTTTGTGTGCCGCTGCTCATGTCAATGTGTATCACACATTATCACCTAGAACACCAAGGCACACAAAAGCCTTTTCCCCAGCCAACAAATGAGTTTTGATGTACCATCTGATGTACTCAGAACTTTAATATGCAACTATAAAGGCAAAGCTTACAGTGCTGGCTATGTAAGCAGCTGCATATTCCACTCCTACCACAAGCAACTTCAGAAGTGCTCTGAATGACTGCTCATGAATTACAGACATTTCAAAGTGTTCCGGACCTACCCCCTCCCGATGTCATCAGGCACAAATCTGATAAACACTCAGAATGTGGTTTTAAAGAGCCTTCATCCTTCTCTGTGGGCATGAACTGGATGAAAATAACATCCAAGTTACCTGGATTCTCCTGAACAAGATCCAGGGCAAGCTAGAAAGCAGTCATGGCCTGACAAGCTGTGAGGATGATGTAACCTGGTTTGCCTACCTCACGAGTTCCACCTGAACACATTTTTCCAGTGACCCAGATGTGTTGCAGGAGGGAACAGAGTTAGCTCAAAGAGTTTGCTGAATGAGGGCAGCTGCTTGAGGATCAAATGGGAGGATCAAGGCTCATCTTTCCACTACAGGAAGCCATTTGCAAACCCTGCCACATACTCCACACATGACTTGTTCCCATGCTGATGGTTCAAAATTGCTGGACTGGGAACAAGCCACAGTCACCTAACTGTGAGTAGCACCTCTGAAACACCTCTACAAAGAATAAACCAATTCAGGTCAGACTGCATCATATATATGACAAATCAAGCACATGATGTCATTAAATAACTCACTTCTCCTTACAGACCTTGGGCTTGAATAGATACTACTAGCTTTCCTCAGCAGGTCAAATGCTTATGTGGATCCATATTCTCCTGTGCTTGCTGCTAAGGATAGGACTATGCACTCTTTAAAATAAAAAGGGGGAGGGTAGGAAGCCAGAAGCTGAAATACAGGATCAACATATTTCATTAGGACTTTGAGCAATGCAGCTGATGCACCTGCAAACACCCCAAATGTTAGAAGCTGCTTTTTGTCAATGGGCAGTTAAATCTCCATTTGACCAAGACTGATGCAATAATGAGCCACAGCAAAATAAGGACCGTCTTGCCAGTGAACCACTCTGCCCCTCTCAAGAATTGAATATACAGGCATCAATTCACTGTGCTCGGAAACACTTCATATAAATAACAATACAGACTATCTCATCATAAAAGATATGATAAAGATTAGGATACAAGAGGCAAAACATCCCAGAAACCAAATATTTTCCTTTGTATCAGAAGTTGGAGGCTACAACTACTCTACAACATGAGCATTAGACATCATGAGGCCAAACCATCATAGAATGGTTTAGGCTGGAAAGGACCGTAAAGATCATCATAGAATCAATCAGGGTTGGAAGGGACCACAAGGACCATCTAGTGCCAAACCCCCCTGCCATGGGCAGGGACACCCCACACTACATCAGGCTGGCCACAGCCTCATCCAGCCTGCTCTTAAACACCTCCAGGGACGGGGCCTCAACCACCTCCCTGGACAACCCATTCCAGGGCTTCACCACTCTCATGGGGAAGAACTTCCTCCTCATGTTCTGCCTGAATCTCCCCACCTCCAGCTTCATTCCATTTCCCCTACTCCTATCACTACCTGATAGCCTGAAAAGTCCCTCCCCAGCCTTCTTGTAGCCCCCTGCAGATCCTGGAAAGCCACATTTAGGTCACCTCGCAGCCTTCTCTTCTCCAGACTGAACAGCCCCAACTCCTTCAGTCTGTCCTCACAGGAGAGGTGCTCCAGCCCTCTGATCATCCTCGTGGCCCTTCTCTGGACACCTTCCAGCACCTCCAGATCCCTCTTGGAATAGGGGCTCCAGAACTGGAGGCAGTACTCCAGGTGGGGTCTCAGCAGAGCTGAGTAGAGGGGGAGAATCACCTCCCTTGACCTGCTGGCCACACTTCTCTTGCTGCAGCCCAGGATCTGATTGGCTTTCTGAGACACAAGTGCACACTGAGAGCTCCTGTTGAGCTTCTCGTCCACCAGCACCCCCAAGTCTCTCTCCTTGGGCTGCTTTCCAGCCAGTCCCTGCCCTGCCTGGATTTGTGCCTGGGATTGCCAGGCACAGGTCCCAGATGCAGGACCCTGCATTTGGTCTTGTTGAAGCTCATGAGTTTGGCTTGTGCCCACCTCTCCAGCCTGTCCAGGTCCCTCTGGATGGATCCCTTCCCTCCAGTGTGTCTGGTGCACCACACAGCTTGGTGTCATCAGCAAACTTGCTGAGGGTGCACTCAATGCCACTGTCCATGTCATCTAGCTCATAACCCCCTGCCACAGGCAGGGACACCTCCCCAGTAGACCAGGTTGCTCAAGGCCTCATCCAACCTTCCCATGAACACCTCCAGAGGCGTTCCCTGGGGAATCTGCTCCAGTGTCTCATCACCCTTACTGTAAACAATTTCTTTCTAACATCCAGTCTAAACCTATGCTCCTAAATACTGTGTGAAATTGAGAACATGACCCCACTAACACAGGAAAGGCTGCATGGAGGTCTCAGTCTCCACTTTGAAAATCTCCTCTCTCAGTTCAGTCAAGTAATCTGTTTTAAGCACCACCCAGTTGTGCTTAACCATGGCCAATATAAAATAACAGCTACTGAATTCACAGACTCCCTCTTAAAGGTTGTTCCATGCAGGGCAAGTACAAATATTCTTTCTTTGTGGTCCTCCCCCTTCCTCAACAAACCCCAAATTAATCATGAGTGGTTTCTCTCAGTTTCTATTGTATTTTTTTCCATGCATCACACATACACTATATTTACAATGTGCACATACAAAACTGCAATCAACATCAGTCACAGTCCAACTATTTCCTCTATTTAGCACCACCAGGATAATAGAAACCAGGGAGGTCACACATGCCAAATGCCAAACCCAGGGCAAAAGGAAAGACGTCACAGGGCGTACCCTGAAATGCACAGTAAGATGCTGGAAACACTCCGGAACTGTCAGTCCTACATGGAATCGAATGGACAATTTCTCTGAGCATCCAGCAATGGAATAATAAGGTTGGAGAACCTACTCTGGGTACTCTTCTGTCTAGGGTGCATTTGGAAAAAGTGATGGACATTTCAGTTTTCATGTCCTGGCAGATCAGAGAATCACCAAGGTTGGAAGAGACCTCAAAGATCATCAAGTCCAACCTGTCACCACAGACCTCATGACTAAACCATGGCACCAAGTGCCACGTCCAAGAGGCTGAGGGAGCTGGGGTTGCTTAGCCTGGAGGAGGCTCAGGGGAGACCTTATTGCTCTCTACAACTACCTGAAGGGAGGTTGTAGCCAGGTGGGGGTCGGTCTTTTCTCCCAGGCAACCAGCACCAGAACAAGTGGACACAGTCTCAAGCTGCACCAGGGGAGGTTTAGGCTGGATGTTAGGAGGAAGTTATTTGCCATTGGAATGTGCTGCCCAGGGAGGTGGTGGAGTAACCATCACTGGAAGTGTTTAAAAAGAGACTGGATGAAGAACTTAGTGCCATGGTTTAGTTGATTAGATGGCATTGGGTGATAGGTTGGACTCAATCTCAAAGGTTTTTTTCCAGCCTGGTTCATTCTGTGTTCTGGTGGTGTGGTTCACAGGTGGTTCTTACAGTTTAATCCGTTTTATTTTTTTAAGGTAGTTTTCAGATGGACTCTGTCTGATCAGCTGTCTGAGCACAACTGATAGAGGAGTTTCTTAAATTTAACTTTGCATTTGGAAAAATAAATGTGGAACTGCACTCACTTCACCTGCCTATTCAAACCAAATGCACACAGATAAGCAATCAATCTAAAATTGAGGAATATGCCTCTAGAATGCACTTACTGAGATGATCCCAAAGCATCAGAATTGGGGCTATGACAAGGTAAACAAGCCAGTTTACTCGAGGGGATCATGTTTTCTTTACAGCATGACAGCACCCCACTGATGATGTTTCAAAGGTAGATGCTACATCGAGCTGTTACTGACAGGCTGGCAACTATACAAGGGTTCTGTCAGAAAGTGCTGAGGAATTTTAACTTGGAGCTGGGAGGCAAGAAAATGGATTTCAGCATTTTTCATGGATTACCTCTCCTTTCTGAGTGCATTAGTTAAACAGCAGAGTGTCAGCATGAGCTGGACAGATGGGCAGAATCCAACGGTATGACATTGAACACATCCAAGTGCCAGGTTCTAAACATTGGCCACAGCAACCCCATGCAGTGCTCCAGGCTGGGGTCAGAGTGGCTGGAGAGTGGCCAGGCAGAGGGACCTGGGGGTACTGGTTGATGGTAGGCTGAACATGAGCCTGCAGTGTGCCCAGGCAGCCAAGAGGGCCAGTGGCATCCTGGCCTGCATCAGGAAGAGTGTGGCCATCAGGAGCAGGGAGGTCATTGTGCCCCTGTACACTGCACTGGTTAGGCCACACCTTGAGTCCTGTGTCCAGTTCTGGGCCCCAGTTTAGGAAAGATGTTGAGTTGCTGGAAGGTGTCCAGAGAAGGGCAACAAAGTTGGGGAGGGGTTTGGAGCACAGCCCTGTAAGGAGAGGCTGAGGGAGCTGGGGTTGCTTAGCCTGGAGAGGAGGAGGCTCAGGGGAGACCTCATTGCTCTCTACAACTACCTGAAGGGTGGTTGTAGCCAGGTGGGGGTTGGTCTCTTTTCCCAGGCAACCAGCACCAGAACAAGAGGACACAGTCTCAAGCTGTGCCAGGGGAGGCTCAGACTGGATGTTATGAGGAAATTCTACACAGAGGGAGTGATTGGAATGTGCTGCCCAGGGAGGTGGTGGAGTCACCATCAATGGAAGTGTTTAGGAGGAGACTGGATGGGGTGCTTGGTGCCATAGATTAGTTGATTAGGTGGTGTCAGATGATAGGTTGGAAGTGATGATCTCGAAGGTCTCTTCCAACCTGATTTATTCTATTTATATGCCCTTCGTTCTGGCTTAGCCATCTAGATTTAAACATACAAGGTTCAGATTCATAGATTTTGCCCTAGATTAAAAAAAAGTTTGTTTTTCTTAAAGCTACAACCATCATGTGCCTCAGACATACATCCATATCAAGCACCATGACAGACCCACCTTCCGTCTATTAAGACTGGAATCGCGCATTGTAGATACAAAGACTTTGGACTGACTGTCAAAGACAAGGCAAGAATTTGCAGCCTTCCTACTCTAACTACTGAATAGCTATGACACACTGGAAAAAACTTAAAATGCAAAAAAAAGGTGTAGCTGACCTTATCTATATGAGGAATGGTGACATCCAGTGGCCACATGTGCCTGTATTTACTTGCAGTTTAAAAACACATCTATTTGAAAACACAGCTGTGGCTGTGACCCAATGAAAGGAACTGTAAACCCAGAGGTAGATGCAGTTTCACACAGGTAACCCTGGAGTGCAAAAGCAATTAAGACTTGAATTCAGTGTCCAGATACTGTATTCTAATAGTACTGAAATACTGGGTTGATGGAATGGAATGGACCAGGCTGGAAGAGACCTTTGAGATGATCAAGTCCAGCCTATCACCCAACACCATCTAATCAACTCAACCATGGCACCAAGCACCCCATCCAGTCTCCTGAACACCACCAGTGATAGTGACTCCACCACCTCCCTGGGCAGCACATTCCAATGGCCAATCTCTCTTCCCCATGAAGAACTTCCTCCTAACATCCAGCCTAAGCCTCCCCTGGCACAGCTTGAGACTGTGTCCTCTTGTTCTGGGTATGGCTGCCCGGGAGAAGAGACCAACCCCCACCTGGCTACAACCTCCCTTCAGGGAGTTGGAGACAGCAAGAAGGTCTCCCCTGAGCCTCCTCTTCTCCAGGCTAAGCAACCCCAGATCCCTCAGCCTCTCCTCACAGGGCTGTGCTCCAAACCCCTCCCCAGCTTTGTTGCCCTTCTCTGGACACCTTCCAGCATGTCAACCTCCTTCCTAAATTGAGGAGCCCAGAACTGGACACAGGATTCAAGATGTGGCCCAACCAGTGCAGTTTACAGGGGCACAATGACCGCTCTGCTCCTGCTAGCCACACTGTTCCTGATGCAGGCCAGGATGTCATTGGCCCTCTTGGCTGCCTGGGCTAACTGGTGGCTCATGTTCAGCCTACTATCAACCAGTACCCCCAGGTCCCTCTCTGCCTGGCTGCTCTCCAGCCACTCTGACCCCAGCCTGTAGCACTGCATGGGGTTGTTGTGGCCAGTGTGTGGAATCTGGCACTTGGATGTGTTCAATCTCATGCCCTTGGACTCTGCCCATCTGTCCAGCCTGGCAAGGTCCCTCTGCAGAGCTCTCCTAACCTCTAACAGATCAACTCCTGCCCCCAGCTTGGTGCCATCTGCAAACTTACTGATGATGGACTCAATCCCCTTATCCAGATCATCAATAAAGATATTGAACAGGGTGGGGCCCAGCACCGATCCCTGGGGCACACCACTAGTGCCTGGCTGCCAGCTGGATGTGGCACCATTCACCACCACTCTCTGGGCTCTGCCCTCCAGCCAGTTCCTAACCCAACTCAGAGTGCTGCTGTCCAAGCCAGGGGCTGACAGCTTGGCCAGGAGTTTCCTGTGGGGAACAGTGTCAAAGGCCTTGCTGAAGTCCAGGTAGACATCTACAGCCTGCCCCACATCCACCAGGTGTATCTTCTTTCTAACTTCCTTGTTGTTAACTAAATGAGTCTGAGAACTGAGATTGGTTCCAAGACCTCTGTTCCTATAACTAGTTATCTGTGACTGGTTGAGGCTATGCCTTTAAGAAAGAGACAGTTGCTGAACACTCTGGCTGAATGTTTTTGATATTTGAACAAAAACAAGATAGTCTAAACTAATTTCATTGGTAGATTGTAGAATGCAATTTTAAGTTTGGGTTCTGTTAGTTCAGTCTGGTCTGGGTTCAGGCTGTGTGCAGTCTGTGCTTCTTTGTCCTGTGGGCTGATCGGCTTCTCTCTCTCTGAAGCAGAAGCGACCTTGAATTAACAGAGCTAACCAGATAAGAGAACTAATTCTTGCATTCTCTTTGAGCTAACAGAATTTTTCTTCCTTAATTGCCTTTCTCTCTCTCTCTCTAACCCTTTTGGGAAAAAGGGGAGGTAGGGAGGGAGAGAGGGGGGTTCGGGGAACCCCCCTGGCCGGCTGGAGGGAAAAGGCTTTTCTGCATTACGCTCATTGCTGTGTATTTCTGTATATATTGTAAGTATTGTATATTTGTGTACATTTCATTGCATTCCATTGATGCCTGTAAATATAGCTTTCATCTGCTTTTCCGACTGAGCTAGCTGTGGTTTCTCTCCTTGTGTGTGGGGAGGGAACTTTCTCACCCCACCACATTATCAAAACTTATCAAATTGTTCTGTAGTGCTCATTACTTGATGCAAGAGTTTGATGCAGGAACTGCCAAATGGGTCAGCTGTGATGGGAGCATAAGGGCAGAAATCAAGCCTCCCCATATAATTCAGATTTAAGAACTTTCCTCAGTCTGCCACAGTTTTCACCTCTAAGAGAGAAGACAGTCAAGAGTCAAGTGTTCAAGAGGGAACTGGACGTGGCACTTGGTGCCATGGTGTAGCAGTCATGAGGTTTCGGGTGACAGGTTGGACTTGATGAGCTTTGAGGTCTCTTCCAACCTTATTGATTCTATGATAAATGTCACTCATGAAGATAATTTGAGAATCCCAACCCAATGCATTCTATGATTCTGTACGTTGGAAACAGCCACCCAACATCTAAGAGATGGGACTGATTTGTGATCTTTGTCACAGGTAATCTGTGAATATTGCACCACAACAAGAGGACACAGCCTCAAGGTGTGCCAGGGGAGGTTTAGGCTGGATGTTAGGAAGAAGTTCTTCACAGAAGGAGAGACTGGCCTTTGGAATGTGCTGCCCAGGGAGGTGGTGGAGTCACCATCACTGGAGGTGTTTAGGGAGAGACTTGATGAGGTGCTTGGTGCCATGGTTGAGTTGATTAGATGGTGGTGGGTGATAGGTTTCCAACCTGGTTAATTCTATTCTGTTGGAACCACAGCTTCCAAGCAGAGACTGTGCCATAATCTAGCAATCTGTTGCAAAATGAAAATTAACAGATAATGTTTGGATTGCTTGGGTGTCCTGGCTACCTTACCATGAAAACAAAAAGCACTCTTTGAGGATCTACTCATTTTTGCCTGTACTCTACCTTCCAGACTGAGCGGAAATTCCTGACTCAAGTTATATCCACACCAGCCAATTAGGCAAGATGATACACTATAATGTCTCAAACTATAGCCCTGCCTCAGGACAAACAGTAAGCTGCTCTCCTTCCCAGGCTGAATGACTGTTAGATGAGAGCAGTGGCTCGAGCTGGTAGAGGATGACTTCAGAATAGAATGACTAAGCAGACATACTGGACAGTTTCACCTGTCTAGAGAGGAACCATGGAGCTTCCCACTTCCACTGCACACATCTAGCACTGCCTCCTCTGCTCTTGCAAAGTCCTACTGCAGGCAGACAAAACTGCTATTTCTATTAACACAACCTACTCAAAAGCAGACACTGCTCATAACTACAACTAAGGAAACTCCCAGCATGTTGTGAGCCCTAACAGCAGTAACTGTAATGATTATCTGATGAGTCGTGCCCTTTCTGAAATGAGCTTGGCAGGCCCCAGGCAAGGGCTACGCAGATACCAATATCACAAAACTCCTCATAATTGGCATTAATTGCTCCTTTGTTGACAGCACAGCAGATCTGCCAAGGACTAAATGGATCGGAGTGACTAAATTCATCTCTAGTGATGGCCCTTCAGCACATTTACCAGGCTGGTGCAACACGTTCACACAGGCTCTCTTAATTTGAGATTGGGCTCAAGGCTCTGCCAATTGCACTTTTGGGGCAAGAATCACAGAATCACCAAGGTTGGAGGAGACCTCAAAGATCATCAAGTCCAACCAGTCACCACAGAACTCATGACTAAACCATGGCACCAAGTGCCACTTCCAATCCCCTCTTGAACCCCAAAACACACACACACCGTCACCACAAAGACACCCCACAGAATCCCAAGTTCAATTAAGAAGCCAAATGGTTCAAGTACTCAGTTTTAATAGGAAACAGAGTGAATGGTCCTTACACAAGGACTCAACTGAATACTCCTGCAGGAAAGGATGATGTTCATGTGTCCTTAAAGGGAAGAATAAATCTTTTCCTAAGAGGGATATGAATCAGGAAAAACATCAACTGCTCACCAAAGCCCAGCTTGCCCAGTTGCTCCCTTCTTCTGAATGTCTTCACTGCAGTTTAGTACACTGCTGCCAAAGCACATGTGAGATAGTGCACATCAAGCTCATTGATGCAGCTCAGCATGCATCTTCTGCATGTTTAGTTTAAACCTCCAGGTCTATGGGAGTAAATTTCCATCCAGAGCCTGCATGGAATTTTGGCTGCATGCCCTTACAGCTAAGACTAAAGACGGCTAGAAATCAATTAGAGCATGCAGAAGGGACAGCTCAGCCTCCAAAAGAGTTAACATATTACCCCTTAGTGATCTCCCCCTGTGCTTCCATATGTGAATACCATGTCACCTTAATTGGAGTTAGAGGATGGGAGGGGGAGGGGGGAAGGGTGTTGGGGGAAGTTCTATAGCCAGAGTTACAATTACTGAACAAAACCTGTATTTACTTGAGTTCTGTATGATTCAACCCAAGAACAAATCCCTGTGACTAATCTTCCTCTTTTGGGCACAGATGTGGATCAGACTTAAACAATGAAAAACATCCACACCAAGAAAACCTGATGAGTATGAAATAGCAAAGATCTGGAGAACAAGTCTTCTGAGGAGCTGATGAGGGAACTAGAGTTTAATTTGGAGAAACGGAGCAGGGCTCAAAAGGCTGTCAGCACAGTTAGGATTAACAAGGACAGGTACCAAGAGCTGTTTCTCCATACTCCAATAAGTTAACATTTATAAACCATGCTAAGATGTCCCTGAAAATAAGGAAAAGCAGCAATAATGCAACCATAAACATACACCTTCCTAAAATGGTCTGATCTCCAAGTGGCAAGCTGACAGACCAATCAGGCATCTTGTTCAGGATCTCATCATAAGGCAGAATATCAAAACTAGCAAGCACAGCAGAGATCATTGGCCCTACGATCCTACCCATATGCTCCAAGGATTATGCAGGAAAACCTCAAACTGCAGAAATACAGCATGGAAAAGACTTCTGACTGCTTCCACCACAAGAATCTTCCATATGCAAGTCAGCCCATTATTTGGTTGGTCTTTCTTCCCTTCTGTTTCATTCCACCAGTTACAATTACATTTGAGACTACTGAAAAGCACTCTGCAGCCACAACAGTAAGTGACCTGCTACCAGATGCCTCATACAGCTTCACACACACAAATAAAAAACAGAGGAGGAAATAGGATGCAGAAGCAATCCGAATGCCAGGCCTGTCACCTGTCATACTATGTGCCCTCTTTGAGCTCTCTTAAACTAGCAATTGTTAGTCAAATGCTTAACATGTAGTCAGTACTCAGAACATACATAGAAAATACAGAATGCATTGGGCTGGAAGGGACCTCTAGAGGTCAACTACTCCAAACCCCCCTGCAGTATACAGGGACATGCCCAACTAGATCAGGTTGCTCAGAGCCCCATCATGCCTGACCTTGAATATCTCCAGGGACAGGGCCTCCACCCCCTCCCTGAACAACCTATTCCAGCATTCCGCCACTCTCACAGTAAAAACCTTCTTCCTAATGTCCAATCTAAATCTACCCTGCTCTAGTTTAACCCTTGCCCCTAATCCCAGTGCTACATGCAGTCCCCCCTGCAGTTTTCCTGTAGGCCTTCTTCAGTACTGAAAGGCTGCTGTAAGGTCTCCCTGGAGCCTCCTCTTCTGGATGAACAACCCCAAATCTCTCAGCCCAACTTCAAAGGGAGGTGCTCCAACCCTTTCCTCACTTCTGTGGCTCTGCTCTGGATCCACCACTTCATCACATCTTGAGTCCTGTGTCCATTTCTGGGACCCTCAGTTTAGGAAAGATGTTGAGATGCTAGAACATATCCAGAGAAGGGCAACAAAGCTGGGGAAGGGTTTGGAGCACAGCCCTGAGAGAAGAGGCTGAGGGAGCTGGAGGTGTTTAGCCTAGAGAATAGGAGGCTCAGAGGAGACCTTTTTGCTCTCTACAACTACCTGAAGGGAGGTTGCAGACAGGTGGGGGTTGGGCTCTTCTCCCAGGCAAGCAGCACCAGAACAAGAGTCTCAAGCTGTGCCAGCGGAGGTTTAGGCTGGATGTTAGCAAGAAGTCCTTCCCAGAAAGAGAGTTTGGCCATTGGAATGTGCTGTCCAGGGAGGTGGTGCAGTCACCATCACTGGAGGTATCTAGGAAGAGCCTGGATGAGGCACTTGGTGCCATGGTTTAGTTGATTAGATGGTGTTGGGTGATAGGTTGGACTCAATGATCTCGAAGGTCTTTTCCAACCTGGTTAATTCTATTCTATCAGGTCCACGTTCTTCTTGTGTTAAGAGCCCCAGATTTGGACATACACATATATGCACATGATTATATGTGCTCACGTGCATATATGTGTATACATCCCCCCCAATATATCTTGATTAAGGCAAAAGAAATTCAAAGATGCTCAGACAAGAGGGAGTCACCCAGCTACAGAAAACAAGGGAGAAGAAACCAAAGCCACATTCAACAGAAGATTTCCATGTTGCTAAGGCTTCATTGAAAACAAGGGAGAAGAAACCAAAGCCACATTCAACAGAAGATTTCCATGTTGCTAAGGCTTCATTGCTTTTGGGGAAAAAAAAGCAAGGAAGAAGTTTAAGCAAACAGGAGACATAAAAAGTAGAGTTCACCAACAGCAAACAGAAAATATGGGGAGCTCAAGCATTTCAACCAGTTCAACAGATAGCCCCAATAAAAAGCCAACAGAGTTCCAAATAGCTACAAAACAGCTACAACCTTGATGCTGGCAAGGAAGAGTCTTACTAATAAGTGTTAACTCAATTTTTCCCCCCAATTTGATGCTATTTTCAGGTGTGGGTTTTTTTCTATCTTTTTGTTTTGTTTGCTTGTTTCCCTAGTGTTCAAATCACACATTAAAACCTCTGTTTTGCAAGAATAAAGCCAGTTTTAAGTTGCCCAGTGCCTACAAATGCTTAGCAATTAAACTAAACCGAAGTGGCTCTTAAGAACATAGCTTTGAAAGAATGCTGGCCTGACTGAATTTGAAGAAATCCATAGAACAGAATTAACTAGCTTGGAAGAGACCTTGGAGATCATCATGTCCAACCTATCACCCAACACCATCTAATCAACTAAACCATGGCACCAAGCACCCCATTCACTCTCTTCTTAAACACCTCCAGGGATGGCGACTCCACCACCTCCCTGGGCAGCACATTCCAATGGTCAACCTCTCTTTCTGTGAAGAATTTCTTCCTAACATCCAGCCTAAACCTCCCCTGGCACAGCTTGAGACTGTGTCCTCTTGTTGTGGTACTTTCTAAATCAAGAGAGATTTAAGCTTCTTGGGTATCAGCCAAAAACACAGAGAAAGGAAAGTCTCTGGGCTTACGAGACACTGGTGTCAAATGCCAGGGAAGGAGAAGTTCAAGGAATGCTCCCACTGGAATAAACAGGTGGAGTGATCACAGCAATATAAACTACTCATGCAAGAGAATACTTGATCATCCAGGTAGCACAATTAAGTTCACTGGTGAACAATTTCATTAAAGGTATCAGCAGCATAATCGTTACCTCTGAAATTCTCCCATCACTGCTAGACTTAATTAGCATGAACAGATTAATGGCAGTAGACTGCTAGGTTCATAAACAGGTAACAATTGCAAGCTCACTACTGAACCATGTTTTCTGGTATTTTTCCTTGGATTTTTATATTACTCTTCCCAGAGGACTTTATACAAAGCTCTGGGTACCTAGCACATAAACCTGCAACTGGGTCCTCTGGGTCTTTCCTGCTCACCAGATGGGATCTTGCCTTTTTTTTTCTCTTCCCTTTTCCTCCACTCTTCAAAGAGTCAGTTTGATTAGGAAGGTCATCTGAAGGAAAAGATGCCACTGCTTCCCCAGCTGACAAAAACATAAGAACTATTACCCTTCCTTCCCAGACAAGCTTCAGAATACCAAATTGCTGTTCTCCAGAGCGTCTCTCAAAAAGCAGCCAAACAATTTATACACACTTATCTCCACATGCTTCCACCTACATGGAAATACTTCTGAGCCAATTAGATAGGATTTTGTATTGACCTGCAAAAAGATCTTGCAGCCTGAATGGCAACATTACATTGTGCAGGTTCTGCTGGGTGTATCTCAGTCCCTGTGATTGGTTCATATTTGCCCCATTTTCCTCCACAGCAGCAGCGAAGTCTCCACAGCACAGAGCAAAGGTGCAGAGAAAGAAGAGCAGAAAGTAATGTGAAAGTAACTTCTAACTAAAACACCAAGATTCACTGCTCATGGATGGAGTCTGCATTTTAAAAACATTATAGAATCAATAAGGTTGGAAAAGACCTCAGAGATCATCAAGTCCAACCTATCACCCAACACCTCATGACTAACTAAACCATAGCTTCAAGTGCCACATCCAATCGCCTCTTGAACACCTCCAGGGATAGTGACTCCACTACCTCCCTGGGCAGCACATTCCAATGGCCAATTCCTCTTTCTGGGAAGAGCTTTCTCCTCACCTTGAGCCTAAACTTCCCCTGGCACAGCTTCAGACTGTGTCCTCTTGTTCTGGTGCTGGTTGCTAGAGAGAAGAGACCAACCCCCACCTGGCTACAACCTCCCTTCAGGGAGTTGTAGACAGCAAGAAGGTCTCCCCTGAGCCTCCTCTTCTCCAGGCTAAGCAACCCCAGCTCCCTCAGTCTCTCCTCACAGGGCTGTGGCTCCAAACCCCTCCCCAGCTTTGTTGCCCTTCTCTGGACACCTTCCAGCAACTCAACATCTTTCCTAAACTGAGGGGCCCAGAGCTGGACACAGGACTCAAGGTGTGGCCTAACCAGTGCCGAGTACAGGGGCAGAATCACCTCCCTGCTCCTGCTGGCCACACTAGTTGCTAGTGCTGCCAATAATCACCCACGTGGTGTTGAAACAAAGTGGAAAATCCAGTCTGGAGCTCAACATCAAGTTAAGAATTTCCAAGAGTTTTACTCCTGTTACTGTTACACTCATGCTGCTGGTACAGCACTTGAGAAGTTTTAACACTTCCAGTGTTCACAGGTTTCTGAAAGTCACTAGATAAGGCAGCTGTCTTCTGCTTACATCCTGAAATCCTACTTCACTCTAGCCAAGCTACAAGCCAGCTTAAAAAAAGGCCAACAATATCCACCTCCAAATCAAGCTCTCCTTCACAGTATTCACTTTCCTGTACTCATGCAGCTCAAAGAGCTTCTGCTTACATGCTACATGAGCACAGTATAGTTTCAGAAAGGATACTGCACTACCAAAAGAACACTGGAAATGCTTGCTATCACCAGGCAAAGGGAAGGAAGGGATGGTCCAAAAAGATAAGGAAATCAAAATCACATTTATCCTTGATTCCTGCACAGGGCTTTTGGATGCTTTCTGTAGGAACAGGCAATACATAGGGCCACCCTTCAAGCACCTCACAGAGAGGTAACAACAGAGGTCTTCCAATTATCCCTCTGTGCACTGCACAGGACAGCAGCAAACTGCCATCAGCAGTTTATCCTGGAGATGCCAGCTCCTTCTCTAGCCACAAAGACCATGAAGTGAGTGGTTTGCCTCTCCACTTCTCTTGGCCCACTTTGTGGCAACAGTATAGAATCACACAATGGAATCACAGAATCAACCTGGTTGGAAAAGACCTCAGAGATCATCAAGTCCAACCTATTACCTAACACCTCAGGACAACTAAACCATGGTTTCAAGTGCCAAGTCCAAATCTTTTTTGAACAATCACATGATCACGAATTATTCAGTCCTCTGGGCTTTTAAACTCTGTACATAGAGCAGATTGTACAAGGAAGGTGGACAGAAGCATACAGAGACTGGGCCAGGGAAAAGTCAAATGAATGCATGAAATGGGGAATGGTTAATGCAGAACCCTAGAAAATCACAGAATCAACTGGCTGGAAGAGACCTCCAAGATCAGCAAGTCCAACTGATCACCCAACCCTAACTAACCAACTAGACCATGGCACTAAGTGCCTCATCCAGTCTCTTCTTAAACACCTCCAGGGACATCGACACCACCACCTCCCTGGGCAGCACATTCCAATAGCCAATTTCTCTGTGATGAACTTCTTGCTAACATCCAGCCTAAACTTCCCTTTGCACAGCTGGAGTTTGTGTCCTCTTGTTCTGTCACAGGTTGCCTGGGCAAAGAGACCAACCCCCACCTGGCCACAACCTTCAGGTACTGGTAGACAGCAATAAGGTCTCCCCTGAGCCTCCTCTTCTCCAGGCTAAACAATCCCAGCCCTGATTCCTGGGGGACACCACTAGGGCCTGGCTGCCAGCTGGCTGTGGCACCATTCACCACCACTCTCTGGGCTCGGCCCTCCAGCCAGTTCCTAACCCAGCTCAGAGTGCTGCTGTCCAAGCCAGGGGCTGACAGCTTGGCCAGGAGTTTGCCCCTCATCCACCAGGCTGTCACCTGGTCATAGAAAGAGATCAGGAGTCAGGGAAGACCTGCCTCTCCTAAACCCATGCTGGCTGGGCCTGATCCCTTGGCCAGCCTGTAGGTGCTGTGTGATTGCACTCAAGATGACCTGATCTTGCCTGGCACCGAGGTCAGGCTGACAAGCCTGGAATTCCCTGCTTGCTCCTTCTGGCCCTTCTTGTGGATGGGCATCACACTGGCCAGCTTCCAATCATCTGGGACCTCACCAGTGAGCCAGGACTGTTGAAAAATGAGGGAGAGCAGCTTGGCCAGCTCATCTGCCAGCTCTCTCAGCACCCTAGGATGGATCCCATCCGGTCCTGTTGACTTGTGGTAATCCAAATGGCTCAGCAGGTCCCTTACTGTTTCCTCCTGGATTACAGGGGGACTATACTGCTCCCTGCCTCCATCTGCCAGCTCAGGAGGCCAGTTGGTCTGAAGACAACCTATCCTGCTATTGAAAACATATCTGCACACATGGAATGTCAGTGCTAGAATGTGCAAATGAAGCCTGGCTGCACTCCATTAAATTGAAAGAGACAGTGCACAGTCAAGTCTGTTACACTGTTGTTGTGCTACACCAATAATATTACTCCTCACAGAACACACATTTTCCTACTGAAGATGATCTGTAATCTTCACACTCCTGCATCTAGAACTTCAAATGGTTCAGATATACTCTCAATGGTTACCAGGAGGCATTGTCTTTTTTGTTCTTACCTTCTCTCCGCTAGAGTAGAAGAAATAACGCAATCGGACAATGTTGCAGTGATCCAGCTTCCTCATAATCTGCAGCTCTCGGTTCTGAAACAAGACAAAGGCAAACAATGAGAAAAACTCCTGTCTCAACCAGGTTAGGTAACAGTAATGAACACCTTAATACACAGGAGCTGACAAAACTAAGAACAGCTAAGGCTGGAAAGTGGCAACAGTTGTCACAGGTTTATTAGTCTGCTTTCCAGTGACTTTATCACTGAGACTATCATCATCTTTGAGCACATTTTCCCTCTAAAAGGTTCACAAAATCCAAAAATTACCTACTGTCCCAGTTTGAGGCCAGGCAGATCCTCTCTCACCCCTGAGAGGGGCAAAAGAAGGACACTCACACATATGGATTGCAGAAGTGATGGAAAGTTTAAATGGAAAAGCAGTGAGTGTTGTACAGAGAGCTACAAGCACAGTGACAGAAGAAATCCAAAGCATACAGAATCCCCTTATAGCACACCCAAGAACTTCCCAACATTTTCCTTCTCCCTACCCAAAAACCCCCAGGGCTCTTTCTCCCCCATCCACTGCTAGGCTGGTCTCAAGACTGGACAGGTCTGAGACTACCTCTCCCACTTCCCCCCTCCCAACCCTGCTTTCTCCTCCTGGCATTAGGCCTAGCCAAGCCTAAAAGGCCTAGAGATACTCCCCCACCATTACCAGATAGGGAAGCATCTCTCACAGGAGTAGGGAGAGAAGAAAGTGGATGTGAGAGACTTTGCAGACAGATTTATAGGGTGCAGGACACTATGGGTATGAAATAACTATTTCTTGTGTCCACCCACTGGGCTGGACACTCGTGACACCGGAGGTGTATCTTATGTGGCAGCAGCAGGAGGCACCCAGCCTAAACTGTCACACCTACTTACATTACTGAAATTTTAGTGGTATAAAAAGGCAAGAAGATACTTGCTTCCCATTTGTGTATTCTGATCTTACAGAAATCATGAGCTAGAAAGGCTGGAAGCCTGCCCCCATTGATAAAAGCCTCCTTACTGTAAAATGAACGGACACAGCGTAAAAGCAAGTGCAGCATCTCTGCCTACACGCCTACCCTCCTCCAGGCTGCTAACAAGCTTTGGGATGGAGTATCCTTTCCTACACCACCCTCTTTGCAATACCAACAAAAAGCACCTGAAATTGAGTGGACAACTCAGTTTCCACTTTTGTTCAACTAAGGTTTAGGCAGTGTTGTTTTCCTGGTTTATATCAACCTGAAAAAGCTGCTAAAATAAAAGCCAGTGCATTCCATACAAAATAAACTGAGGGCTTCACTGCACTGCCCATTGTAACTGTGCCCTAAACAAATAAGGGATCTTGGAACCATAGCATTTTCTCAGATTGGAAAAAACCTTTAAGATTGATTTCAACCTTTATCTAGCTCTATCAAGTCTGGTGCTAAACCATGTCCCTTAGCAACACATACCTGCATCTTTGAAACGCCTCCAAGGGACAGGATTTCAACTACCTCCCTTGGAAGCCTTTTCCAGTGTTTGATAATTCCTTCAGTTACAGCCTAGCACAAAAATCACTGAAATGTTGAACTGTAGGTATGAATAAATACAAGCAAGCAGTATTACACTTCATCCCACAGCTGTTGCTACAGTACTCCTTTCACCTGGAGAGTTGATAGGGTGCTTGGTTGCATGGTTTAGTTGATTAGGTGGTGTCGGATAATGGGTTGGACGTGATGATCTCGAAGGTCTTTTTCAACCTGGTTTATTCTAGTCTATTCTACTCACATTTACACATCAGCCTTTCTCCTTCCTCAGTTACTATACAATCTGTAGCTTCAAAGCCAGAAAATATTCCAATTTTCACTTGGTTCACAGGGTTGCTAATTGTGCCAGTAGGGCCAGTACACTAAACTAATAAACTGGTCCTATTGGCATCATTAAGTCTGGCCAACTTCAGGAATCTTTGGGAAGAAAATTCTTCAGCCAGCACACATTTTCATACTTAAATGCAGAAACCTAACACCTGCTCTGCAGGGTGCTGCTGCTGAAGGTAGGTGTTTGTATTCTGTATCTCAGAGGGTCACCTATGGTGCCCTATCACTATGATTAAAGCTTAAAGAACTCCACAAGAGCAACTCACAGCTTATAACATGACCACGGTTGCAGACTCTGCTTTTAGTTCCTCTAAGCCATGTAGCCTTAAAAAGGGAGGTGTTAGATAGGATGCAGTACCCTTAATCCTATCAGCCCTGCCACCCGCTGACTGAAAAAATACTTCAGTATTAGCCAGCTCTTCACAAACACAAGTGACATCTCACACAATGAGCCAGCTGGTAGTTAAGGACAAAGCAAGTCCTTCCCCCAGCCTGCCTGGCTTTTGAACAGATTAAAGCCTAAGTCTGTTAGGTGCACACCTCTCTATCCCTCTCTATCCCAAAGAATGAGGAGAGAAAGTAAGAGGAAGCAGGGAGAGAGCTCTGAGGCTTTCATGTATCTCCTGAAATCCTATGAAGTGAGTTTGCCAAAGGAGACTACAGGCTTCATCACCCCACCTCATCAACAAGCTTCCATCTCAGGGACAAAAGCATTCTCCTGGTAGGAACACCTCCAGTATTCTCCACGTACTCACTCTTTATTAAGTGCTATCAAAAAGAAGGCAAATTTGAGCGGCATGGCTGGGGTTCCTGTGATGCAGGGGACAGTTCAGACTTCAGTCCAACAGAAAGACCTCATGCTCTCTTGTCTGAACTGTGCTGCCATTGCTGGCTCAGTAGAGTCTCCTTGGACCTTACAACCTGGAGCAGATTTCAAACATGGAGCTCAAGCAGAGACAGCTCTCGAGAGCACATTGTTCAGCAAAACACCAATTATGACAAGAGGTTAATTTCTCCAGCTGGCTTTTATAGGTTTAGTCCTGTAGTAACACTAAGTGCTAACACTGCACGTTCCACCAGCTCAACTAAATTCCACCAGCAATTCACAGCACAGTGTAAGGCAAGTAATTTCCTCTGTTCTCCCACTGGCTGTGAGATAGGAATAATGCCTTTTAACCTGATGGAATCACTGGGAGAAACATGAATAGTCTAAGCATTAATGCACAAATATTATTTTGGCAATATCTCTACTAGCTTCTTAAAATACCCATATGCACTCCAAGTCAGGTTATCACTTCATGTCCTTTAGATGTCTTTTTTCTTCTTCCAGCCAGTATATATACATACTATCACCAGCAGCTATTCTAACACTAAGCTTAAGTTATATTTATACTACAGTATCTTATCCTAGCACAGGCACAGTCTGTGCCCACTGATACCTTCCACTGATCCATCTTCCTCGGCTCTCATCCTGACCATCTGCTGCAGCTGCACAAACAGTGCTTCAAGAGGTGCTAATATCAAGGCTAACTCATAAGCCAGTTACACAGTAACCTATATCTCACATCCTGTGACTAGACAGAAGGAAGCAAATTTAAAGCAGTCATCTCAGTCAGATAGTCATCTTGGCCATCTTAAAACCAAGCTGCCTTCTAATCCAAATTTCCTCATGGAGTTAACTGCAAGTACTGTACACTGCACTGGTTAGGCCACACCTTGAGTCCTGTGTCCAGTTCTGGGCCTCTCAGTTTAAGAAAGATGTTGACTTGCTGGAAGGTGTCCAGAGAAGGGCAACAAAGTTGGTGAGGGGTTTGGAACATAAGCCCTATGAGGAGGGGCTGAGGGAGCTGGGGTTGCTTAGCCTGGAGAAGAGAGGCTCAGGGGAGACCTTCTTGCTGTCTACATCTACCTGAAGGGTTGTGGACAGGCAGAGGTTGGTCTCTTCTCCCAGGCAACCAGCACCAGAACAAGGGGACACTGTCTCAAGCTGTGCCAGGGGAGGTTTAGGCTGGAAGTTAGGAAGAAGTTCTACACAGAGAGAGTGATTGCCCATTGGAATGGGCTGCCCAGGGAGGTAGTGGAGTTACCATCGTTGGAGGTGTTTAGGAAGAGACTGGATGGAGTGCTTGGTTGCACGGTTTAGTTGATTAGATGGTGTTGGATGATAGGTTGGATGCGATGATCTTGAAGGTCTTTTCCAACCTGGTTTATTCTGTTCTACTCAAAAGAGTTGCAAAGTTTGAATTGTCAGGGAAATAGCTACTGATACTCATGTAACAGACTGCTGCTTTAAAGAATGCATTTTGTCCTCACACAAATACTGCAAGTAGTTTCACTTTAGATGTATTTCCCTGTATCTTAATGACAGCTTTTTCACATCATCACATGGGCTATTAATTGCCAGCACACGAATGCATGGAGGGGGGAAAACCATACCAGATTATAAGCAGGAAACCTTTAGTGAAACGTGACAGATGTCCTACACAGAACACAAGAGAGAAAACAGATGTCTAAATATAATGCAAACTAAACCCACTTCAAACTATGCTTATGAGAGAGGCTGACAGCATATGATCAAACACAAGGTGGACAAAAAACTAAGCTGATGTCTACCCTCAACTCATCGTCTTTACCAAAACAAAACACTAGACCACAGGGGAAGCCACTGTACTCGCCCTCAGTTGCCTGTGGCAGAGAAATAACACTTGACAGGTTACCAATGGGTAGTGGGATCATTAAGATTAGTGTATTTCCACTATCATCACTAAAGCTCCAACTCTAGTAGGTCTGGTTGATCCTCTGTTTAATGGGACAGACTGCAAAACAAACCCTGTACCGTGCTGTCTCTAAAAATCCCTGAAGCTGTCTGACACCCTCCTCCAAAGGTGAATTTGAAACACCAACAACACATCACAAGGCTACTTTTAATACTGCCTATTGTCAGCAGAACTATTACAGAAATTATTCTGTGGCCTACAGAATTTTCACAGATCTATTGATAACTCAGGGGTTGTACAGAGTAAGGGCTAATTCCTGCACTCTCCCACAATGGGGTGCTTGGTGCCATGATCTAGTTGTTTGGGTGGGTTGGATTGGTTGATAGGTTGGATGTGATGATCTTGAAGGTCTCTTCCAACCTGGTTTTATTGTATTGTATTCTATTGGCCACAAGCTATCACTGAAACGAATCAGTGCCTGGAGGAAAAAAATCTTGCAACAGGGGCTGAAATACAGAGACCTGGATGGGAATCTGCCCATGCCAGTCATCAACAGCTAGCCACCCAGCACAATGGCAAGCAATTTCAACCAGAGACAAATGTCAGCAGGGATCACAATTTACAGATCCTCATTTACAATTGAGGCACAGATTAAAACAAACACCAGTCTCCCTCTTCTGCTAGGAACGGCTCTTTCCAACACCAGTAAATCTAAGTAGGAAAGGTCTCATTTTTTAACATATCTGTTACTCCAGAAATACAGGACAATATAAAAAAACCCAAATGCTATTTATTAAGTATCTTTATCTAGGACATATGAACAACTGCAGTGCCACTACATCCACCACAGTGTTGGTCCGTGATAAGTTTTACATACTTGCAGTCTGGCAGGCTGAGAAGAGAAGGCTCAGAGGAGACCTTATTGCTGTCTACAGCTACCTGAAGGGAGGTTGTAGCCAGGTGGGGGTTGGTCTTCTCCCAGGCAACCAGCACCAGAACAAGAGGACACAGTCTCAAGCTGCACCAGGGAAAGTTTAGGCTGGAGGTGAGAAGAAAGTTCTTCCCAGAGAGATTGGCCATTGGAATGTGCTGCCCAGGGAGGTGGTGGAGTCACCATCACTGGGAGTGTTTAAGAAGAGATGGGATGGGGCACTTGGTGCCATGGTTTAGTTGATTAGATGGCGTTGGGTGATAGGTTGGACTTGATATTGGAGGTCTTTTCCAACCTGGTTAATTCTACTCTATTCTATTCTAATGCACAGGTCAGAAAGTCCAGATAGCATGCCCTGCTAGAACCGCTATCAATGTGTACTACATGCATGTGCAGCTTTGAGGGACTGTATTTGTGAAAGCACTTTGATTTCTGTCATCCAAAGAGTCCTAGAGACATGGCTACAATACTAAATTAATATATTGCCATCATACAAGGCTTCCCTAAGAGGAAAAAAAAAAGTTGAAAAAATACAGTGATAACTATCAACAGTTTACACTGCAAATATAAAACTGCTGTTTTAAATAGTCACACTCCCCATGCCTTCCTTGCACCTTTTCCCAACCCTCATAAAAGGGAAAACCAACACTTACAGCAGAAGAAAACCGAGTTCACATGCATTGTGCCACAAAAGAAGCAGACAAGAGGGGTCACGATACAGAATGTTTGTACGCTTATTTCTGTGTAACCTGGTGAATTACAGTTGCATCCTGCTCTTTTGCTATGTAACTAGGAGGGGAGCTGAGCATCTCCCTTCCAAGGAGAGGCTGAGAGACCTGAGGCTCTTTAGCCTGGAAAAGACTGAGAAAGGATCTTATCAATGCTTATCAGTATCTAAAGAGTGGAGGTCACAAGGATAGGGCTGGGCTCTTTTCAGAGCTCCACAGTGATAGGACGGAGCAATAGGCACTAACTAGAACAGAGGAGGTTTCACTTTAAACACAAGGAAAATTGTTTTCCTGTGACAGTGCCACTGCTCTGACCGGGCTGCACAGAGATTGTGGAGTCTCCTTCTCTGGAGACTTTTAAAACCCATCTGGACACGTTTCTGTGCAACCTGCTCTGGGTTTTAGTAGGGGCATTGGACTAGATGATCTCTAGAGGTCCCTTCCGCCCCCTACCATTCCGTGATTACAAGAAAACCAAAGCAAAGGCTCCAAATCCAGCTTCATGCCAGTATTAAGCTTCACAACACTGCCAAACTTTCCACTACTTGCCCTCATGTGAAAATCTGGTAATTAAGATCCTGAAGCAACAAATGGACACATACAACAGGGCTGCACTGTAAAGCATTTCTGAAACATTGGCCTATGAACACCCAGAAAGTCAGAGGCACAAAATGCCTGCGTCAGCTGTATTCTAGCCAGAACTTATTACTGAGCCCAGTGACCTTCAGCCCTGGCACCAGTACAGATCAGGGCAAATAGCATCTGCACTGAACTGGGCAGCAGGCAGGATGTGCCTGAGGCCAGTGGGCAGGGTGGGCAAGGCCAGAGCTAGGGCAAGGCTAGAGCTGGGGCCAGGGCAGGGCAAGTTGAAGGTGCAGGGTTCAAGCAAGGATAGGTGGGGCCACGAGTCCTCCCCATGTGCATGATTTATCACTGCTTGGCTGAAGCCAGAGCACAGACAGGAGCAGTGAGAGGAAAAATGTGCTTGAAACTAAAGTTAAAAAGTCACACAAATGCTCAACGTGTTAACCTTTTAAGAACTAGATAGACTGGAACTCCAAACACACAGTAACAACTGAGCTGACAAAGGTATAGTGGATGAAAATCTGAGTACCAATGAGGCTGGGGAGAGGCTCGAGCACAAGCCCTACGAGGAGAGGCTGAAGGAGCTGAGATTGTTTAGCCTGGATAAGAGGAGGCTCAAGGGAGACCTTATTACTCTCTACAACTACCTGAAGGGTGGTTGTGGCCAGGAGGTGGTTGCTCTCTTCTCACAAGCAACCAGCACCAGAACAAGAGGACACAGCCTCAAGCTGTGCCAGGGGAAGTTTAGGCTGGAGGTGAGGAGAAAGTTCTTCCCTGTGAGAGTTGTTAGCCATTGGAATGTGCTGCTCAGGGAGGTGGTGGAGTCACTATCCTTGGAGGTGTTCAAGAGGGGATTGGACATGGCACTTGGTGCCATGGTCTAGTAGGCATGAGGTCTTGGGTGACGGATTGGACTTGATGATCTTTGAGATCTTTTCCAACCTTGTGGATTCAGTGATTCTACCCTCCTCCTACCCTATTAATTCTTTTTATTGTATTACTGCCCCAAATAAGCCTAAGCATTACATCCCTTTCACAAAGGGACCATGCTCTTTGAATTTCTTAACTTGTCCCCTAGGTAGTCAGCAACAACAACCTCCAGCCTACACTTGTCAGAGCAGGACAGTGTCCCCAAGCTCAACTTTCCTGCTTCATACAGCTATTACACACAGTTCCCTATAACTGGAGACAGAAATAGCTTACTTGTGTTAAGAGAACATACAAGCCCCAGTCTCTGGGGAGAAGAGAAGAAAAATTCTCACTCTTATTTCATTTTCCCCCTGTATCTCAGCAGTTAATCAGCAGGTGGAAGCCAAATTCTTTGTTAGCTCCTTGCCGCTTCTTTGAATGGAAGTGGAGTTTGAGAGCCTCTCAGAGGCTTAATGCCATCTTTAAGTTTCTGCCAGTTCAGGAAGCTCAAGACTAAACCTGGAACACAAATTGATTTTCGACATCATGTTGCATCTAGATCATCACAACCTGAAGTTCACTTCATCAGTTTTCAAGTGCTTGTTTCAAATATTGTGACCTGATGACCAGCTCGGTACTACAGCATCTACTGTACTCTGCCAGTGGCGAATCCAGATGCAGCAGGAATTACAGAGCACCCAAAAGAAAAGGCAGAAAACCTGAACTAGGTCTGAAACTCAGGGAAATGGTTCAAGTCCATTATAACACTGAAATAAAAGTGCAGGAAGGATTATAATTGGAAGGAAAAGTATTTGCTAAAAGGCAGCCTCATGCTTTCAGAGATAAGAGCCATCCTTTTTCCGTGACAACACAGAGGATCTCTCCTGAAAAACCTGCAGAATAAAACCCATTTTCCTGTCACAGAAAGAGCAGACAGATTTCCCTCATGTTTTGATTTTTAACTCTTCAGCTGGGAAGAGGAAAGTAAATGGATTAATGCCTCTAACATCAATCCTCGGAGTGTCAGTGACATCCATAGCAACTCACACCTGCAATCACAATAGGTTGCATGCAATTAATCTATTAATCAAGTAAGTTCCAACCTCCTGCAGCCATAAGGCATTTGCTGGGTTGCTAATCACTGTGCTATTAAACATTAATGAAATGCTTTATTACTCTTGGCCTTTTCTTCTTACATGTGATGCAGCAGATGTTTCATGCAGACACTGCAAAGGACTCACTAAAAAAGCATTTCTCCTCACCCTCCAAGGAAACCATTTACTTATTTAGGGAACAGGTAAGTGCAGCCTCCAATGTTTATTTTTCCTTTGTCTCAGGAATATTGCTACATGACATGGAGCTGTCTGATGTCACTGGCCACGAGAGACTTTTATTTGAAATCATAGAATCAATAAGGCTGGAAAAGACCTCAAAGATCATCAAGTCCAACCTGTCACCCAACACGTCATGACTAACTAAGCCATGGCTTCAAGTGCCACATCCAATCCCTTTTTGAACACCCCCAGGGATGGTGACTCCACCTCCTCCCTGGGCAGCACATTCCAATGGCAAATCTCTCTCTGCGTGAAGAACTTCCTCCTCATCTCAAGCCTAAACCTCCCTTGGCACAGCTTGAGACTGTGTCCTCTTGTTCTGGTGCTGGCTGCCTGGGAGAAGAGACCAACCCCCACCTCCCTACAACCTCCCTTCAGGTAGTTGTAGAGAGCAATAAGGAGCAATAATGTCTCCCCTGAGCCTCCTCTTCTCCAGGCTTAAAAACCCCAGCTCCCTCAGCATCTCTTCATAGGGCTTGTGCTCGAGGCCTCTCACCAGCCTTGCTGCCCTTCTCTGGACTTCACAGGTTATGACATAATTAGAGGCATACTAAGAATACCATTTGTGTGGTTTTGAAGATGGAAGTAAGTTACATATACACTGGTTTAATAGTTGCAAGTTATTCCTTTCAATCTCACAACCCATCCTCCCACTATTTGGCCAATCACACAAAGGAGTCCCAACAGAAGTTACAAAGGACAGACTAATACATTTGCAAAACACTCCCAACTTTAAAAGACAAATCACCAGCCATGTTCAACAGAGAATATTAACCTAGGCTCCAAAGAAGTTCTATACAGAGAGAGTGATTGCCCATTGGAATGGGCAGCTCGGGGAGGTGGTGGAGTCACCATCATTGGAGGTGTTCAGGAGACTTGACGGGGTGCTTGGCTGTATGGTTTAGTTGATTAGGTGGGTTGGATTGGTTGATAGGTTGAACTTGATGATCTTGAAGGTCTCTTCCAACCTGGTTTATTCTATTCTATTCTAAAACAACCCTAAGCAAGTGCCATTATGAGAAAGAGAACATTTAACAGAGCTTTTCCCTTCTCCTTTGCTCCCTGCTCAGTCTTCATCTGCCTTTTTCCCCCCACCCCCTTCCTTGTATGTCCTTCTGATTTGTGTGTTTCTTTTAATGTCTCAAGGAGCCACAAGCTTTCATTCTGATAGAAATGGAACTAGCAAGGGGAATTAGCTGCCTGTAGATGACTATTTGCCAAGCCGAATTAAATCTTCCAGAAATCTTAATAATGAGCTCCCAGATGACCAAGCTTTTAAAAGGTTAAGCATTCTTTACTGCATTCTGAGGGAGACTGGGCAGGTCCTTCTCAGGGGATAGGGGAATGCAAGAGGAAGTTGGCTCAACTCCAGCAGAGGAAAGTAAAAACAGGGACTTACACTCCTTATACATTTATATAAGCCCTTCTCCCCAAATTCCTGACAGGTTCTCTACCCTTGGTCTGGTAAGCTTGTCATGAGCAAATATCAGCCTTTATTAGTTACTGCTATAATTTGAAATCACCATATGTGCATATGAGGCCTGAGATAAGCCTAGAATAATAAATACCCTACAACATTTGAGCTGATAGCCTTGTGTAAGAATGCTTCAACTCTTGTTATATATATATATATATATAAAAAACTATGAAGAATAACAATTCAAACTTCTTTGTATACATAGCTCCATATTCAAAGGCAGGAGCACATTCTTCTGGTAGCCACAACTATTTCCCCAGCTGACTTTTGCTGGGTAAAAAGAATCTAGCATACACTTGAAAGGAAAAGCAAAGCCAGTGATGTCAAAGTCCAAATCCACTATAAGCTACAAGAGAAGTTACAGTTCGACTTTGCTAAAGTAGGTTATCAGGCGTCGTGCTGGAGGTTTTCCCCCCTTAGTCAGCACTAGCACTTTGTAAACACTGTCCCATTTTTCAAGAAATCATTTTCTTAGGCTAAATGGTGTCAACATCCCTGAAAGGAGAAGGCTAAGAGATCTGCTAACTTCCAGCCTAAACTGTTCCCGAAGAAAGAGCATAAAGAAGAAGAGAAAGCTTTAATAACTATTTGCACAGCCAAGTGTGTGGGTTTATGATGGAGTTTAAAAGCAGAGACTGCTCTATGTTTAGAGTCACCAGGTAGTGACACTGAAAAATAGAGAACTCCAAAAGAAAGGAGCAGAGATTTTTTTCTTCATGTTAGATGCCACACACTAACCACATTTCAAAAGGCTACACTGCCCCCTCACAGGCTTCCAATCTTCCCAAGAACCAGGTCAAACTGGACCAACAGAGGGTGGGGGGCAACCTAACTCCCATAAAGGCCAATCCTTCTGCCCCCAGTATCTGCAAAGATCTAGAATGTTATGGACTCAGATGTTCCCTTTACTTGACTCAGGTAAGACAGCTCTGAGTTTAATCCTACCCCAGGGCAGGTGTCATAACCCGTGTCTCGGGAGTGTGTGGCAATGAGAGGCAGTCTCCAGACTGATTCATGAATAGCAGCACCTTAAACTTGTAGGGCAGAGGTAGCCCTCCCTGCCTAGATGTCCACTCCACCCTCCTCCTCCAGAGTGCTGCTGTCCCTGCAGCTAGGACATGTGGGTGGCTCAGTAGATACCACATGATTTAAAAGCACAGAGATTACAAGGACTAAAGTTTAACACATTCACTAGGCTGCAAATTGCACTGATTCAGGGGCTGATTCACAGTCACTTAGAAGTTTCTGCTGCAGGGGCAGCAAGTGCAATAGCCATCCCATCTGCCACTCCCACAGTCTTCTCTCTTCAGCTCTTTCAAGGATCTACTCACTAGCCCCTCTGTCAGGTACCTGGGCATGACTACAGAGTTGAAGTCAGACCAGCAAGTTCTCAGGGAAGGAAAACTAAAAAGCTGAAATAATAACTGGGAATTCAGGCAGTAGTGGCAGAAGCCAGAATGATTCTGGCTTCCACCTTGCTCATGGATATAACCCTGCAGTGAATAAAAAGAACTGATAAAAACAAGAAGCTAAGAGAAGAGAGACAACTTGCTCAGACCAATCATCTTGGCACCCAACTGTTCAACAGCAGCCATCATTAGATGGTTCCAAGATGGGCTCTCTAGTCATCTGGGACCCCAAAACCCGAATACAGGGACAATTCACTTCCCTCACAGAACTTCTAAATCATTTTCAAATATGCATTTGTAAAATGTAAGAGATCCCCTACAAGGAGAGGCTGAGGGAGCTGGGGTTGCTTAGCCTGGAGAAGAGGAGGCTCAGGGGTGACCTTATTGCTCTCTACAACTACCCGAAGGGAGGTTGTAGGCAGGCAGAGGTTGGTCTCTTCTCCCAGGCAACCAGCACCAGAACAAGAGGACACAGTCTCAAGCTGCACTAGGGGAGGTTTAGGCTGGATGTTAGGAAGAAGTTCTTCCCAGAAAGAGAGATTTGGCATTGGAATGTGCTGTCCAGGGAGGTGGTGGAGTCACCATCACTGGAGGTGTTTAGGAAGAGACTGGATGAGGCACTTGGTGCCATGGGTTAGTTGATTAGATGGTGTTGGATGATGGGTTGGACTCGATCTCAAAGGTCTTTTCCAACCTGGTTAATTCTATTCTATTCAAGGACCTTATGTCACTGTGAGCAAGTCAATCACAAAATATGCCAGAAATTTTCTGTATTACCTACCACTTCTTCAGTGGTCTACATGCTTTTTGTTTGCTTTTAACCTTTAGTAGTAGAGGAGATTTTCGAAGGTAACTTGAAGCAGTTGAATTTAATATCCTCAGGGCTATCAGGAGGACCTATTCTAAGCTTATGTCCCTGGACTTTAGGCGTGCAGACTTCGATCGCTTCAGGAGTCTGCTAGCCACAGTGTCATGGGACAAAGCCCTGGAGGGAAGAGGGACCCAGGACAGCTGGTCAGTATTCAAGGACCACCTCCTCTGTGTCCAGGAGCTATGTATACCAACAAAGAGAAAAACAGGGAAGAACGCTAGGAGGCCTGCCTGGATGAACAAGCAGCTCCTGGACACACTATTACTTAAAAAGAAACTCTACAGGCAGTGGAGGGAAGGACAGATAGAACAGGGGGTATATAAGGAAGCTGCCCGAGCAGCAAGAGGCCTGGTTAGGAAAGCCAAAGCAGAGTTTGAATTGAATCTAGCCAGGGAGGTCAAAGGGAGCACTAAGAATTTCTACAGGTATATTAATGGCAAGAAAATGAGTAGGGAAGGTGTGGGCCCCCTCAGAAAGGAAACTGGTGAATTGGTCACAAGTGATGTGGAAAAAGCTGAGGTACTCAATAACTTCTTTACCTCAGTCTTCACTGCAAGGGCCTCCAGCCACACTCCTGGAGTCATGGCAGATGATGCCAGGGATGGGGAGGAAGAACTGCCCTTCATAAGTGAAGCTCAGGTTCGTGATCACCTGAAGAACCTGAAAGTGTTCAAGTCCATGGGACCCGACGGGATACACCCACGGGTGCTGAGAGAACTGGCAGATGAGGTTGCTAAGCCCCTCTCTATTATATTCCAAAAGTCATGGCAGACTGGGGAAGTCCCCACAGATTGGAAAAGGGCAAATATTGCTCCCATTTTCAAAAAGGTAAGAAGGAGGAACCAGGGAACTACAGGCCGGTCAGTCTCACCTCTGTGCCTGGAAAGATCATGGAGCAGATCCTCCTGGAGGCACTACTGACTCAGAAGAGTAGTGAAGAGGTGATTGGGAGCAGTCAGCATGGCTTTGCAAGGGCAAATCCTGCCTGACAAACCTGGTGGCCTTCTATGAACAGGTGACAGCATTAATAGATGAGGGGCGAGCAACTGATGTCGTTTACCTGGACCTGAGCAAAGCCTTTGACACTGTCCCACACCACATCCTGGTCTCCAAGCTGGTGACACACGGGTTTGATGGATGGACCATCAGATGGATAAGGAACTGGCTTGATGGCCGCACCCAAAGAGTGGCTGTCAATGGGTCCATGTCCCAGTGGAGGCCAGTGACAAGCGGAGTCCCTCAGGGATCAGTCCTGGGACCAGTCTTGTTCAACATCTTTGTGGGTGACATGGACAGTGGCATTGAGTGCACCCTCAGCAAGTTTGCTGATGACACCAAGCTGTGTGGTGCAGCAGACACGCTGGAGGGAAGGGATGCCATCCAGAGGGACCTTGACAGGCTGGAGAGGTGGGCACAGGCCAACCTCATGAGCTTCAACAAGACCAAGTGCAGGGTCCTGCATCTGGGTCGAGGCAATCCCAGGCACAAATACAGGCTGGGCAGTGACTGGCTGGGGAGTAGCCCAGAGGAGAGAGACTTGGGGTGCTGGTGGACGAGAAGCTCAACAGGAGCTCTCAATGTGCACTTGCAGCCCGGAAAGCCAATCAGATCCTGGGCTGCATCAGGAGAAGTGTGGCCAGCAGGTCAAGGGAGGTGATTCTCCCCCTCTACTCAGCTCTGCTGAGACCCCACCTGGAGTACTGCCTCCAGTTCTGGAGCCCCTATTACAAGAGGGATCTGGAGGTGCTGGAAGGTGTCCAGAGAAGGGCCACGAGGATGATCAGAGGGCTGGAGCACCTCTCCTATGAGGACAGACTGAAGGAGTTGGGGCTGTTCAGCCTGGAGAAGAGAAGGCTCCGAGGTGACCTCATTGTGGCCTTCCAGTATCTGAAGGGGGCCTACAAGAAGGCTGGGGAGGGACTTTTCAGACTATCAGGGAGTGATAGGACTAGGGGGAATGGGATGAAGCTGGAGGTGGGGAGATTCAGGCTAGATGTGAGGAGGAAGTTCTTCACCGTGAGGGTGGTGAAGCCCTGGAATGGGTTGTCCAGGGAGGTGGTTGAGGCCCCGTCCCTTGCGGTGTTTAAGACCAGGCTGGACGAGGCTCTGTCCAGCCTGATCTAGTGTAGAGTGTCCCTGCCCATGGCAGGGGGGTTGGAACTAGATGATCCTTGTGGTCCCTTCCAACCCTAACTGAAACTATGAAACTATGAAACTTCACTAAAACATCTGCTATTAGCAGTAGTGCAAGTTGCAAGACTGACTATCATATCCCCTCCAGTACCAGGTCTTTTTTGTATTGTTTAGGGGGATGGGGGGGTCTCCCAACTGCATACATCACCAGAGATGATGTGGGGATGACCTGGAATTAAGTAATGAATGGGGATTTGTACTTAGGAACCTCGCCTCGTGTTGCATTGTGAAAAATGGACTTGAATCTGCCACTAGTGCAGAGAACAACCCACATCAACAGATTTATCCAGGACATCATTGCACCTGTTTTCTTGTGCTCACCTCAGTATGGAGTGGTCAAACACAGGAGAGAGATCAGCAGCACCACTGACATTCTCATCTGTCAAAAAGCCAAAACTGGCCTCTTCCATCCTATATCCACTACATAAACAAATGGGGGGGAAGGAATTCCCTATGCCTGTACTTTAGAATTAACATCAGGAAACAGAATGTGAGGTAACTAAGGCAGGGGGCCTCTCCTGACCCAACTTAGCTCACAAACATCACCTGCAGTAAGATGAGTGGCTTACATGCCCAGCAGTTTCCCTGCTTGTCCTTCCCACATGTGAAATTTCACACTAGGCACACTAAGGTAGCAAACATGCAGTTCTGACAAGATGAAATAGTTTGTTTCTGCTGTGCTCAAAAAGTTAAATATATCCAGAAATACAAGGAACATGAAAGCTGGTGGCATGCAGCTACCAAAGAGGTCAGGTCCTTCCTTATCCCCAGATTAACCTTCTGAAGGATTCTGACTTTACCCCTTGAGAAAAAAAAAAAGAGGAAAAAATTAATCAAAGCATCTCTTGAACACCTGAGTAGCTTTTTAAGGACTCTTACACCACATTCAAGATCACCACACTCCACAAGGCAGGAACAGGGATTCATTCCACAGGAAAGCCCTTACCATCATAGCAATGCCAAGGTACACCCTTTACAATATGTATTCACAAAGATGAGAACTTGGAAGACCGAACACAGAGTTTTTAAATCACCAATCCTGTGCTACCTAAAGCAACCAATAGAATAGACTAGACCAGACCAGGTTGGAAGAGACATTCGAGATCATCAAGTCCATCCTATCATCCAACACTATCTAATCAACTAAACCATGGCACCAAGCACCCCATCCAGTCTCCTCTTAAACACTTCCAGGGATGGTGACTCCACCACCTCCCTGGGCAGCCCTTTCCAACAGGCACCCTCTCTATGAAGAATTTCTTCCTAACATCCAGCCTAAATCTCCCCTGGCACAGCTTGAGACTGTGTCCTCTTGTTCTGGTGCTGGTTGCCTGGGAGAAGAGACCAACCCCAACCTGGCTACAACCTCCCTTCAGGGAGTTGTAGACAGCAAGAAGGTCTCCCCTGAGCCTCCAAAAAAATAGCACTTTCAACAGTGAAATACAATAGTGTGTCTGTGCTAAAGCTTCTGTCCTCAAGACTATTTCTGTTTCATATGTTGTTCTTTCTCCCTTGACAATGGAGGGTATGAAAAGCAGCAGATCCTCTTTCTCTCCCCCATTTGCTTGTGTTTTGAGAAACATACATTAGAACAACCAAGGCATTAATCTTTGGAACATAGAATCATAGGATCAGTAAGGTTGGAAAAGACCTCAAAGATCATCAAGTCCAACCTATCACCCAACACCTCATGACTGACTAAACCATGGCTTCAAATGCCATGTCCAATCCAACACCTCCAGGGATGGTGACTCCACCACCTCCCTGGGCAGCACATTCCAGTGGCCAATCTCTCTTTCTGGGAAGAACTTTCTCCTCACCTCCAGCCTAAACCTCCCCTGGCGCAGCTTGAGACTGTGTCCTCTTGTTCTGGTGCTGATTACCTGGGAGAAGAGACCAACTCCCACCTGGCTACAACCTCCCTTCAGGTAGTTGTAGAGAGCAATAAGGTCTCCCCTGAGCCTCCTCTTCTGCAGGCTAAACAGTAACAGTAAAATTTAGGCCCCCTTGGAGCAAGCCAGGCCTGCCTATCACCTTTATCAAATATAGCACCCTTCACTGGACTGGAAATTAGGCCCTACCTTGATCTGTAGCACCTCTTACAAGTAGGAATTTGGTGTTATTTAATACTTCCATGAGAAATTACAGCAAAGGCGCTGAATTCCATTTGAATCACCATCTCTCATGAGTTGCCTATGATAAGCCATTACTAGATACACAAATCACTGTGCAGCTTTCCTAAGCAGTACAATATCAGGGAACACTCACAAGTTTCCACCTTTTCCTAAAAAAAAAAAACACAAACAGTTGGCTTCCAAAGCCAGGTGAAATGATGGAACCTGCATGAGACCAGCACTCATTCTGCTCAGCTCTGGAACACGACAGCTTTATTCATAGTATCATTCAGGGTTGGAAGGGACCACAAGGATCATCTAGTGCCAACCCCCCTGCCATGGGCAGGGACACCTCACACTACATCAGCCTGGCCAGAGCCCCATCCAGCCTGGTCTTAAACACCTCCAGGGACAAGGCCTCAACCACCTTATGGAAGGCCACAATAAGGTCACCTCGCAGCCTTCTCTTCTCCAGACTGAACAGCCCCAACTCCTTCAGTCTGTCCTCACAGGAGAGGTGCTCCAGCCCTCTGATCATCCTCCTGGCCCTTCTCTGGACACCTTCCAGCACCTCCAGATCCCTCTTGGAATAGGGGCTCCAGAACTGGAGGCAGTACTCCAGGTGGGGTCTCAGCAGAGCTGAGTAGAGGGGGAGAATCACCTCTCTTGACCTGCTGGCCACACTTCTCCTGATGCAGCCCAGGATCTGATTGGCTTTCCGGGCTGCAAGTGCACATTGAGAGCTCCTGTTGAGCTTCTCATCCACCAGCACCCCCAAGTCTCTCTCCTCAGGGCTGCTCCCCAGCCAGTCACTGCCCAGCCTGGATTTGTGCCTGGGATTGCCTCAACCCAGATGCAGGATCCTGCACTTGGTCTTGTTGATTCCACAGTTAGATATAATTGAGCAGAACTGCTGCACAGGAAGGCAAACCCAGTAAGCCAAAACATGTATGACTCAAGATGGGTTCTAGGCTGCTGCTATTTTTCCTGTGTTAAAACAAAACCACCCCACACCCAACAACAACGAAAAAGCTGAAAACCCAAGTTTAGTACAGATGCTTTACTACCCATTTCCATACAAAATGATTGCTATTGCCAGTTTTATGACCTTGGGGAAAAAAACACCTCACTCCATAATGTTTTATGCATATCCCTCCTAAACACTTTAGAATGTAATTCTGAACTTGTTCTCCTCACATTGAGGAAATTACAGAATTGACCTCACATAGTGACTACAAGCCAATGGGAACAAAAATGTTAAAGACTATTGAGACCAGGTTTTATATTTCATGGACTATTTATGATTGTGTATTTTCACAGAATCATAGAATCAGTCAGGGTTGGAAGGGACCACAAGGATCAGCTAGTGCCAACCCCCCTGCCATGGGCAGGGATACCTCACACTAGATCAGGCTGGCCACAGCCTCATCCAGCCTGGTCCTAAACACTACCAGGGACAGGGCCTCAACCACCTCCCTGAACAACCCATTCCAGGGCTTCACCACTCTCATGGTGAAGAACTTCTTCCTCACATCCAGCCTGAATCTCCCCACCTCCAGCTTCATTCCATTCCCCCTGCTCCTATCACTACCTGATTTTAGAAGTTTGGAAGCAAGACATGAAAACTGTTGTACCAGTAAGTAATAATTTAATCCCATGTTAAGGTATCTTGTACTTCACAGTGCCTTATGTCACAGGAACTGCAGTTGCTGAAAGCTGATGCCCAAAGAATCACACAAGCACAGAATGTTAGGGGTTGGAAGGGTCCTCCAGAGATCATAGAGTCAAACCCCCCTGCCCAGACAGCTAGGGCAGACCACACAGGAATGCATCTCTGATTATCAGAAGAGACCAAAGATTGAAAGCCAGAAGCTTCATCTAACTGTACAGAGTTAGTCTCTGCAGACCAACAGTCACAGGAGTTATGTTTGCAATACTGTTCTTGGAAGCCAGAACAGGAAAGGTCCTGGGATAGCTTCTGCTGACAGAAGGATTAAGCAGCAACATCCTCACTGAAAATTCAAAGAAATACAGACTGAAGGAGTTGGGGCTGTTCAGTCTGGAGAAGAGAAGGCTCCAAGGTGACCTCATTGTGGCCTTCCAGTATCTGAAGGGGGCCTACAAGAAGGCTGGGGATGGACTTCTCAGGATCTCAGGTGGTGATAGGACTAGGGGGAATGGAATGAAGCTGGAGGTGGGGAGATTCAGGCTGGAGGTGAGGAGGAAGTTCTTCACCATGAGAGTGGTGAAGCCCTGGAATGGGTTGTCCAGGGAGGTGGTTGAGGCCCCGTCCCTGGAGGTGTTTAAGAGCAGGCTGGATGAGGCTGTGGCCAGCCTGATCTAGGGTGAGGTGTCCCTGCCCATGGCAGGGGGTTGGCACTAGCTGATCCTTGTGGTCCCTTCCAACCCTGACTGATACTATGGTACTACTTGCTGCCTCCTATTTCCAAGGAGTCGTGTCATTCTGAGCTCAACCCATTTCATCATGACACCCTCAGACTACTGAACAATGATTTTCCACAGCTTCTTGAAACCAAACTATGTAAAGGGTACTGAGGCCCTTTTGTATTCAGAATTCCAATAATATGAAATAATGAAGTTACTTCCTGGTGAGGACCTGGTACTGCCTGCTCACACAGGCAAAGCAGTATTGCTCCCTACACATCCTAGTGTTTACTGCATACAAGGTTAAGACAGATATAGCTCAAGATGTGGTGGCTCTAATTTAAATAGAAAAATCTAATTTAAATAGATTTTAAAGGTCAATCAGTTAAAGCTTCCAAAAGTGTTCAGTTGGACAGCTGAATTCAGGAGGGTCTCAGCTTAATTTAATTCCCTTTGAATCCCATCATCTACTCAAGAAGTCACCTATAGAATCATTACCTACACACAGATCCATGCAGACAAGCCAGTAGGACAGGATACCACAAGCTCAGTGCTCCACCAGATAGGGACCTCCTACTAGCACCTGCACACAGTGCTGTTTTCACCAGTAAGGTGGACCCTTTCCAAGAGATACTGATCAGGTTACCTCCAAAGAAGAGTCCTCACACTGTTTATCCTTCCTGCTAATTGATGGTCTTCATGCTGCCACAGAAATTGCTCAATAAGTACCCTGACTTATGTCTCCAACACTGCAGGCAACCCTCAACATGCCCTAGTTTTGCTGCACTTTCTTGTCCCAGTAGATCTGTTACCCCTGTGTAGAAGTAGGCAACCTTTAGGCAGTCACTGAAGCAGTCTTTGCCTATCAGGAAATTTATTACAGTAGCTAAACCCCATGTCCTTTTCCACCCTTTCCCAAGTTATGTTGACTTTTCAGGAAAAAAAGGGAAAATGTAGTCAAGAGACTTGGTAAAATGCCTATTTGCTCTGGCTCTTCAAACACTCCAATCACCTATACTGTGATTTCCAGCACACTGTGGGAAGAGCATTTCTGTTTCATATGCTCTCATGCTGCTGCTTTTGGAGGTATCTAAATGACAAGTGAATAGTGTTAATAACCCCAGTATAGTCAAGGGAGCTCCAGGTCTTAGAGACAGCTAATTCCAGTACAGGTTACTGTGATGTAGATCTAACAGAAAAACCTAACCTAGAAAGAATATAGGACTAAAAAAACCCCAAACAAAATCCCCAAACAAACAACAAGCAACCACAATACCACCACACCAAAACCCCCAAACACACACAACCATACAACAAATGACAAAGCTTCTAATCATTGCAGGTGTTGATCAGCTAGAGGGTAGAAGAGCTCTCCAGAGGGACCTTGCCAGGCTGGGCAGATGGGCAGAGTCCAACATGATGACATTCAACAAGTCCAAGTGCCGGGTGCTGCACTTTGGCCACAGCAACCCCATGCAGTGCTACAGGCTGGCGTCAGAGTGGCTGGAGAGCAGCCAGGCAGAAAGGGACCTAGGGGTGCTGATTGACAGCTGGCTGAACATGAGCCAGCAGTGTGCCCAGGTGGCCAGGAAGGCAAAAATGGCATCCTGGCCTGGATCAGGAATAGTGTGGCCAGCAGGAGCAGGGAAATCATTGTGCCCCTGTACTCAGCACTGGTTAGGCCACACCTTGAGTATTGTGTCCAGTTCTGGGCCACCCAGTTTAAGAAGGACATCGAGACACTTGAGTGTATCCAGACAAGGGCAACAAGGCTGGGGAGAGGCCTTGAGCACAGCCCTGTGAGGAGAGGCTGAGGGAGCTGGGATTGCTTAGCCTGGAGAAGAAAAAGCTCAGGGGGAGACCTTATTGCTGTCTACAACTACCTGAAGGAAGGCTGTAGCCAGGTGGGGGCTGGTCTCTTCTCCCAGACAACCAGCACCAGAACAAGAGGACACAGTCTCAAGCTGTGCCAGGGGAAGTTTAGACTCGAGGTGAGGAGAAAGATCTTCACAGAGAGAGCTGTTAGCCATTGGAATGTGCTGCCCAGGGAGGTGGTGGAGTCATAGTCCCTGGAGGTGTTCAAGAGGGGATTGGATGTGGCACTTGGTGCCATGGTCTAGTAGTTATGCGGTCTGTGGTGACAGGTTGGACTTGATGATCTTTGAGGTCTTTTCCAACCTTATTGATTCTATAAACTAGAAACCAGCTTCTACCATTTTCTAATTTTATAACTCAGAACTGCTCACTATTTTTAAAGCATGTTCAGCAGAGAACCACAAAGGAAAAACCAATTAAGTATATAGCCTCATTTTCAGGAATTCTTGAGGAATGTGTGCTCACCTCAGATGTCCTGCTCTACATCCTGTCCCTCACTGTCACACTTCATCTGAAACGTGCTTGGGCCGTTGTTCACTATCCGAAAGCAGAACAACTGCATCCACCTTACGACACTGAATTGAATTTTCCTAGTGTTCCCCAGTAAACTCCAAAGTGCTCATTTGCATTCCTACACACTTACTACTAATTCCCATGTTAGTCAGTAGCACATCTTTTTACAGTTTCCTCTGTTACTTAATAGTAAAACCAAACTTCTGTACTCAGGGGCCTTACGGGCTTCACACAGCCAACCACCAGGTGGGATGAGGCTCTGGCCAGCCTGATCTAGTGTGGGGTGTCCCTGCCCATGGCAGGGGGGTTGGATGATCCTTGTGGGCCCTTCCAACCCTGACTGAAACTATGATACTATGAACATGAACTTTCACTATGAACTTTGAAAGAAAAAGAAGTCCTCCTCTGTACCCCTGCAGAAAGAGCACACAACTGGTGGACAGCATGGATGGGAGCTCAGGAAGACTATGCTTGCACCCCCCCAACACACTGCACTGCTCCATTTCAGGGACTCACCAGCCACAAGTTATTCCATTCATAATCAATCAACATGCTTGCACTGTTACACTCATCTGGTATAAATGAGATGCCTGTTTTCAAGCCCAAAACACTTGGTGCAACCTTTATGACTCATCTGTCTGATGACATTAAACTAATGCATAAGATGAACACAAGGGCCTGCAAGCTCAGTCTGATAAGCAGATTCTTGGACAGATCTTCAAATGAAGAAAGCAAGCAGGGAAATCTCTAAGACATTGAGGAAGACATTCTGTTTTCATGCTCATTTGGTAAAATTTAGAAGGAAAAATCAAGAAGGGAACTGGATCCTAGGTGTCTGCAACAGAGTGACAGCTGAATTAAAACCAAGTAAAATCCAATTACAATCAGATTCAGCTGTTCTCCTACATAAGCATTGCTACGCTTCAGTGATTCAGACTGGATGTTTGTGTTTTGACTAGTTAGCTCAGGCCTAAATAGTCTAACCACCAGGGCTGGGCTTTCAAAGGGACAGCACAAATGAGGAGGTGAAATGGGCACTTATTTGGCCTGTGACAATTAGACCTGGCTTCAAATTTAGAAGCACTGGAGAATATACGTGCATGTAGCCTGGATATTTGCATCATGACACACAGAGGAGTCTTTGACTACTCATCCCCATTCATTATACCGAGCACTACATAAACAGAAACCCACCCTGGAGAAAGCAAACTGCATTTCACTTAGTTAAAACTTTGCAACATATATTTAAAAATATAATTAACAGCATGCCTCACATTTCACTCTAACAGGAGGGTGAGCTCCCTTCCCTGCTCATGCCAAAAACTCACTATGAATGCAAGACAATCTCTTTATTGACATACCTCCTTACATTTTAAGGGAACTATCAGCACAGTACCAAAGCATCAAGCCCTGTAATTAGTTTTCCTTGATTAAGTACATTTCTCATTACATTTCCAGGAATATTTCTTCTCCTGGGTTATTGCATGATACAACTCTAACAAAGCTGCTTAAAATCAAATTCAGTTTTACAGCCTGCAGTAGCTCACACAGGCATCTAGGTCATCCAACAAAACCAGAGTCTGCATCACCCTTCAAGATTAGTCCTGGGCACCAAATTTCACTGTGTAATGCAGACAGAAAACATGAGGGGCAAGAGCCAAACTACAGCAGGACATAGAATAGAATAGGTTGGAAGAGAACTTTGAGATCATCAAGTCCAACCTATCATCCAACACCATCTAATCAACTAAACCATGGCACCAAGTGCCTCATCCAGTCTCTTCCTAAACACCTCCAGTGATGGTGACTCCACCACCTCCCTGGGCAGCACATTCCAATGGCCAGTCTCTCTTTCTGGGAAGAACTTTTTCCTAACATCCAGCCTAAACCTCCCCTGGTGCAGCTTGAGACTGTGTCCTCTTTTTCTGGTGCTGGTTGCCTGGGAGAAGAGACCAATCCCCACCTGGCTACAACCTCCCTTCAGGTAGTTGTAGACAGCAAGAAGGTCTCCCCAAAAGACAAAAATAAGGTCTCCCCGTAAAGACAAAACTTTTCCTGGAAAATGTGCCATGTGAAGTAGCAGAAAAATTATTTTCCGCATTGTACAGGCTAAAAATAAATTGTGTTGGTCGCTGACATCTCTTCTCAGTTGTCCCAGGGACCAGGAAGTATCCATGTCACAGGAAAAACCAGCAGCGTTGCTAATTCTGGAATATGCCTGACAGTCTGAAGTGCTTCTGTCTCTGCACTACAGATGCTTGACAAAACATTTAAAATAGCTTCCTTTTTATTCTTTTTCCTATGCCTTGCCACTAATTTTCAGAGCAGCAATGGGCAGGGTATATTGCCTTTAGCAGCAAAGACGACAATCACCAATTATATGACTCTCAAAGCTTTGAAACAGTTTTCAGGAAGAAAGGCGCCAGCTGGCTCTGAAAGGTCAGGTCTCCTCAGGAAAACACAGTAGCAATCAAAACCAATTCCTTCTACATTTGCTTAAACCTTATTTTGTTTACTGAATTTTATTTACCCCTCTTCAAAGAGGAACGAGGGACAAAACCCAAAACAAACAAAAAAGTTGTAATTTGTGGTGTTACGGCATATGGTGTAGCATCAAGCCTGGTAGAGATATATAATGATTGAACCCACCTGGTGGAGGTGGGGCCGGCTGTGGATGTAGTCTACCTGGACTTCAGCAAGGCCTTTGACACCATCCCCCACAGCAAACTCCTGGCCAAGCTGTCAGCCCCTGGCTTGGACAGCAGCACTCTGAGCTGGGTTAGGAACTGGCTGGAGGGCAGAGCCCAGAGAGTGGTGGTGAATGGTGCCACAGCCAGCTGGCAGCCAGGCACTAGTGGTGTGCCCCAGGGATCAGTGCTGGGCCCCATCCTGTTCAATATCTTAACTGATGATCAGCACGAGGGGATTAAGTCAGTCATCAGTAAATTTGCAGATGACACCAAGCTGGGGCAGGTGTTGATCTGTTGGCAGGCAGGAGAGCTCTGCAGAAGGACCTTGCCAGGCTGGACAGATGGGCAGAGTCCAAGGGCATGAGATTGAACACATCCAAGTGCCAGGTTCTACACATTGGCCACAGCAACCCCATGCAGTGCTACAGGCTGGGGTCAGAGTGGCTGGAGAGCAGCCAGGCAGAAAGAGACCTGGGGGTACTGGTTGACCGTAGGTTCAACATGAGCCACCAGTGTGCCTAGGCGGCCAAGAAAGCCAATGGCATCCTGGCCTGCATCAGGAATAGTGTGGCCAGCAGGAGCAGGGAAGTCATTGTGCCCCTGTACTCAGCACTGGTTAGGCCACACCTTGAGTCCTGTGTCCAGTTCTGGGCCCCTCAGTTTAGGAAGGATGTTGAGTTCCTGGGACTACCTGAAGAGGGGTTGTAGACAAGTGGGGGTTGGTCTCTTCTCCCAGGCAGGCAGCACCAGAACAAGAGGACACAGTCGCAAGCTGTGCCAGGGGAGGTTGAGGCTGGATGTTAGGAAGAAACTCTTCCCACAAAGGCCATTGGAATGGGCTGCCTAAGGAGGTGGTAGAGTCACTGTCACTGAAGATGTTTAGGAAGAGACTGGAAGGGGTGCTTGGTGCCATGGTTCAGTTGATTAGATGGTGCTGGTTGATAGTTTGGACTTGATCTCAAAGGTCTTTTCCAACCTGGTTAATTCAATTCTAATCTAACTTGATTAACTTAAAAGGCTTTTTCAACCAAAATCATTCTATGATTCTGTTCTATTATTTAAAATTTTTTAAACAAAGCCAAAAGGGATAAACTATAAGCCAGTACTGGAGAGCACAGCACAGCTGCTTTGGTGGCCCATGAACACCTGTCCCCACTCTTTTGTTTCAGGATGCCTCTGCTGAGCAGCAGGTAGATCGTGTCTGTCTTTCCCATGTCTGAATTTTCATTAGTTATCCCTTCTTTTCCTTCCAGTGTATAGCTACTACAGCAGAATATTTGAGTAAGTAAAATACTGAGTTCAATAAAAGGCACATCATTTTAAACATCCTAGAATAGAATAGACCAGGTTGGAAAAGACCTCCAATATCATCAAGTCCAACCTATCATCCAACACCATCTAATCCACTAAACCATGGCACCAAGCACCCCATCCAGTCTCTTCCTAAACACCTCCAGGGATGGTGACTCCACCACCTCCCTGGGCAGCACATTCCAATGGCCAATCTCTCTTTCTGGAAAGAACTTCTTCCTAACATCCAGCCTAAACCTCCCCTGGCACAGCTTGAGACTGGTGTTCCCTGGCAAAAACTGAAGCCAAATTACTTCATGGTATATTCCAATCATGCTGTAAGAAGGGCACGTTGCACCAAAGATCATTTACCCAAATACGAACAAAGGAAGCAACTGAGCCACAGGTACAGTGCTGCTGGATGCAAAAAGCATTTATGCTAAATATTTTCTAGGCAGGCAATCTCATGCTGAGGGACTTCTGAAAAGAGAATGTACAATAGCACAAGAAGCAGCCTTAAAATAACTACATGCACCAAACATCCAAGTAGTCACAAAGTACTGTTTTTTCCTCAACAAGCAGCAGCTAATCTTCTAATTATGCTCTACACAATACTATTCTCCTAACTGGAAGATAGGTGTAAAGGGCTCCCACTGGGACATCACTTGCACCCAACATCCACTTTAATAGCCAAGCCTTACACTGGAGCAGCACTACCTAACTTTCAAAAGTATTACATGTGCCTACTCCCTGCTTGCTCTTCCTAGCTAGAATTGCAAGATTGAGAAAACAGAAAAAAAAAAGAAATATTAAAATTAATCTGTCTTGGAACCTATTACCTCATACTGTAGATTATTACTAATTTCCTGAGCTTCAGAAGGACTTGAAGATTGACTTCTCTTTTTAAATGACAGAGCTCAGGCTGCCTACCGCTCCCTTCTACCTGAAGGGAGGTTGTAGCCAGGTTGGGGTTGGTCTCTTCTCCCAGGCAACCAGCACCAGAACAAGAGGACACAGTCTCAAGCTGCACCAGGGGAGGTTTAGGCTGGATGTTAGGAAGAAGTTCTTCCCAGAGAGAGACACTGGCCATTGGAATGTGCTGCCCAGGGAGGTGGTGGAGTCACCATCACTGGAGATGTTTAGGAAGAGACTGGATGGGGCACTTGGCACCATGGTTTGGTTGATTAGATGGTGCTGGGTGATAGGTTGGACTCAATCTCGAGGGTCTTTTCCAACCTGGTTAATTCTATTCTATGCACACCACATCAAGTAGCCCTTGATTCTCAACCTGCAAACAGTTGCACACTTCGAAAGGGGCTGCTCCATTGCTATGCCAAAGGGTACCAGTGGCAACCAGTACACAACTGATTTTCAAATGAGAAGAGCAAAATCTGGCAAATTTTATGGGCTGATGGAGCAATCTCAGTGATGCATATCCAATGTGAGGATATACTCTCAGGAAAGCAAAGGCATGTAGTCTTCATCGGAATGCTCCTTAAAAGCTGCCACAGACATCCCCATAAAACCCCACACCCATATTTGTCACAGCTGCTTTTGAAGACCATCACAGCACCCCAAAAATAAAGAATATTAAAGCCAGCTTTCACGTTAGCTACACAGATTTATGAATATGTGCCACAAACAAGGCTCCCTCTGAGCAGGTGTGACCCAGAAGTAAAACTTTGATATACAAACGTGAACAACAACGAAGTTATCCCTACTGCATGCAGAATTATTGCTTTTCTATGCCAGCCCTTCTCAGACATTTAGGCAGCAAAGCTGAAAAGTCAAAAGGAAAGTGTCTTTTGACACCCTGGAATGGGTTGTCCAGGGAGGTGGTTGAGGCCCCGTCCCTTGAGGTGTTTAAGACCAGGCTGGACGAGGCTCTGTCCAGCCTGATCTAGGGTAGAGTGTCCCTGCCCATGGCAGGGGGGTTGGAACTAGATGATCCTTGTGGTCCCTTCCAACCCTAACTGAAACTATGAAACTATGAAAATGGAACTTAATTCAGCCAGGAGCAGGAATTCTGCAGCATCTTTAGCTGCACTAGCACAGCCATGGCGTGCTGTCAGCATGGAGCAGAGTTACAGCTATTTATGTGCTTTGAACGACACATTTCCATACTTCAATGGGTTCAGACTTCTTTTAAGCTGTAGCCTTCACTCTATGTCATTATTTCAGAACAGCATCCCTACAATGTTACACTTTCTCAGTCTGTGTGTCTCAAAGTAGTCTCCATCTTAATTTAGGACTGTATGGATGGAATATATATTTCATTGGGGGGGGTGTGTATATAATTTTTATATCTATAAATGTATGTATTTCCTGAACATCAGACATGCAAAATCACTTCCTGGGAAAACAGGAAATAAACCAAAGCATTATTACAGCAGCTATAGGAAATATATGAACTAGTAGGACAAAGGACTTAATATACCTTAAGGCTCTTTCAGTTGTTTAGTACATTCACATAGACAGATCTCATTTTAGTCTCAATCTGTACACTAGCAGTGGATGAGAAGAGAGAAAACTGACCACAAACAGCTATCTTGTTTTAAAATCCTATCTTTGGTCCTAGTCTAGGGAGTACCACAAAAAGACATCATGGAAACAGAAAAGCCCAACATTCAAAACAAACAGCCTCCTTGGACTGTGGCACGTACCTACACAAAGGAGTCATTCTAGCATCCACAGGGTGGGAGGGAAAATGCCCTCAATGCCAGTTTTGATGCCTCCCTTTTCAAAGAACATATTTTTACAACAGGTATTTCCCTACCACCATGTCAATTGCCACATGGCAACACGTGGATACATTTCCAGGTGCACATACTGCCACACTGCCATGAAGAGCGCTTCTGCTTCTTCCCCAGGTTAACTGCAGCTGGCTGAAACTGCATTCCCTGGGCAGCAATTTTCAGTCCAGCTCCCCAGCTAGAAAACTGCAATCAGTGCCCTTAATACAAACTCCAACTCATCTCCACGTGGCAAACTGAAGGCCAGTGTTGCATTAACATCTATTATGCACCCAATTAATCAGATCAGACAACACCTATAGAGAAGAATGGTAACAGAAGTGATTTTATTATATAGACTTTAACATAATATGATGTGAAGATGTTGATTAGCCCTTTTAGATATCTTCCAGGCCACAGAAGTACGTCCAGGGAGCTGTCAGCTGATACAACAAACAATAGACTGCTTACTTGAAAGACTGCCAAAAGCAAGGGCACAAACTGATTTTTTGGTTTGCTAACAAAACTCAGCTGGTTGGGGAGGGTGGGGAATAAAATATAATCAGAAAATAGAAGGAAATATATAGTTATGAGTGAGAATTCAGATACCTACCCAGCCTCTTTGTGCTGTGAACAGCCAGGCACTGCAATTGCAATTACAGCTAAGTGAGAGAACTGGCTCTCATAACCTGGCTTTCAGGACACAGATCAAGGACTGCAGTAAGAAAAGCTGTTATCTTGGCAGATATCTGATAATCTGGCTAAACTAAGATGGACTAGAACTACAAATCTGGCCTCTGCACAAGAATTAAGGCACAGACTTGAAAAAACTATTTAGAACTGAGCACAGGCCTATAGCTCTTCAGAACAAGGGGAAATACCCTAAATACATGCCCAGGCATCTCCCATTCTGCAAGTCATAGTTGATAGCCACAACCTTTAAGAGGGACTGCATTCCTTCAGATGGAAATAGGTAGGACTAGAGGGATAGCTTTGAAAAGGCTTGGAGTCACACTTGGTTATTTTCCTTATGCTGGTTTTACAGATATTCACAATACTTGCTGAAGTCACTGGAAAGCATGTTCAGCCTTCCTTCCCTACTTGTGACAAGACATTGCATTAAAGGAGACAGAATACAAGTGTGTTGTTCTGGGTGCTCCTTCTAGCTGTTCAAGAATAAAATTAAGGCATTCTTTCAAGAGTGCCACCTCCATAATGGTCTTAAGAACAGTAATTCACTATTCCTCAGATCTTCAAAGCAGCCAAAATGTGCAAGTTTTCAAAGACTTGAAAGGCAATTAAATGTTATTATTTCTCATCACTATGTCTTTCCTTTGTGACTTGTTATCCCATGGGTGCTCCCAAGCCAACTGAGATACAGTAAATAAAAAAGACAGAAGGTCTTACAGATTAATGTTTGAATATTCAACAATCCTTAGATGGGAGATAGGAGAAAGCTCAGCTAGCTCACACAGACATTAAATTAACAGAGAAAGTGCACTCCTTAGTTCAGTGGAAGACCTGTGCAGAAGCCAAGAGGTCACAGAGAAAAGATGATCATGAATACATCAGAGCAGGTTCAACCTCTACATTGTACTCAAGACATAAACCAACAAATTGAGATGAAGACCTGTGTGGTATCTTCCAGTTCCTTCTCTAGAAAGCAGAGGTCAGGAGCTAGGAGGGGTGGGTTAAAGTATTTCACTCAGACACTGTGTGCTTGAAAGGGTCTACAGCTCCGTTCTATGTGGTATCTCTTTTCAGCAGTAATTGTGGCTTCTCTTCAACTACAGATTTAACACTCTCATGGCCCAGCTACAGCACATAGAAATACATTTGGAGTAGAGAGGGAGAAATCTTCTTTTCAACTGCCTGAAAGGAGGTCCAGTCTCTTCTCCCTAGTAACGAGTGATAGGACAAGAGGAAATGGCCTCAAGTTGCACCAAGGGAGGTTTAGGTTGGATATTACCAAAACAACATATTGACTGAAAGGGTTCTCAGATACTGGAACAGGCTCCCAAGGGAGGCGGCTGAATCCCCATCCCTGGAAGCATTTAAAAGGCAGATGTGGTGTGGAGGGGTGTGGTTCAGCACTAGCCTCGGTAGAGTTAGATAATGTCTGGACTCAATGATCCTAAAGGACTTTTCCAACCAAAATGATTCTATGATTAGGAGCCTGAAAGAAAGATTTGCTAAAAGCTTGAAAGGGAAGAAGATGCTTCTTGCATTGTCTGAACCGGGCAAAGAGAGATCAAACCTGCACTGAAGTGACAGATTCCTCTTCCCTTAAAGCTTTTCATCTGGATACCCAAACAAGCTAATCAAAAGACCAAGTGTCAAACTCCTGTTTGCCAGCCTACAGACACGATTATCCTAGGCCAAGCTTACAGACTGAATAATACACTTCTTTTTGCTTCTATTGCCATCAGGTAAAGAGGTACATCCCTCCTCAAATCAGCTACCCTAACAGTAACCTGTTTAGTGACTGAAGCCCCCTGAAAAAGCAGACTACTTCTGTCTGCTGTATTTTAAACAGCCACAGAGAAGAGAGAGACAAAAGACATGAGCCAGCAGTGTGCACAGGTGGCCAAGAAGGCCAATAGCATCCTGGCCTGCATCAGAAATAGTGTGGCCAGCAGGAGCAAGGAAGTCATTGTGCCATGTACTCAGGAGTGATTAGGCCACACCTTGGGTATTGTGTCCAGTTCTAGGCCCCTCAATTTGGGAAAGATGTTGAGTTGCTGGAAGGTTTCCAGAGAAGGGCAACAAAGCTGGGGAGGTGTTTGGAGCACAGCCCTGTGAGGCGAGGCTGAAGGAACTGGGGTTGCTTAGTCTGGAGAAGAGGAGGCTCAGGGGAGACCTTATTGCTCTCTACAACTACCTGAAGAGAGATTGTAGGCAGGTGGGGGTTGGTCTCTTCTCCCAGACAACCAGCGCCAGAACAAGAGGACACAGTCTCAAGCTGTGGAAGGTGGCTCAAGCTGGCTCAGGGAGGGTCAGTCAAGAGTAGAACAAAGTAAACCAAATTTAAAGTCAGACTCCTACAGTGGTCTGTTAACTGATTCTGTGAGCAAAGGATACATATCTCATGAGTCATCAGCTTCATACTTTTTGTACATGCATGTTTACAGAACGACACTTTCCACCACAAGCAGGGACATGCAACCTATTTAAAAAGAAAGGGTCAGCTTTGAATTGCTGACTGCTTTACACAGAAAAGTCTCTTGAAAAAAACTTAAGCAGCTAAACATCCAGTCATTTTTCAGCAGGAATTCCTCTTTGTGGGTTTGTATTTTTCATGTGAGCTGTTATAATCAAAGCTGTGGTTATTAAGTCAGCACAAACAACATATATGGGCTACACTGAAAAGGGATCTTTTGATATATATATATGGGGGTGCTGGTGGACAAGAAGCTCAACAGGAGCTCTCAATGTGCACTTGCAGCCCAGAAAGCCAATCAGATCCTGGGCTGCAGCAAGAGAAGTGTGGCCAGCAAGTCCAGGGAGGTAATTCTCCCCCTGTACTCAGCTCTGCTGAGACCCCACCTGGAGTACTGCCTCCAGTTCTGGAGCCCCTATTCCAAGAGGGATCTGGAGGTGCTGGAAGGTGTCCAGAGAAGGGCCACGAGGATGAGCAGAGGGCTGGAGCACCTCTCCTGTGAGGACAGACTGAAGGAGTTGGGACTGTTCAGTCTGGAGAAGAGAAGGCTCTGAGGTGACCTCATTGTGGCCTTCCAGTATCTGAAGGGGGCCTCCAAGAAGGCTGGGGAGGGACTTCTGAGGATCTCAGGTAGTGATAGGAGTAGGGGGAATGGAATGAAGCTGGAGGTGGGGAGATTCAGGCTGGACGTGAGGAAAAAGTTCTTCCCCATGAGAGTGGTGAAGCCCTGGAATGGGTTGTCCAGGGAGGTGTTTAAGAGCAGGCTAGATGAGGCTCTGGCCAGCCTGATCTAGGGTGAGGTGTCCCTGCCCATGGAAGGGGGGTTGGAACTAGATGATCCTTGTGGTCCCTTCCAACCCTGACTGATACTATTGTGATACTATACTTAGCAGCTTCTTACATTGGAGGCAGGAGCTGCAGGAAATCTGCTCTCTTTCAAAAGCATTTCAAATAGCTCACAAAAGCTCACACACCCAGGACAGAAAGAGAGAAACCAGAACCTCAGCATAGACTTATTTTTCCATCCTGCTGCTCTGTTGGGATTTAAGGCTCACATTATCACTGAGATTTACTCTTTTAACAAACAAACATACATGCAAATAGTCACAATGTATATTCCTTCTATAGCTTAAACCCAGAAGCGAGCACTAACTCTTCAGTGGCCTTGGCTTTATCAATGCAGTGCTTCATGTTTATGGACCGTAAGGGCCTTAGTCTGACACCCTCTCACACTCCAGCAGATCTGCCTATTTAAATAATTCAGGCAACTAAGCCATGGGCACACACAGTTGTTTTACTAAACCTAGGCAGTCCCAGAGTGATTGACAGACTGGAAGGCATGAATGGTCCTCATTACAGAATGTGGCTTTCACTTAACTGCACCCTTCAGGTCTGTGTGAGCCATTGACAAGAACTGTGATGCCCAGCCTAGACTGACTGAAGAAGCACAGGATTATTGAGGAGTCTCTTGATCATTTAGATGGTGACAGCTTAGCACTAAAGCAGAAACACCAGTACTGCAATTCAGATATGAAGAATTGCTTTACAGAGAGAGAGTGATTGCCCATTGGAATGTGCTGCCTGGGAGGTGGTGGAGTCATCATTGGAGGTGTTCAGGAGGAGACTTCATAGGGTGCTCAGTGCCACGGTTTAGTTGATTAGGTGGGTTGGATTAGTTGATCTCGAAGGTCTCTTCCAACCTGGTTTATTCTATTCTATTATTTCTATTCTAATTGCAGTATTTTTTTCTCAGTCAGCTGAGAAATATCTAACAATTCATTCATTCCAATAGGATTTCTTAAGAATGAGCATGGAATGACAGAAATGGCAAAAACTAGACTTAGAACTTCCTATTTGTGCTAACATACATGCTTGCTCATTATTGCCTTGTACAGAATCAGACAGCAAGGACTGACTCTTAATCTGACAAATATTTCAATGAACATGCCAAGAACTTGTGCAATTAAGTTTATGCCCCTGGTATTTTCTTGTCAAGCATTACCACTTTTTTGTTGGTAAAGGGTCTGCACAAGCACACAGTTGAAAACAATCAAAATATTGTAAATAATTTAACTGCACCTATCTTAATCAGTGCTTTGCATAAGCACCTATTGTTACACATCTGTGGGACACAAGCAGAAACACAGTTCAGCTCTGTGAAAGCATAACCTTTAGGAAAATCTGCCATTTGAATGGATTTGGGCCCCAGAAGTTTCTGAGAAGTTACCTTATAACATTTTACAAAGAGAAACATCTCTCTAGTACTGTGTCCAGTTCTGGGCCTCTCAGTTTAAGAAGGGCATTGAGACATTGAACATGTCCAGAGAAGGGCAACAAGGCTGGGGAGAGGCCTCAAGCACAGCCCTGTGAGGAGAGGCTGAGGGAGCTGGGGTTGCTTAGCCTGGAGAAGAGGAGGCTCAGGGGAGACTTTCTTACTTTCTACAACTACCTGAAGGGAGGTTGTAGCCAGGTGGGGGTTGGTCTCTTCTCCCAGGCAACCAGCACCAGAACAAGAGGACACAGTCTCACATTGTGCTAGGAGAGGTTTAGGCTGGATGTTAGGAAGAAATTCTTCCCAGAAAGAGAGATTGGCCATTGGAATGTGCTGCCCAGGGAGGTGGTGGAGTCACCATCACTGGAGGTGTTTAGGAGGAGACTGGATGAGGCACTTGGTGCCAGGGTTTAGTTGATTAGATGGTCTTGGATGATAGGTTGGACTCCATGATCTCTGAGGTCTTTTCCAACCTGGTTAATTCTATTCTATTCTAAAACACAGAGCACTTCAGAGACCTTGTTTAAAACATAGCCATGCAGGAACTGCACTGGCAAACTGAAAAAAACACTTAACTGCAGCAAGGGACTAAAAGTAGCAGGACTGCAAACTACCTTAGCCACCATAGAAACTATAATACTCAACTCTTCAGATAGTTCACGCTCACTTTGTTCTGGTGTCGGCCAATGCTGCTTCCACTTCAGTGGATGCTGATGAGAAACTTGTCATAGCAATGCAAAAAGAGGGGAAAACTCAAATGCACACACCCCCCACTCTGGTAATTCCAATTGTCTAGTTAGTTTTAAACCTGAATGAAAATCTCAACTTCCTGAGAGAGATGTAAAAATTGGCAACTGTGATGACTTTCCCAGATCTTCACAATAAACTCTCTCCACATTCACAAGATGCAGAAGGAACCTAGAAGTTACAATCTCTTGGGACTTGAATTGTGCCCTTTAAGTTTCAAGGCTTTCAGCTGGATTCTCCAAAAGCCTTTTTTTTCCCCTTTTAAGGGAATTATACTACATATACCAAGAGAAATACACAAAATACAGAGATAAACAGGCACTAGCTTGAAGCACAGAGCTGAAAGTTTCATTGATGACACCCACTTCAGAAACAACTTCTAGGACTGGCATTCCTCTTGTTGCTTCTCCATCACTGGGACCAGAGCAGACAGGGATTTCTAAAGTGCTCCCTCTCAAGCTTATAAAGTTGACTTAAACAAGCAACTGCCACCTTTGACTGTCTACAATAATGTTTTCCTCATCACTGCCAAAGCAGACATGTACATTAACGCAGGAAGAAGGTGAAGTATCTGATCCAGCATTTATAACCTAGAGCAGGCACTCCTGAAGAGTAGCATACCATGAGGTAATTGTATGCTATTCTTGATATAGGATACATGTCTCTAGCTTCCAAATCTGTCCAGGCTGAGGCTTTCATCCAGCCTGGAAGAATTCACACCTCCTGCCAACAGAACATACACTTCCAGATCAGAATGTGAAAAGAAAGGGAGGGCTAAACTGATGAATGACAGGAAAAACTAGGGAGCTGAGACCAAGAGTTAGATTACATCATGCAGCTGAAGTACAAATTTGGGATAAGAACATGGGGAAAAAAAGCCTAATTTGGGATACTACTGCAGATGAGATCCATGCAAATTCAAAAATCAATACAAGTACATTTAAATTAATGCTGTCTGTAAATCTACACATGCTCCTACCATTAAATCCCCTAGTTTAGGGGTTTTAAAGCCTTCAGCTACAGCATGCTCTCAGCTTACGTCATCACAGCAAGAGAGATTGGCCACTGGAATGTGCTGCCCAGGGAGGTGGTGGAGTCACTGTCAGTGGAGGTGTTTAGGAGGAGACTGGATGAGGCACTTGGTGCCATGGTTTGTTGATAAGATGGTGCTGGGTGATAGGTTGGACTTGATCTCAGAGGTCTTTGCCAACCTGCTTAATTCTATTCTATTCTATCATGCATAGGCAATTAGTTCAGAGTCCAAACTGGAAAAAACCCTGCTTGCATTTTAGCTTTTTGTTTATCTCTCTTCCTTAAACAAAAAGAGGGCTAGGATTCAAAAGATTCTTTTAAAAATCATTTCATAGTTTAGTTTCATGGTTTCAGTCAGGGTTGGAAGGTACCACAAGGATCATCTCGTTCCAACCCCCCTGCCATGGGCAGGGACACTCTACACTAGATCAGGCTGGCCAGAGCCTCATCCAGCCTGCTCTTAAACACTTCAAGGGATGGGGCCTCAACCACCTCCCTGGATAACCCATTCCAGGGCTTCACCACCCTCATGGGGAAGAACTTCCTCCTCACATCTAGCCTGAATCTCCCCACCTCCAGCTTCATTCCATTCCCCCTAGTCCTATCACTACCTGATAGCCTGAAAAGTCCCTCCCCAGCATTCTTGGAGGCCCCCTTCACATACTGGAAGGCCACAATTAGGTCACCTGGGAGCCTTCTCTTCTCCAGACTGAACAGCCCCAACTCCTTCAGTCTGTCCTCATAGGAGAGGTGCTCCAGCCCTCTGATCATCCTCGTGGCCCTTCTCTACTACTACTTCTACTACTAGTAACTGAACTGGACAGGAACTAAAATACTCAGCCAAGTTTTCATTCTGATGCCCTACGACCTCAAAGTCATGAGATTAAAGAAACCAAATATTTGGGTCCAAAGCGCTAGCTGATGTCCACCGTACATCACATGGTAAGGGAAATGCCATGGCCTTCCCCCTAAAACTATGTAATAGGAAGAGATCAAAAGCTCTTTTAACCATGACTATAGCTTTAGGGCTTCTGTTATACCTCTACCTCTTCCTTTCTTCCCAAATACTCTACTCTCACATCTGAGGAGGAAGTTCTTCACCGTGAGGGTGGTGAGGCCCCATCCCTGGAGGTGTTTAAGAGCAGGCTGGATGAGGCTGTGGCCAGCCTGATCTAGTGTAGGTGTCCCTGCCCATGGCAGGGGGGTTGGAACTAGCTGATCCTTGTGGTCCCTTCCAACCCTAACTGAAACTATGAAACTATATTGCTTGGTCCTCAGCAAAAACTGTGTTCAACAGATAATCAGCTCAGAAATAACTCAGATCTAAGAAGAATTTAAGAACTTCACATGCTTTTCTCAACTAGAAATTAAAACAATGCTACAGGATTACATTAAACATCTCTTTCCTTTTCCATTCTTCATCTAATGCATCTGTGACATGCTGATGCCTGTGGTGACGACAGACTCAAAAGGCACAGACCAATTCCTTCAAAACATTTCAGGGGGTTGCAGGGGCTGCAGCCAGGGCCTGCAAACTGGCCTAACTTGCACAGGTAAGGTGATAAATGGAGTGGCATCAGGATCTGCTTGCTCAGCACTGTCCTGATGCTGAGCTGTGTAGGGGCTCGTGTGGGCCACTGCCACATCAGCAGTACGATGCAAAAGCCAAGAACTGAGTGGTGAAGCTGCTCTCTACACCTTAGGAGGATGCTGATGGTTGCAAGGGATCTCCAGCCATGTTGTTTGCTGTGGTGGATGCTTTGTTTTGCTTGCTTCTTCCAAAGCCCTCAAGTTTTATATAGTGGACAATAAGAAACAGATACTTAGGGATGTTGCTGTTGGGACACCATCCTTAGAGGTGTTCAAGAGGGGATTGGATGTGGCACTAGAAGCCATGGTTTAGTTAGTCAGGTGTTGGGTGACAGGTTGGACTTGATGATCTCTGAGGTCTTTTCCAACCTCACTGATTCTATGATTTTGCTGCCAAACCAGGACCCAATTACAACAGTGAAGTTAGCTGTGTATGAAGTCTTACTGAACAAAGAAAGAGGTGATAATTCTAGCCTTTAGATGTAATTCTACAACTAACAATAAGTATCAAATTAAGAGAGCTTCAAATCATTTAAATATGCATCAACTTCCCACTTTCAAGCTCAGAAGTTTGTATCCAGACCTCAAGAACAGTATCTTCTGCAGCATTTTCACTGTGTATTGTCTTATGCTTCTACAGGCACAAAAGCTGTGGCCTTCAGATCCTAAACCCCACACCACTAATTTCAGATGCTAAACCCAGTACTTTTGCTATCATTCACTGCTTGCACATGTTTACCAGCAGGCCACTTCACCAAATGGGAAAGCAGCCAAGCAGAACAAGTATCGAGCAAGGACTAACAGCAGCTATGAAGTTGCCGATGGTCCTTAACTTTTATTTGGTTCAAGTATCAACACATAAAAATACAGCTTTTTGGAAGGCTACTTGTTCAGAATGAAGAATGACTAGTCTATTATTACTGTGACCTATTATGGTGGGTTTAAATCAAAGGGAAGTAATTAATCTTCAGTTCAAACTGTCCTGGGCTCAGTATTTACGTTCCTGCCTGGCCTGGGGACTTCCCAATTTACTCAGATACAGCCTTCTACTTCGAAGGTGCAGCAATGAAGAACAAATCCCAAAGGCTTTTGTTCTTTCCAGCAGCTTAATTGCAGATGACTGGAGAAGAGACTATACTAGAAAAAAAAAGGTAAGCATAATCCAGGCTTTTCCCTTATTGCCACAGCTCAGTGCCTGAAAAAGAATCTAGTTTGCAGCTGGAAACAGCGCCGCAACAGCAAATCCAGGTTTTTCAGCTTCTTGTTTTGCACAAATCCAAATAACCTTAACAGCCACTCACTGTTTTTCCAAGTTAAACTATATCCCTTTATCATAAACTACCATAAGTCCTGTAAAATTTTTTATGCCTACTTGTGTGTTCCAACGAAAAGAAATGAAAATAATCAAAAGCATTGCCATCAAGGACACAGAAAACCAGGTAATATCCCTGAAAACACTCGTAACATATGCATAGACTCACCTTAAATCTCTTATCCTGCAGGACTTTCTTAATGGCCACAAGCTCTCCTGAATCACAGAGTTTGGCTTGGTACACAACACCAAAAGATCCATTTCCAATCACCTTGGTGTCTGTGTAGCTAACTTCTTGTGGTCGGTCTGGACCTTGTCCAGGAGTTGCCACTACTGTAGTCACTTTGCTGCCATCTTTGTCTCCTGGGAAGAAAGAGATATACAATTAGAATACCTATGCAAACAAGGTAACCAACAAAGCTGAAACAGAAGGAGGAGAGGCAAAGACTAAAATCAGCATGTGCATTATAGAAAAAGATAAAACCCCTGACAAAATACAAAAGAAAAGACCCCATCATCTAGATTATTGCTAACAAAAATATTCCCTTTCCAGGAGCAAATAGCTCAGAAATAAGATGCGATGCATGATGAAGACCAGTACCTGTTTCTACTGATTAATATAAGCAGCATTAAACAAAGTATTGCTGGTGTTATCAAAATCAAGCATTTCCTCATGTTCTGTAACTGCATATTACAGGTTATTAGGGGGAATGGAATGAAGCTGGAGGTGGGGAGATTCAGGCTGGATGTGAGGAGGAAGTTCTTCACCCTGAGAGTGGTGAAGCCCTGGAATGGGTTATCCAGGGAGGTGGTTGAGGCACCATCCCTGGAAGTGTTTAAGACCAGGCTGGATGAGGCTCTGGCCAGCCTGATCTAGTGTAGGGTGTCCCTGCCCATGGCAGGGGGGTTGGAACGAGCTGATCCTTGTGGTCCCTTCCAACCCTGACTGATACTATGATACACCAAACTGTCACATACCCTGCAGAGCAGCACTCTGTCCTTACAGGCATACCTGGCAACATAAAACATGTACCTGGCAACATAAACCAGAAGCATTGACAAAGCTTGTCACAAACCCACCTACATTTAAACCTTCAGCTTGCCTACATTAGGAAGCAAAACCTTTGCCCATGCTGGCATTGTACATCTGAAGTGAAATGTAGGCTGCATTACACAGCACAGCCCTGTTTCACCCTTCTTTTGTGCCTGGGCGTCTCTGCAAAAAAGGGAGAAACTCACTGGGGCAGAGGAAAGAAGCAGAAGCAGCACCAGAACAGCATGAGCTTAGCTTGCCTCTTGACACAAGCCTAACAGATAGGAATGTGCACTCCCAATGCAAGATCACGGTGGATGTTGCTCAGGTGAACCTACTGTGGTGCAGCAGCTGTGGGTTTCAGCAGCTGGCAGCCAACTACACAGGCACCTTCCCAGCCACTTTCCCATCATAAGACAAAACCCCTATTACCTACTCTCAACACCTCTGCTACTGCAAACAGTTCTTCCCTTTGTTCCATGTCTGGGTTTGTTCTAGGCATTTTGCAAGCACACAACAGGCATTTATTGTCCCTCAGTTATGTTTAGGTTGCAGGATCAAATAAAGCTGCAAGAAAATAGGAAAGCACCCTCCTGTTCTACCACAATCACTCTGCAACTCTACAGAAACTGCACTCAGGATGCACTCTTCATTTCTACTAAGAACCTTTCCTTCTACAGCTTTCTCAGAAGTCTCTCTCTCCACAACTCATGCATTCAGAAAGATTTTTCTAACAGGTACTTCAAATCACCTTTAATGCAGTTTAGGTGAGATGCTTCCTGTATAGGTCCCAGATGCATGGGAAATAGCACAGCTGCTCCCTGCCCTCTTGACCCTCCCCCCCTTAAAATATGGGGGGGGGGGAAGAAAAAAAATTACCATGATGGAGAAGCTATTTCTCTTTGGGGGACCTCTCTACTCACTGCTAAAAATCTCAGAGGCTCAGAGTCTAAACTCTCTCAGGGTCTAAAACTAGACCCTGCCCTGGAGGCTTACCTCAGCTGTACCCAGAGTGCTGGGGACTTTTCATGTCCAACTTACAACATGCTTGTTTGTACAGCCCAGCACAATGTTTGCAGCTTGTGCAATCCTGCAGCCTGGTTGACTCATGATCAGTTTGTGTACCAAACTCTCCTCTGCAAAGCTGCTGCCTGTCCAATCCTCATTCACTTTCCACTTACACACCTGATTGCTCTTATCAAAACCTAATATTCTGCATTTGTCCTGACTGAACCACATCCAAGATTACTTAACACTCTCTTGCCAGCTTGCCACATCCTTTGAGCAGTCACCACCAGAAGGAGATGCTATGTGAAGTTTATCTAAGAAACTGGTGAAATCCAGTGAATCCTGTGAAACTGCTTGAAGATGCTGCAAATCCATTGAATATTTTGTCCTAATTTTATCCTGAACAACTCAAAAAGGAAGCACATTAGTGCTAACAGTGTCAAACTACGTGCCAAGCAACACACAGCAGGAATAGCCCTTCCCCAAAATATTCAGAAGGTGAGATCCAGTGTTACACACTTGAAAACAGAGAAACAACAACAAAATGCCAAACCAAAGCAACCAAGAAGAAAAATCAGAAAGATTAATGTCTGCCAAGAAGGAGAGAGAGGAGCATAAAAGGAAGCAGACTAAAGCTGCAAGGGAAATTCACTCTCCTGTTTGATAACCATTAGAAACAAGGGAAAGAAGCCAGGGAAAAAAAGGAAAATGGGGGGGGGGGGGGGATGGTGTTGGTATACAAGTTGGAAGTCTGACTGTAGCCCTGCATTTTATTTGCCCAGCTGTTCTATGGCCAGCAGTGTAACTCAGCACATACAAATAAGTGACATCTGCCTTACTACAACAATCCTCTTAATTTAAAAATGAATCCCCTACTTCCCCACTTTTGGGGGAAGGCTTTTTGTTTGCCCCTGGTCACAAAGCCAGAGCATCAAGATAATTGCTCATGAGGTTCATTCCACACTTCCAGAAACAGCAAGACTATTGAAGTCTTAAAGGTAAAAAAAAGTCCCTGGCAATACTAGTTGAGATATGAAGTATTTGGTATCAGATCTGCCCTAAGGACACTCCTCAGAACTGCAATTTGCTTGCACAACCACAAAAGCAAACCCTGAATTTCAGGCCACGTTAGATGGCTCTTCCCAATGTGGCACTGCAGCTCACTGTCCAGCTTCTCCAGAACACAAACAAGAAGCCAGTCAGCTGTGCACACTCTCCTGTAAGTCCATGGACAAGTAGCTCATTAGAAGTGTAAGCACTGACACTTTAATTTGCTACAGCAAGAATTACTTTGTTTCTTTACCAGAATGTTACAGAGCATTAAGCCTTGTAGCTGTTTCTCACTGTTTCCTTCTTCCAATAAAGAAATTTTCATCTCATTCCTTTCACCTCTTTGTTTTTGACTGTCAGACTTTATGGCCCCAGTGGACAAAAGCAAGCATTCGGAACACAAACACTATACCTTGGACACCTTGGATGTGAGGTCTACAATAAAACCAGAACATTAAAATGAAGAAATAAAGAAGGACAGACCCAACACCAAATAGAGCTCTTAACAGCTCAGCTTTCAGAGGAGCCACTGGTCCAGAAGAAGCTGCAATCTGGGGCGAACAACAATATGACCTGGCTTTAGTGTAACAACAAAGCAGACTTACATGACTGTACAACCATCATCTAGGCAAATGATCAGGACAATCACGAATGGTAGGGGTTGGAAGGGACCTCTGAAGAGCACCTAATCCAACCCCCCTGTGCTAGAGCAGAATCACCTAGAGTAAATCACACAGGAATGCATCCAGGTAGGTTTGAAACTCTCCAAGAGAGGGAGACTCGACAATCTCTTTGGGCAGCCTGGTCCACTCTGCCACTCTCAAAAGGTAGTTCTTCCTGAAGTTTAAGTGGAACCTGTTGTGTTGCAGTTTATGTCCACTGCCTCTTGTCCTATCACTAGGTACCACTGAAAAGAAGCCAGCCCCGTCCTCATGGCCTCCACCCTTTAGATACTGATAAGCATTGATAAGATCCCCTCTCAGGCCTCTCTTTTCCAGTGGTTTGAAAACAAAGAATTTGTCCAAAGAAAATAGTCCAGTTACAAGACTACAGTTTATCAGAGCATTGGTACAAGCTCTATTCTCCAGTATCTTGGTGTAACTTTAGAATGGCTCATGACACCATTTTACCTAATGCCTACAGTCACTTACCCTTTCCAGATGAGTATTAATTCCATTGATTGGAATTCCCCTTACACCTTTCATTGAATGGCCTAGAGAAAGTCCACAATGATGTTTGCCCTACATTGCTTCAGTTGTTTAGCTTCTGACCAAGCAGTACAAATGTATGTTAATGCAAACAGAGACAGATCCAGGATACTTTTTTCTTTCAACAGACTATATATACTCTTCTCAATATTCTGATGTTGAAGCCAGGAAAACAATCAATTAATAGGATGTTTACAGCAGCTTTCTTCCTACTTCAGATGCAACCTCAATCCTTTGTGCTGTCTGCAAACACCACCTCTTCCTCTTTCTTTTGACTTTGCCTGTTTTTGCTTCCCTCCTCCAACTGCTAAACTTTCTTGCTGCCATGTGCACAGTCCTCCCATTAGATCACAGAATCACAGGATAGTTTCTGTTGGAAAAGACCTTTAAGATCATCACATCCAACCTCCTAATACCACCAAGTCTGGTGCTAAACCATGTCCCTCAGTACCACACTCTGCATCTTTGAAACGACTCCAAGATTGAGGATTCAACTTCACTTCAGGTAGTTGTAGAGAGCCAGAAAGTCTCCCCTCAGGTTCCTTTTCTCCAGACTAAACAATCCCAGTTCCTTCAGCTGCTCCTCAAGTAGCATTTACTCAGGCTGTTTTTAAGTCCTAAAAGAGAATCTCACAGACCTACAACATGTTCTCTATGATGTCTGAAGTCATGTAGCTATCTGCCTCCACTTAATCCAGGTATTTTCAACTATCTGTTTTAATTCTCAGTGTCACCTCCTCTTTCATCTTAAATTTGCTCATTACAGACAACAAGTTGCTTCCTCATAAACCATACATAGCTGGATGCAGCCCTTGCTAATGTGAATAGTTTACAACCAGCAGCTACAACTTGTAGAGACAAGTGACCAGAAGGGGATGGAAGTCCATCACAAATTCACGTGTTTGGTTGGTTAGTTGTTTTTGCAGTCATTGATAACTGAGAAGGTCATAAGCTCTGCATACTTTTGTGAAATGTTTTAGTAGAAAGCACAAGAAAGTTCTGTTAGTATCTGATGCCAACCACCAGATTAGGCTATGAAAAAGACACCTGGCTTCTTAGATATCTGCTCATGGTACGTGAAGGAAGAATAGTCATCAGGTGCTCTGAGAGTTTTCAACGTGAGCAACATATGCTTGAGGCAAGAGGCTGTCAGCAGCTATCTCAGTGCTAGATGACATCTTTCTAAAAATTTCTCCTGCTGCATTTCTGGAAAAAAAGGTTAATTTAACCAAAAGCTAGTAATTATGAACCACTATGGGAAGAAAGTACATAGAAAACCCTACTAGCTATGAACTGCTTCACTAAACAGTTTCACTTTTTCATCTGTGAGCTGTGTGAATGTTGCCTTGTGGAAGACAGAAGACAAATGAACATTCAAGGACCAAATCAGCAAGAAACGGGGAAACAAAGAATGGAGACTAATGAAATAAAGTGGTTTTGAAACCTAGCCTAAGACCTTGAAATGTTGAGAATAGACCAGACCAGGTTGGAAGAGATCTTTGAGATCATAGAGTCCAACCTATCACTCAACACCATCTAATCAACTAAACCAGGACACCAAGCACCCCATCCAGTCTCCTCCTAAACACCTCCAATGATGGTGACTCCATCACCTCCCTGAGCAGCAAATCACTCTCTATGAAGAATTTCTTCCTAACATCCAGTCTAAACCTCCCCTGGTGCAGTTTGAGACTGTGTCCTCTTGTTCTGGTGCTGGCTGCCTGGGAGAAGAGACCAACCCCCACCTGGCTACAACCTTCCTTCAGGTAGTTGTGGAAAGCAGTAAGGTCTCTTCTGAGCCTCTTCTCCAGGCTAAGCAACCCCAGCTCCCTCAGCCTCTCTTCATAGGGCTTGTGCTCCAAACCCCTCCCCAGCTTTGTTGCCCTTCTCTGGACTGTGCCAATCATCACCCAAAGAAGGCAGAAGCATTTGTTGAATGGAATCACACACACACACTTGTTTTAGCACAGGAAATGTCATCTGACTTCTTGACTGAAACTGAACACTGCAATAAAGGAGTGGCCATCAGACGTTACTTAAGATCAGAAGCATCTCATGATTTGTATCCAAGTGTTTTGGAAGAGCTAGCTAAGAAGTTTCAGAAGCTATGCTAATTTTTGAAAGGAATCAGAACACTCTTGAGAACATCAGAGGAGGATGGGATAATCCTCTAAGTCTGAGGATGACTTCAGACTAAGTATCATACTAACTGCTTTAACACATAAAGCAGCAGTCAAGTGGTTTATACAGACTGGAATGCTGGACTCCACATTGTCAAAGAGATTCTAGGTTCATTTGGAAAAAGTGATGAAAAGCCACTGTGTGATTTCTATAGGGTTTCTGACTTGCTATCACATCTTCAGTTAAAGACTCATGTACACAGAAAAAACCACCACAATTACCAATCAAATTGTAATACGCAAGCCCCTAAATTTCAATGTAACGATGACCTAATAAAATACAACAGAAGACCACAACAGCACTCATTTTTGGCCTCACACTTAACTGTTTTTAATCACCAACCTGGAAGAAAAGCTATGACCTTCTCAGACAAGATTCAGAGAATAGATGTCAACGAAAAAGCAGCTGGCATCCCTCCATCCCAGGCACACACAAAGCAGAGGGATCCAGGACTAAAGGTGATAAGCCAAATCAAGTAAAGCCATCCAAAGCATGGAGGCATCAGCTCTGACTTGCAAGGTATCCTAGCAGAAATTCCTAAGTACAACATTGCTACTGAGACCTAAAGCCATCCTTAGATGTGTAAGCAGGGGGATGTCAGCAAGAGTTACTTCCTCTTTGGCACCCATGCACCAGCTGCCGGAACAGCGCGCTCAGCTCTTGATAGCTAAAGCGCAGGAGTGATGATTCAAACCACTAGAGATTCACAGCAGCGCACTGCTTTGAGACATTAAAAGCTGCAACAATTTAAGGAGAGAAAGCTGGAGAATTATATCTAAAAGGTACCTGCTGAAAGGACACTTCAGGGAAGGCTCTGATTTGCAAGTGGAGAAAATAGTACCCATAATGACTGGAAAGAGCCAAAGTTTGTGACAGAACCGGAGGCGGACAAACTTCAGGAAATATTTTTTCCTCCAGAACTCTGAAAGTTCAGGTTATTTTGGGAACACAGGTTTTTATTTTAGACTGGAACCTTTCCTAAAGCATATAATACAGCTGAGCTGTGATTGCTGGGCTTGAAATAAGAAAGCCTGAACAGGATGAACGTGATGACTCTCTGGGTCTTAAGAGGGTTAAGAAATTCAACATCTACAATAAACTATTTTTGTTTTACCCAGCACTGATGCAATAGCACAGCCCTATGAGGAGAGGCTGAGGGAGCTGGGGTTGCTTAGCCTGAGAAGAGGAGGCTCAGGGGAGACCTTATTACTGCCTACAACAGCCTGAAGGGAGGTTGTAGCCAGGTGGGGGTTGGTCTCTTCTCCCAGGCAACCAGCACCAGAACAAGAGGACACAGTCTCAAGCTGCACCAGGGGAAGTTCGGACTGGAGGCGAGGAGAAAGTTCTTCATTGAGAGTTGTTAGCCATTGGAATGTGTTGCCCAGGGAGGTGGTGGAGTCACCACCCCTGGAGGTGCTCAAGAGAGGATTGGATGTGGCACTTGGTGCCATGGTTTAGTAGTCATGAGGTCTGTGGTGACAGGTTGGACTTGACGATCTTTGAGGTCTCTTCCAACCTTATTGATACTATGATAATAGTGTCATAGCTCAACACTAAATATGTTGCTTTTAACAACAGTCAAAATCTGCACTCAACTGAAAACAACACACACCAAAGCTATAATAGTGATGAATGGTGAAAAGGTGAAGCCATCATTCTTTGGCTTTATGTAATGATCAAATCATAGGCACGGATAATTGTGTGTTAATTCACTTCACTGCAATCCACAGACAAAGAATGAAGACAAAACTCAGTAAGAAATGCCAAGATCACTAACTTTTGTAAAAGGAGTTTAAAACACTTCACCCCAAAATCAAAGTTGCTGTTGCCTCTAGCTGGACACAAAGGAAAGGGGAAAAAAAAAAAAAAAAAAAAAAAATGCATTCTGCTTACACCAAGCAACAGCACTGCTTTTCAGAAATCAATTTCTGCATCTTTCACCTGTAACCCAAAACCCCCAAGTGTTGGTACCTCTACATTTTGTTCAGTAACTTCTAAAATAGCAATACAGAATTAACCAGGTTGGAAAAGACTTTTGGGATCATCGAGTCCAACCTAACACCCAACACCATCTAATCAACTAAACCATGGCACCAAGTGCCTCAGCCAGTCTCCTCAAACACCTCCAGGGATGGTGACTCCACCACCTCCCTGGGCAGCACATTGCAATGGCCAATCTTTCTGTGAAGCATTTCTTCCTAACATCCAGCCTAAACCTCCCCTAGTGCAGCTTGAGACTGTGTCCTCTTGTCTTGGTGCTGGGTGCCTGGGAGGAGAGACCAACCCCCACCTGGCTACAACCTCCCTTCAGGTAGTTGTAGAGAGCAGTAAGATCTCCCCTGAGCCTCCTCTTCTCCAGGCTAAGCAACCCCAGCTCCCTCAGCCTCTCCTCATAGGGCTGTGCTCCAAACTCCTCCCAGCTTTGTAACAATATAAATTCAATGTACTAAGTGCTGAGTTTATGCAGAAGACAGACAACAGAGTGAAAAGTCAGCACAACAGCAGTGACTGACTTCTCTCCAGCCAGAGTGCACTAAAAATTAAGCAGCAATAGCACAGAATGGCAAAATAACTTTTCTAGAAAACTGGAACAGTGTAACTCAATTGACCTCTGCATTCATAAATTTTTGAGGTCAGTATGTCACAAGGAAAAAGAAACTAAATATATTTCCAGGAAAGTGTGCCACGTAATCACATCCCTGTATTTGATACAACAAACAAAATTACATCCAGATGTATTTTTCTCCTTTATCTGTTGGAAAAATAGACACCCTAAAATGTAACTAAAGAAACAGCACTTGCATTTACTGTATCTCAGTCCAGTCATTCCAAATGGCTTTGGATCCTTAAGTCTCCCCTTTAGAAACCATCACAGTTTTCTGGGGAAGGCATTCAATTCACTCTCTTTGAAAGCTTAATGCTAAGACTGCAAACAACCCTTTGGGGGAAGTGGGTGGGTGTGTGTGTGTGAAATTAACTTAGCAGGTACCAGAGCATTCACATGACAGGCTTGTTAAAATGTCCACTACAAGGTCACATGAAGCTCTCAGGTATTGACTTTCTACAGGTTTTTAGGTCTTAACTAAAGAATCCAAAGCACAGCACAACATTGGCCATTTGGTTGTGCTGATCTACTCCAGCCTAAGCTTGACCCTGAACACCACCACCACCACAAAAAAAACCCACCACACAAAAACCACCAGCACAAAACCAGCAAAAGGAACAAGGACTGGAAGAGCCTTGTGGATCTAAGCTCAATGCCTATCATGCTGGCCATCAGATGACCTCTTCAGGATTCAGTTGTGACAGATGGGATTCAACAGCCAGCTGCTTAAACCAGCCACTGCAAGACCCAAGTTACCATCCTGCTGACTTAAAAACCAGGCAGCTGAGTATGAAAGGGATGTTTACTTGCAGTGTCTCAAAGAAAAGATTTGTCCTTCCTACCATTGCATAAAGGTTTTGCCCACACCTTTCTGAGGCATATCTAAGGCTTGTTTTCATCATCTCTCAGTAACACACAGCTTGATTTGACTATTACAATACAAAAAAAGTCTATACAATAAATCCAGGTTGGAAGAGACCTTCAAGATCATCCTGTCCAACCTATCAACCAATCCAATCCACCTAAACAACTAGACCATGGCACCAAGCACCCCATCAAGTCTCCTCCTGAATACCTCCAATGATGGTGACCCCACCACCTCCCTGGGCAGACCATTCCAATGGGCAATCACTCTCTCTGTAAAGAACTTCCTCCTAACATCCAGTCTAAACCTCCCCTGGCGCAGCCTGAGACTGGTGCTGCCTGCCTGGGAAAAGAGACCAACCTCTGCCTGTCTACAATCTCCCCTCAGAAGTTGTAGAGAGCAAGAAGGTCTCCCCTGAGTCTCCTCCTCTCCAGGCTAAGCAACCCCAGCTCCCTCAGCCTCTCCTCATAGGGCTTGTGTTCCAAACCCCTCACCAACCTTGTTGCCCTTCTCTGGACACATATTTCTGAGCAAGGAGAGTTTCCTCAAACTGTAGTTAACACTGAGGTGGGGGGAGAAACTCTGCCCTACCACCTCAGGGAGCAGCACTGAAAGTAATTCTTTTCTGTGACTAAACAACATAGCCGACAGAATGCTTATACTTAAATTTCTGTGTTGGAAAAAAACACAGTGGGGTTTTATAAGCAGCCTCACGCTTGTTAACAGGTTATTTTTAGTAGGCACTCTTTCCGCTCTCCTCTCCCTTCTTCCCTCCCCCACCACTGACAAACCCACCCCACCCAAGTTATTCAGCTATGTAAACCAACTTTAAATTTAGATAAGGTGATTCCACAGATTAGGAGTAAGTGCCCAAGCTATCATGAAAGCATGTTTTTATAATCTCAGGCTAGGCCATTCCTGCCCCAAAGAGTTTACCAGATGAAACACAGCACAAGAGACCAGAACAAATAGGGAGTAAGTGGAAAGAGTATGACAGCATCATCTTAGCATGAGCCTGTGGCCTCAGCACTGACTCCCTTTGCTACATAGCTCAGAAATAATTGCCAGCTCTGAAATTCAGACTACACAGTACCAGGATTTTTTATTTGAAGGTTCCTTCAGTTGTTTGTCCCTCTTACATCATCAGGGAACATGGTTTAGCAAACATTTGCCAGGGACAGCTATAGCAGTTCAGCTGACACGTAACAACTTATAAAACCCCTGTAACTGAGCCCTGACAAGGCACTGGAGAACCCCAAGTTACAAACAGATCATATTTACCCACTTGTTCATGCCATTCAACAGTTGACCCTCAACAAGTCCAGTGTCTTCCAGCAAGGCTGATGCAGTGAATCCATCATTTGGTACCTACCTACATGCCTACTTTAAGAGAGCTGTTAGACTCAATCTCCTTGCCTTCAAAGAATAACAAAGTCATAAACAGCACAGAGGTGGGTCCTTGAGGACCTACAATTTTTCCTATCAAGATATCTGTTATGACCTGTAAATCTTTCACTAAAGCAGTTTCTTGCAGCCCACTTAAGGCTCTCAACTTTCTAGAGACTTCCCTGGTTCATTTGCCGTAGTTGTTGAATCCATTTAAATGCACATATGTGATTTAGCCAAGTTAAACTCTGTTCCCTGAGAACAGAGGTTATCACCTTTTCATTCTCTCTCTGCATCCATTAAGAGGTTTTTAAGGCACAAGACTGTACCATTAAGCAAAACTCAAGGAATCGCTCCAAGTTGCTAAGACCTTCCCTAATAAACACTTGCATTAAGATGCAATTTGCACATCAAGAACAACGAAGAGCATCATCAGCTGGGGGTTAAATGAGAAATCTTTCAATCATGTTTATGACAGCAGTGCTTATGTATCACGTGTGAATAGGACCACAGTGCACTAGGCACAGCCCTGGGAATAAGAGACAGCTCCTGCCCTGGCACGCCTGCCGCCCAAGCTGAAAAGGACACAGACCCAGGCTGAGACACTACAACCCACAGAGGCAACAGTGCAATGGTCAGTTGTTTCAGGCAAATGCCACAGTTACTTGAGAAAGAAGGCTGGAATAACGAGAGAAAATACTTGAAAGGAAATAGGCTGAAAAGAAATGGAAGTAGGAAACAGCAAAGAGGAGTGGTCAGGTGACATGTGTGGTGGTAGAAAGTAGCCCAAACCCCAGAAAAACCTAAGGAAAACGTCAGAACCATGCTAAACAGTGACAGAGCACTGAGAAGCAGAAGCAAGAGCAGAGATTCAAGGAGGGCTGAGAATTTGGAGCAGGACTATTATCAGATTAACGCCACACAGAAAGCCCCTGGATGAGTTCTGCAAGTGCACAGAGCACTGCTGTCACCACTGCTGCAGACAGCCTGGGCCAGCAGAGCCTCAAGGCAGCTGTCTTTGGCCTCTGCAGCCCCTGCCAGACCACAGAGCTGTGGAGAAAGGAGCAGGGCAAGCAGCATGTAGTTCCACGACTGGTAAGAGTCACTTTGGCAAGGCCCCTTCTATGACACTGCTGCAGTTACCTGCCACAGCCTCCAATCCTTGGTGCAATGCTACAGCCTCTAAATTCAGTTTTTTTGTCTGAAAGAAGAGCAATCTCTGCTCTTACCAGTAATATACGTGGCCCTGAAAATCCTGGTGCAATGAACAGTAACACCCACTTGAACCTGAAAGGTTTTCCTCCTGGGATCTCTAGTCCCAGCCAGTAAGCAGGGTTCTGATACATTTTTCTGCTCTCCAGAACGTGGGAGGAGTCTTCTTACTTTGCAATTTCTGCCAAGTACTCTACAATTAGCTCCTGCCCTACAAGGACTTGATTATTTCATTTTTATTTTTTCTTTTTACTCTCCAGCTTCACTAAACAGGATAGAAATACAGCATATCCTTGCCACACTACTCCCTGCATGACCAGGAAGCACCATCACAGTAACAGATTGTCTCCTATCTGATACAGCAGCCAAAATACAAAGACAGATGAAGTTAGTTACACAAAGGCATTCATTTGTTGCACATTTTTTATCACTGGAGGAGGAGTAAGAAAATTGCCAGCTGTTCAGAAGTAACATCCACCATGGGTGGGAAGTACACTGGAAAGAAGAATAAATAAATCAGTGAGTAGCAGCTAATCTAAATCCCTATGCTGAACCATAACCTGTGGTTGAACACCATTTGAAGTCAAAGAGCCACTACGGACTTTTCTAGCAAACCCCAAACCAAGCTGTGCTACCTTGTTCAATTCATGCTCCAAGAGACTACACAGCCTCTGCATTTGTCCTTCAGAATACACCACAGAAATGGAACAGGTTAGCTTAGGTTAAAGATGGGTTTGAACTCAAGGAGAGCATTATCTTAATTAACATTAAAAAGCTGTAGGCATGCCATCAGTGCAATGCAGATATTATCCATGGCAGGAATAGCTGTCTTGGTGAAGAAGGAGCTCTTATTACACATGAGGCAGCATTTTAGAAGCTAGATGCATAAAGCTTTTCCTCATTGGCAAGTCTTGCCTTTTTATTTATTTTTAAAGGAACAAAAATAGTAGGGCAAGAAGAGCAAGAGAACTAAGTGTTCAACATCTATAAGGCTATTTCAAGGTAATCCAAAAAACTAGAGCTTGTTTTACATTATATATAATCTGATCAAAGTGAGGGCTGTTGCCAAATAGGACAGTATTATTTCCCACCTTCACACATCTGCCACAGCAAATATGGCAATCTTGTAGTCTGAGGATGAGTCAGTTTATCTTACTGATCTGACAAACTAATCCATCTGCAGAATAAAACAAGCATCAGATCAGCAAGCTGAACTGACTCATCTTGAGGACAGCAGTTGTTTGATCTGACAAGGAGAAGAACAGAGATGACTGTTCCTGCCTATAGTCCCAGGTAAGCAATGCTAAGAGTAACAGGAACCCACACCCTTTGACATAACCCTGTGGCAGAGCTGCAGCCTGCAAAGCAGCCTGCCCTCAGAAGGGTAGTGCTGGTCCTCCCATATCTCTTGTCCCCTGACATGGCTTTATACTGGTACCAGGTATCAAACGGCTTCTATCAGAGGATGAGCTCAATCAGAACCGCTATGGTGGAACAAAACTCCCTGCCCTGACTCATTCCACAGCAATGAGTGCTCAGGCTGGCGGAGGAAGAAGGTGGAAGGGGGCAGTAAGGCCAGAGCCATTCCTCCCGCTTGGCAGCCCAAAGCAATCAAACAGCAGGCTCAGGCAACCCAGAGTCATAGCACCTGGCCACATCCACTGCATTCTCCAAGCAAAACACAAGCTCAAGACAGTCGAGCAACTGAGTACTTCAGCTACGGTTGATAGGAAGTGTTACCTCACACCTGCACAAGAATTTATTATGGAAAGCAATTATCCTGCCTTAAATGCACACTTGATCTAATAGCATTATTTGCTCTTATTAATGAGTTTATTTTCCCCCTCTCTCAGAAACAATACACTTACTTCAGTATGTATTTTTTTTTATCCTCCCCAAGTGGAAGAACAATAATATAATTCAAACCACAGAAGTTTCCAAACATTCTATTGCAGTGTACAGATTTTACCAAAACAAATCCCACACAATAGGAATTAATTCTCACAATAAAGGAAAAAAAAAAAAGTGAACAAAAGGAATATTTCTCCTCATAGAATGAGCCCAGGCATCTGGAGATTCAATTCTCCTCTGCAAGCACATGAGCTGACTGAGGTTTTCAGGGACAATCTCCACACAGAGAGCTGCAATTCCCAAAACTGTTCCTGCAATTGTTTGTTAAGGAAGACTGCTGGAGCTTGAAATCCTAAAATAGACAGGTATCTGGAAACATGGAGAGGACAGCAGCACCCATTTTAGAAAAATTTCCTCTCTATTATCATAGTACAGTATAGTATCAGGCAGGGTTGGAAGGGACCACAAGGATCAGCTAGTTCCAACCCCCCTGCCATGGGCAGGGACACCCCACACTAGATCAGGCTGGCCACAGCCTCATCCAGCCTGCTCTTAAACACCTCCAGGGATGGGGCCCCAACCACCTCCCTGGACAACCCATTCCAGGGCCTCACCACTCTCATGGGGAAGAACTTCCTCCTCACATCCAGCCTGAATCTCCCCACCTCCAGCTTCATTCCATTCCCCCTACTCCTATCACTACCTGATAGCCTGAGAAGTCCCTCCCCAGCCTTCTTGTAGGCCCTCTTCACATACTGCAAGGCCACAATGAGGTCACCTGGGAGCCTTCTCTTCTCCAGACTGAACAGCCCCAACTCCTTCAGTCTGTCCTCACAGGAGAGGTGCTCCAACCCCCTGATCATCCTTGTGGCCCTTCTCTGGACACCTTCCAGCACCTCCAGATCCTTCTTGTAATAGGGAAGAAAAGCAACTAGCAAGACCAGACCCTTCCCAAATTCTGCCAGATTCCACGCCGGGCAAAGAAAGTGTTACTTTCTAAGATGACAAAGCAGAAAATAACTAAGTATGAGAGAAGCCTAAAACCACAGTGAGCAAATTTTGAGAAATTAGACATTTCTATTCTGTCTGCAAAAGTAGCATACTTATCCAGAAGGGGAGGTTTTTCAAGTACTACTGTTCCAAATCTATGTAGGTTTTGAAAGCGCCTGAAACTTCCATGCCAGCAGTGCAGCAAGTTCTTCAATTAGAATTTGTCTTTGAGGGAAATCAGTCTCCAGGCTGCTAGCTCCTCCTTCTCTTCTTACATATACCCTCATTCCAGGTATCTTAGGCAAGATAAGCCAGGCATTATAAAGCCAAGACAGTGGGTACATGCAAAGGGTTTCCATTTCCAGGAGGAGATAATGGAGTGTATCATTTCTCTACTGCTGCTGTAACTGCAGAATAATGACTCTGCTTTATCTTGGTACAGGTAAGGAGGCTACTTTCAACACAGTAATACAGACATTCATCTCAGAGGAAAGACAGATCAGTAATCTCATGTTCTTTGCAGACAAGTGTGTGTTTACCTGGCTCAGAAGACAGAACTAAGAGCACTCTGAAGAACACAATTCCTCTATAAGAAAGGCTCAGAGAGAAGAAACACTCTAATATGCTATCAAGATAAATGAAGTACATAACAGCTCTTATGTTCCCATCTCTTACAGCACCAAAGAGAGTTTAAGAAGAGTACAAAACAGACACAGTATGCTCTTTCAGCCCCTAAATATGGGTGGCTCTTTTGCTTCCCAAGAAGCAGCACTGCATTTTTCTTTCTGCCCAGGCTCAGATCTGGAGATATGACATGTAATGAGATACCAAATAATTTCTGGACAGGCATAAGAAGTGACATCCTAAAGCATGACAGTCTCAAGAATATCCAGTAGAAAGCTCAACTATCATCTCAACATCTACAGCAGAAAGTACTGACAATTCTGTTCAGAGTTGAAGATGGCTAAAGCATGTGCATGCTAGGCAGCAGTTTTTAGTAAGCAGAATTAGTTTTAGAACTAGTTCAGTATTTCATCTTGGGGTTGGACAGAAACTGTATAATGTAAAATTAACTGAAGTCTTTAAGTAAAATCAGAAACACAAAGTCTATTTGGGAGCAGAAGATCATCACAATAGTGTAAGATAAAGATTGAGTAGCACTGATTTAAGAGTTCAAATCAAGGCAGCAGTTCTTGGAAAGGAATGTATGGAATACACTTGAATGCTTGCATTTTCACTGACACAGGAAGTCTTGAGGAGAATTTATTTCCCACACTGGCAGACCACTCATCTATAAACCTACAGTGAAATTATAGCAAGACATTACAGCCTGGCTCTACAGCAAAGGTATCAACTGCATAAATAAAACTTATCACAGATAGATTTCAGCAAAGGCAATATGAGACTCATCATCACAAAAAGCTATGGGGAAAAAAACAAGACTCAAACCAATCAACCAAAACAAAAACCACACAGCCAAAAAAGCAGAAAAAATTGCTTATGTTTCAGTTTAAAATCATTCAGTACAAAACACATATTTTTCCTCCCTTTAGTAAACACATTTTTCTGAATAAAGATGGTTTTCTAATAATCAAATCAGTAATTGACCTTTCTCTGCCAAGAAATGAACACATGATTCTGCTTTCCTTTGCCCTGTATAACACTTCCTTTACACTGGCATTAGTATTTCAGTATTTTAGATCCTTAATAAATCACAGAATCAGTCAAGTGTTGGAAGGAACCACAAGGATCATCTCGTTCCAACCCCCCTGCCATGGCAGGGACACCCCACACTAGATCAGGCTGGCCACAGCCTCATCCAGCCTGCTCTTAAACACCTCCAGGGATGCAACCTCAACCACCTCCCTGGAAAACCCATTCCAGGGCTTCACCACTCTTATGAGGAAGAGCTTCCTCCCCACCTCCAGCTTCACTCCATTCCCCCCTAGTCCTATCACTACCTGAGATCCTCAGAAGTCCCTCCCCAGCCTTCTTGTAGGCCCCCTTCAGATACTGCAAGGCCACAATTAGGTCACCTCGCAGCCTTCCTTACTCCAGACTGAACAGCCCCAACCCTTTCAGTCTGTCCTCATAGGAGAGGTGCTCCAGCCCTCTGATCATCCTCATGGCCCTAGCCCTAACCCCTCAAACAACACTCAAGTTCAGTGTGCACAATTCTGTAAGTATTGATTTGGGGTTTCCAAATATGTATTTCCTCTGTAAGACAACCTGAAAACATGATCTACTTTTTAATCCAATTATCGCCCCTTTCAATTTGTCACATCTGAAGAGTCTGACAGCTGATAAAGGGGATAGGAACCACTGAAGGTAATGCATGCTGCCTGGCTCACAAATAAAAACCTTTAGGTATTTTTATATATATTACTCACCATCAGAGGGTGTTAATGTGTGGGTTTCATCAGAACTACATGGTTAAGAAATATGCAGACTCATCCCCTTTCCAACACCAAAGAATATGGCAATACTGACATCACTGACATCAGCCAGGTCTTTTAGTTGAGTGACTGATCACCATGTATTCCAATGACGGCTCTTCATCTATCTTTACTCTCAGCTCATCTGCCAAGGCAGCAGAATTACTTCTCAGAAAGTTAAAATCACGTGGAGGAAAGTATGGAAGGCATCATAGTTGTACAGAATGAGTATAGATTGGTTTCCTCCATAAATCCAAGTACTTCAGAAGATCTTTTCATCACTGAAGAATCTAAGACACGAAATTATAGCCCAAGAATGGAAAGCCAGAGTGTTTTATTACAGTATTAGAAATCATATCACAGTATCACCAAGGTTGGAAGAGACTTCAAAGACCATTAAGTCCAACCTGTCACCACAGACCTCATGACTGGGCCATGGCACCAAGTGCCACATCCAATCCTCTCTTGAACACCTCCAGGGATGGTGACTCCACCTCCTCCCTGGGCAGCACATTCCAATGGTGAACGACTCTCTCAGTGAAGAACTTTCTCCTCACCTCGAGCCTGAACTTCCCCTGGGCACAGCTTGAGGGGAAGGATATCATGAGGAGAAAATGCTCTTGGCCATTACAGGGACCTGTGGCTTTTAAAGACTTGCAAGCAGAAGGTTTCTTTACATAAGAAGACAGGACAATCAAATTAACTATACCGTCACTCTGTAAAACAAGTTAATTATTTCCCTGATACATGAAACCAGGAAGATCTACAGCTAAGAACATACTCTCCAAATACAGGTTTTTGCAAACTGACGGTGAACAAAGACACAGCATCTTAGACCTTCACACTAATCTAAGAAACATCAGTCACCAGAACTAACAGGATTTGCATTCACAGAATCAATAAGGTTGGAAAAGACCTCAGAAATCATCAAGTCCAACCTGTCACCCAACACCTCCTGACAACTAAACCATGGCACCAAGTGCCATGTCCAATCCCTCTTTGAACACCTCCAGGGACAGTGACTCCCACCTCCCTGGGCAGCACATTCCAATGGCCAATCTCTTTCTGGGAAGAACTTCCTCCTCACCTCAAGCCTAAACATCCCCTGGCACAGCTTGAGACTGTATCCTCTTGTTCTGGTGCTGGTTGCCTGGGAGAAGAGACCAACCCCCACCTGGTTACAACCTCCCTTCAGGTAGCTGTAGAGAGCAATGAGGTCTCCCCTGAGCCTCCTCCAGGCTAAACAACCCCAGCTCCCTCAGCATCTCCTCACAGGGCTTGTGCTCAAGGCCTCTACCCAGCCTCGCTACCCTTCTCTGGACTTCACAGGTTCTGACATAATTAGAGGCATACTAAGAATACCATTTGTGTGGTTTTGAAGATGGAAGTAAGTTACATATACACTGGTTTAATAGTTGCAAGTTATTCCTTTCAATCTCGCAACCCATCCTCCTACTATTTGCCCAATCACAAAAAGAAGTCCCAACAGAAGCTACAAAGGACAGCCTAACCCAACATCATCTGCAAAACACACTCAAGTTTAAGAAAAATATCTCCAGCCATGTTCAACAGAGAATATTAATCTAGGCTCCATATTTCAGAAAACCACCCTAAGCAAGTCCAATTATGAGAAAGAGAACATTTAATAGAACTTTTCCCTTATGACAATGAAAGTTATACACAGAGAAGCTTGGAGGCTTAACAGACAAGTTGAGCTCCAGGGTTTTTCAGCCATGATCATGGCATGAGACTTAACACATCTATGTGCTGGGTTCTACATACTGGCCGCAACAAACCCATGCAGTGCTACAGCCTGGGGTCAGAGAGGCTGGAGAGCAGCCAGGCAGAAAGGGACCTGGGGGTACTAGTTGATAGTAGCAGTGTGCCCAGGTGGCCAAGAAGGCCAATGGCATCCTGGCCTGCATCAGGAACAGTGTGGCCAGCAGGAGCAGGGAAGTCATTGTGCCCTGTACTCAGCACTGGTCAGGCCACACCTTGAGTCCTCTGTCCAGTTCTGGGCTCCTCAGTTTAGGAAAGATGTTGAGTTGCTGGAAGGTGTCCAGAGAAGGGCAACAAAGCTGGGGTGGGGTTTGGAGCACAGCCCTGTGAGGACAGGCTAAGGGAGATGGGGTTGCTTAGCCTGAACAGGAGAAGGCTCAGGGGAGACCTTCTTGCTGTTTACAACTACCTGAAGGGAGGTTGTAGCCAGGAAGGGGTTGGTCTCTTCTCCCAGCAAGCAGCACCAGAACAAGAGGACACAGTCTCAAGCTGAGACAGGGGAGGTTTAGGCTGGATGTAAAAACAAGTTCTTCACAGAGATTGGTCATTGGAATGTGCTGCCCAAGGAGGTGGTGGAGTCACCATCCCTGAAGTGTTTAATAACAGACTGGCTGAGGCACTTGGTGCTATGGTTTAGTTGATTAGATCGTGTTGGGTGATAGGTTGGACTCGATGATCTCAAAGGTCTTTTCCAACCTTGTTAATTCTATTCTATTCTATCATCCTTGTCTCCAATTGGATGGCTCTGCTTCAGCACTACAACATCCCTTTCATGTGTATGGTCACACACTGGTTCAGCTTATTTCTGTTCCACAAGTACCTGTTCTTTTACTTCCGTTAGTTCAATTTTAGCAAACCCACAATCTGAATGTAATATAAAGGTAAATTCAAACAGAAAAGCAATTTGCCATCTTCCACATTTCCTAACAGGATTCAATAATGACTTACTGTCACAAACACAAGTCTTTCCAGATCAGAGCAACTGCTGGAGTTCAAGATTCTATTATGATACCCTGTGGCCACAAGTCAACATTTACTATGTATTACATATTTGCACTTAACAATGACACTGAACCAAAAGAGGCAGCAGTGAACTTCAAGCATATCACTTCATAATCATCATGGTAGCCAAAACTAAGTGTTTTTATATGAAGTCTTCCATACATGTGTAATTGCACACTGCCTTTCCCTGCTAGCTAAGTCATATTAAGAAGTCTCCCACACAAGCACAGCAAATTATTCCTTGCCCTACTACCATAATTTATCACACACTAAATCATGCTGATGAAACTCTTTGTGTGACTGTGCTATAAACATCAATGAAGTCATCTGGGATGGAAACCCAACTATGGGTTTTTTTGTTATAAAACATAACCCTCACAAGCCTGGATCCCCTCACTGACTGGGTTTGCAGCATAGCTGTGGAAGAAAGTAGTTGGGGGCAGGTCAGAGTAAGGCAGGAAAATTAAACCAGCCCTCTCACTAGGAAAATTTAAGTAAATCTGTACTTGAAAAAAACAAAACAGACAAAGAAGACCTGGAGAGGCTGGAGAATTGGGCAGAGATGAATTTAATGAAGTCCAACATGGATAAATGGAGGGTACTGCATCTGAGGAGTAATAACCCCTTACACTAGTACAGTTTAGGGGCTTACATGATGGAAAGCAGCTCTGGAGAGAAGGACCTGGGAGACCTGGTGGATAACAAGTTTACTATGAGCCAGAAGCATGCTGTTGTGGCCAAGACAACCAATGCTGTTTTGGGGGTGTCTCCAGAATAGTGTGGCCAGCAGGTCAAGGGAGGCTCTCTTCCTCCTCTTCTCTGACCGACTGAGACTGCACCTGGAGTACTGTGTCCAGTTCTGGGCTCCCCAGTTCAAGAGAGTCCAACAAAGAGCTACAAAGATGACCAGGGGTCTGGAGCACCTCTTGCAAGAATGGGCTGAGAGAGCTGGGCGTGTCTAGCCTGGAGAAGACAGAGAGGATCTTAGCAATGATTATCAATATCTAAGGGGTGGGGGGCAGGAGGATGGGGCTGGGGTCTTTCCAGTGGTGTCCAGTAATAGAGGAAGGAAGGGACAACATGCACAAACAAGAACACAGGAAGTTCCAACTAAACACAAGGAAATACTTAACTTAGAAGGTGCCAGAGCACTGGAAGGGCTGCCCAAAGAAGTTGTGGAATCTCTTCTAAATGTTTTCAAAATCTGCTTGAACAAGTTCCTGTGAAACCTGCCCTGGGTGAACCTGCTTTAGCAGGGGACTGGAGTACAGGATCTCTAGAGGTCCCTTCCAACCCCCACCATTCTGTGATTCTGTAAAGGAATAAGAGGTTGTTCAGCCTTAACTGCCACTATCAGAACAGGCTTACCTTTAACCTGAGTGCTAAGAGCAGATCTGCCATTGTTTTCATAAAACAAGGAGACAAATGAACAAATCCCACCAAACCTAACCATGTGCCTAATCTGGGTTTGATATGCCATATAACATAGTACACTTAAGGGAGTAAAGATTAACTTCATGCTCTCCCAACCCATGCTTTTGCACGTGCCAGGTCAGGAGGGGAAACAGTATCACCAAGGTTGGAAGAGACCTCAAAGATCATCAAGTCCAAACTTGTAGGTTTCTTTCAAGTTGTTTGATAATTGGCCTGGTGGGCTCTCCAAAAAACTCCAGCAGGGATCTCAACAGCTATGGACTACTAAATGTGATCTCCATCCATGGGATGGCTGCAGATGTAAGGCCATAGCAAAGAGCCTGCTCGGATAAGTTGAAAATGGCTTTGGCAAAGACAAACCCTGTTGGCACTCCAAGAAAACAGGTAAATGAATCCAAGGAAAACACATATTTAGACTTTCAAAAAGCCCAGGCTGCTTAACAGCCTGTGGCAAGAAGTCAAGTTGTCTGGTTATAGAGGAACAGTCCATTTACGGGCAGAAAGCTGGCTGAAGATTAGGAAGCAAGGGTTAAGACTTAGTCAACTTTCCACAATGGAGAAGAGTCAATAGTGGAGCTGACCTGGCAGCATTGCCAGGACTCATTCTATTCCTCATCTTCAGTGACCTGGATAGAAGTGCACAGTGAAATTCTCCTAGTCTGCAGATAAAGCTACATTTTTTCCATGTTGGCCAGCTGCAACAGCAATGACTACAAACTCCAGGAGGACCTCACTAAGATGAATAAGCAAAGTGTGACAGATGAGCTTACCTGCAGACAGATCTAAAACAATATATAGGAAACAAAACAAGAAAGAAAAATCCATGTTGTGCTTCCATGCTGACTTTATAGCTAGGATTTACAATTCAAAGAAGTGATCTTGAAGTCATCATTTACAGTCCTCTGAAATTACTGGCTCGGCATGCATGACTTGCCAAAATGTCATCTAGATATTGGACATCAACAGGAAGGAAGTGCAAACAAGGTATGAAGTAACCTTGCTGCTATGTGAAGACCTGATGCACTGCAGACTTAAGAACTAAGATATGGAGATAGAAATGGATTACAGGCAGGGCAGAGCAGAATTTGGAAAGTTACAGAAAAGGGCAATTAAGGATTAAAGAGAGAAGCTGCCTTGGGAGAAAACACTGAAGAGGTTGGACCTCTTCAATTCAAGTGCAAGATGAGGAGTGAGAGAGTGCAATATATTTGACACTTACAGAAGGCTGAGAGCAGCAGGCAAAATCATCATTGCTGGCAAGGAAATTTGGGAATCTATTACCTCATAATCATGAGCAGATAAAGGATGTAGCCTCTACTGATGCCAGCCTGATGAGTGGACACTATAACAGTAGGGGGGCAGTAACTCAGAGTGGCCATGCACCCATGTATTCCCTAAATTGCAATGTCACTGCCACTGGTGATGACCACATATTTGGCTACACAAACTACTGACCTGATAAACTATGGGTTTTTTTTAACTTCTAAATTAAAACTGGAAAACAAGATATTAATGTTAAATATTTCAAACAGACTTAATGCAAGGAAAACTCCTTAAAACACAATGTAGAGACCTAATTTCCATTACAGTCTTACAAGGCAACCCACTTTGGAGAAAAGTATAGATGTTAAGTTAGATGTGGTGAGTAGCTTGGCTTTTGGGATGGAGGAGAGTGAACAGGAAGAAGACAAGCTTAGCAATCTCAATTATACATTACTCCAAGCACTTAAGAGTCAAGAAAAGCTTGCTCCTGAAATAGCCACGCACCTCTGTGCCACAGGCTCCATCTCTGAAAGCTTCAAGGTCAACAAAGGCAGCCCAGATTAGAAATGGGCTGCCTGCACCTGGCTGCATGACCAACCATAGTTACAAGTTCCTTGATGTCATCTCGAGGGAATTCCACCCAGTAAAACACACCTTTAAAAGGCAACACTTATTTCCCCATGAAGGCCTATCCTCTCCAGGCAAATTTTAAATTAGGAGGGAGAGAAAAACAGGCTTATACCAATTGAGTCACTGCCTAGTGTCTCAGCTGCAGAAGTTTCTTCAGAAGAGACAAGGCCACGGTAAGCACATTCAGATGGCTGGTTCCAAACACCAGCAAATACAGTAGTCTCATTAAGATTCCTCTCTGCCTTGGAAATGCCACATAAGCAAGAAAGGAGTGAGGTTCTCATACTAACTTCTGCTGAAGAACAGCTCTACAACTTACTCTTCTGACCCAGACCTCTTGAGTACCTAAACACATAGGTTGGCTTATTCCCTTCCCATGTTTTCCTCCAAGCAGTCACCTGCTCTGCTTCACTGCTTTCTGCTCCTACTGTAGGGTATGGCAGAAGAGAAGTAAGCAGAGATATACTATGCAAGCACTGGAATTGACACAGTCCCTGGAGAAATATCTTAAGGTGATTAAAGATGTGCTCTATTACTGGGTCCACTATGGCTGGGCAGAGCTGTCTCCTCCTTGGGCTGGGGAATACACCTAAGCATGGCTTGGGTGTCTTGTTCTTTACAAGATGGTCTGGAAACAGCTTTCAATACTACATCAAATTGTCATGGACAACTTAACACATGCTGAGAGCACACAACTGCTTACCTTGACAGAGAAGCTGCATAGAATACAACTCAAAAATTCAGTGCTCAGTCTTAATCAGTTGAAGTGAAACAGTTCAAGCGCACTGGACAGAGCTGATACTTGTCAGTACAGACCCTGAACTGGTATCTGCTCCCATCAGCCACACTGCACATGAGGAAAAAGCAGAACACATAGGACCAAGGGATCCAGTAAAATTCTTGCCTTGGGTTGACACCCATGCCCTACTGCAGATGGGACATGAAGAAACCTTCCACAGACCCGGAAGGACACGGGGAGACCCAGCTGGCCACCACCAGACCCTGCTGCAAGATCGTGACCTCTTTCCCTTCATTTGCAGGCTGTGAGAAAATCAGCATCCATGGCAATAATAGAGGAAATAGAAGAAAAATTATTTCTTTATCTGTATCTTCAAATCCCAGTGAAAGAAAATGACCCATTTCATATTATCAGTCAGGGTTGGAAGGGACCACAAGGATCAGCTAGTTCCAACTCCCCTGCCATGGGCAGGGACACCCCACACTAGATCAGGCTGGTCACAGCCTCATCCAGCCTGCTCTTAAACACCTCCAGGGATGGGGCCTCAACCACCTCCCTGGATAACCCATTCCAGGGCTTCACCACTCTCAGGGTGAAGAACTTCCTCCTCACCTCCAGCCTGGATCTCCCCACCTCCAGCTTCATTCCATTCCCCCTACTCCTATCACCACCTGATAGCCTGAGAAGTCCCTCCCCAGCCTTCCTGTAGGCCCCCTTCAGATACTGGAAGGCCACAATGAGGTCACCTCGGAGCCTTCTCTTCTCCAGACTGAACAGCCCCAACTCCTTCAGTCTGTCCTCACAGGAGAGGTGCTCCAGCCCTCTGATCATCCTCGTGGCCCTACTCTGGACAACTTCCAGCACCTCAGTATCCCTCTTGGAATAGGGGCTCCAGAACTGGAGGCAGTACTTCAGGTGGGGTCTCAGCAGAGCTGAGTAGAGGGGGAGAATCACCTCCCTTGACCTGCTGGCCACACTTCTCCTGATGCAGCCCAGGATCTGATTGGCTTTCCGGGCTGCAAGTGCACACTGGGAGCTTATGTTGAGCTTCTCGTCCACCAAAGAAGTCACACAGAACCCAGCCTGAAAAACTACAGCCACAAAGAACCACCTGAAGCACACTTACACATAATGGCACTTGATACAGTAGTGTGAATACTCTAAGCACTAAAAAGAACAATGTGTTCATTCCCACTTAAACATTACAGTTGTCATTTTATGCAGTGAAAAAACACATCCACACTGCTTCCAACAAGCAGGTATAAAAATCAACAAGTTCTGTTTTAGTGGAAAATAAGAATTTAAGTTGGTTTGGGTTTTTGTTCATTCATTTGTGGTGGAGTCACCGTCCCTGGAGATGTTCAAGAGGAGACTGGATGTAGTACTTGGTGCCATGGTTTAGTTGGACATGAGGTGTTGGGTGATAGGTTGGACTTGATGATCTCTGAGGTCTTTTCCAACCTTATTGATTCCATGATTCTATATTGATTCTATATTCAGGCTGGACATGAGAAGGAAGTTCTTCCCATGAGAGTGGTGAAGCCCTGGAATGGGTTATCCAGGGAGGTGGTTGAGGCCCCATCCCTGGAGGTGTTTAAGAGCAGGCTGGATGAGGCTCTGGCCAGCCTGATCTAGTGCAGGGTGTCCCTGCCCACGGCAGGGGGGTTGGAACTAGCTGATCCTTGTGGTCCCTTCCAGCCCTGACTGATACTATAACAGTTTCTGCTTGTGTATTTAAGCTAAGGTATCCTGAAAGTCAACATTTCTCTAAGATTATACTTAATATAACAAAGATAAATACACTTTTAGATGTCTTTGCTTACATTGTACTTGGGCTGGAAAAAATGCCACCAACACACCAAACAAAAACTAAGAGAAAGTCAAGCTGGTCCACTGTAATTAAGGTACACTAAGTGGTATGACTTTGACCTGTTATGTCCCAACACTCTGCTGTAAAATTGAGATTTAAAGCTTTTCCAAAAAGTATTTCAAATGCAAGCATTAAAATGAATTTCAGTTGTGTTAAGTCTTGTAGAGCCAACACAGTGTTCCCAACTCCTTCACAAGGATGCAGCTGGAATCATCATGTTGTAGAAGACAACAATGGAAGGAAGACACTGTTCTAAGTCCCATTTGTAGTCATTGAATGCACAGGTTCAATCTGTACCACAATAAAAGCACCATGACAAAATTATGCATTGTTGTTTGCTCTACAAGTTCTGCAGTGCTTCAAATTCAGAGAAGGTTAAAAGCCCCATTTACTTTTGGATGACTGGTGAGTATATCCCAGTCATTTTAAGTACAGAACTCAGTATTATATGGGCACAGAACTTCCCATATACTAGCACTAAATGCAGACTTGCTAATGCTTTACTGCACCTGCTGCATATTTTTTGTTCTTAAAATGTATGCAGCTTCTTGAAAACAATGTTTACAATACTGAAGTCATTGAACCCTTTCATAGGCCACCTACACCTTATGCTTGCATGACTTTGCTTAGGCCACACCTTGAGTCCTGTGTCCAGTTCTGGGCCCCTCAGTTTAAGAAGGACATTGAGACACTTGAACATGCCCAGAGAAGGGCAACGAGGCTGGGGAGAGGCCTTGAGCACAGCCCTGTGAGGAGAGGCTGAGGGAGCTGGGATTGTCTAACCTGGAGGAGGCTCAGGGGAGACCTTATTGCTCTCTACAACTACCTGAAGGGAGGTTGTGGCCAGGAGGGGGTTGGTCTTTTCTCTCAAGCAACCAGCACCAGAACAAGAGGACACAGTCTCAAGCTGTGCCAGGGGAAGTTTAGGCTTGAGGTGAGGAGAAGGTTCTTCAGTGAGAGAGTAATTGGCCATTGGAATGTGCTGCCCAGGGAGGTGGTGGAGTCACCATCACTGGAAGTGTTCAAGAGGGCATTGGACAGTATCACAGTATCACCAAACATGGACGTGGCACTTGGTGCCATGGTTTAGTCATAGGTCTGTGGTGACAGGTTGGACTGATGATCTTTGAGGTCTCTTCCAACCTCAGGGATTCTGTGACTTCCACTTGTTTTGTCTTGTGTTACTCATGCCTGACCATATACCCTGTAACAGTTTCACAAGGTAACTTTTCTTCTTATCTCCAACACTTAAATCAAGTATTTTTTTTTTTACAATAAAGGGAAATGGAATGCCAAAAGTATTGCAACTTGAAACAGCAGTTTGTTCTATGACATTAGGCACCAACAATCTAATTCCACCAAACAGAAAGAGCAAGATAATCTATTTCTGTACTACTTTTATCTTCATTTATTCAACCAGAGGAACCAGAAAAGGGTTTTGTGGTGGTTTTAGTTGTGTGGCAGTCTATCTACAGATAGAGTCCTTATTTTAGTAACATTTCTCATATTGTTTGGGGAATTTGTTTGGAACTGGGGATCTAGGGACTTTTCCAAATAAAAATCAAAGCAAGAGAAATAAAGGAAACCACTAGAATTATTTGTCATTGCACTGGGTGGAGACAACGTAGGAGAGAATTCAGGAAGTAACACACCGAGTTTTCTGTCAGCTAACATAGCCAAGGAAATAAAGGTGATAAAAAAGGCTAAGCTCTCTATGGTACTACTACCTTTCACCGAGTCTAGAGTCACTTGATCATGCAAAAAAATCAGCTTTCCTTAGAAGTAATTCTCATTTCTCTTATTATGGTTAAGCAGGAACCCTGGGTAATACAGAGTCACAACCCTGAAGACAAGAAAAACCCCTTCCTCCTTCCATCTCAAGCAAGAGGAGCATCATAATTCTGAACAGCACTGTTTGTGATCAGTTGACAAGTACAAAATTAAGTACAACCACCAGCTTTTGTTTGTTTTAATGCAAAACATAGCCAGCTAGAGCTCAGCACATTTTGGTTTACTCAGAGGGCAAGCAGGAGTTCAAACTCCTACAAAACTGCACTACAGTGAACTCGACAAATTTACTCAATTTAAACTAAAATTAAGTTTCTTAATATACTTGCACAATGTTCCAGACCAGTTGATTCCAACAGCTAGAAACTTATTTTCATAGATTCACAGAATGGTTTGGGTGGAAAGGACCTTGAAGCTCATCTAGTTCCAAACCCACTTGTATTGACTGGGACACCTTCCACTAGTCAAGATCTCATTCAACTTGAGCACCTCCCTGAGCAACCTCTTCCAGTGCCTCCCCACCCTTACTGTAATGAATGTCTCCTAATATCTAGTCTAAATCTACCCATGTCAATTTACTTGGTTTCATTCTATATCTCCCCTGGTTTGTATTCCCATATTCTTTCCTGTTTACTCCAGGTGCCTCTTCGGATCCATTTTGCTTCTTTCAGCAATTCTGTCCTGCTTATTCCTTGTCTGGGATGCAGAATTATGGCAGCAACTTAGAGTTTGCCTCCATCCAACTCCCCCAGATGGGAGGATTACCTCACCCTATGTCTGACTATCTATTCTAACCTGTTTCAAGAGGTGACTGGCAAAGTCATTCATGTTATTTTAACCTTCCTTACAGATAAACAGCCTCCCTGTGATTAAAAGCAAAGCTCAGTTTCTGTACAAACCATCACTGCCCAGAGGCACGCACAACCAAATGCAAGTCTACGTAGTGTTTACGCAGCAGCCAGGAAAGAACCTGTCACACAACTGATTCTCCTGTACTGCTGCACACCAGTCTACAAACAGCATTATTCTTTTCCTGAAAGAATTCCTGAACCCCATTTTACTAAAAATTCATCACAGACTCACTAATAGCTTGTGGTGCAGGGACATCCAGTTACTCATTGTAGGATTTACATTTTCCCGGAATTTAATTTCATCCCACCTAACAGCTGGGGTGTGGAAAATCAGTTTCCAAACTGCTAAGGACTACAGAAGGAAAAAGCAAGGGTGGCTGAAGAGGCTCCAAGCATGGACAATTCCACGTGACTGGGCAGCCCCTCGTAATATGAACTGCCTTGCTCACACCACACTCTGATAATAGCCCAGCCTTAAACGGAGCAGGAGCAGGGAGGTGAGTCTCCCCCTGTATGCTGCACTGGTCAGGCCACACCTTGAGTACTGTGTCCAGTTCTGTGCCCCTCAGTTTAGGAAGGAGGTTGAGTTGCTGGAAGGTGTCCAGAGAAGGGCAACAAAGTTGGTGAGGGGCTTGGAACACAAGCCCTATGAGGAGAGGCTGAGGGAGCTGGGGTTGCTTAGCCTGGAGAGGAGGAGACTCAGGGGTGACCTTCTTGCTCTCTACAACTACCTGAAGGGAGGTTGTAGCCAGGCAGAGGTTGGTCTCTTCTCCCAGGCAACCAGCACCAGAACAAGAGGACAGAGTCTCAGGCTGCACCAGGGGAGGTTCAGACTAGATGTTAGGAAGACGTTCTACAGAGAGAGTGATTTGCCATTGGAATGGTCTGCCCTGGGGGGTGATGGAGTCACCATCATTGGAGGTGTTCAGGAGGAGACTGGATAGGGTGCTTGGTTGCATGGTTTAGTTGATAAGGTGGTGTTGGATTAGTTGATAGGTTGGACGTGACGATTTTGAAGGTCTCTTCCAACCTGGTTTATTCTATTCTATACACAAGCGTCTGCTCCCTTACCTGATCTGTCATGCCTGAAGCACAAGAGCCAGAGATAACAGATCATACTTACAATAACCAGTTTGATACCAGGACCAGACAGAGGGCAACCAGCTAGCAAGCTAGCAACTGCTTTCATAAAGCTATTAGCCTGCCATTACACTCAGATCCCAGTCAACTCACCTGAAAGAGCTGGACTCAGTTTTAGCCTCTGGCTACTATTTTAAAAGATGCATCCAAGCCCCAAAGGCAAGCAACCTGACAGTCAGCACCCCAACAGTCAGCACCCCATCCATGCTGGGGATATTGGAGTCCTCTCCAAATGGTGGTATCTCCAGGTACATCACCCACTGTGTGCCACTTTGGTGTTAGCATGGCTCTGGTTTGGTTTTTTCCTTCTTTTTTCCTCAATGGATTCTTCCCCAGGAGGCTGAGCAAATGCTTGTAACATTTCCAGAACCCATAGGGCACTTACAAGCTCCTAATCCAAGTTTATGGAAGCAATTACAGGCACTTTCAAGTGCTGTTTTCATTGCCTTCAGCACATATGCTTTTTTAAACTACAGACTAGACAGCATTGAGTAACTGTATTTCTCTATGTAAGAGGCAGACTGAAAGCAACTCAAAACTTTCCTTGTTCTATTGCAGAACATGCTGTGTTCTCCTAAATGGGATATTAAATTCTAGAACTCTCTCAAGCACCTCTGCATTCAACCACAATTTTGGCTTTGTCCTGTAATTCACGTGGCTCTTTAAAATGTCTTTTACAGAGGGAAGCTCTTAACAGACAAGCTCAAATCTCACACTGTCATATCACAACTGCAGATCTCCTTTCCACTCATCACAGCGTTCAACATGATGTGAAACAGAATCATGTATTTTTACACATCTAAGAATATCAGCAGGATGCATTTGAAAGGCTTTTTTAACTATTTGGGAGGAAGCAGAAACCATCAGTGTGAGGGGAGAGCTCAGCCCTGTGCCCAAGCAGTGCAGTGACATAAGTCACATGAATTTCATACCCTACGTTTCATGTAGGTAGCATCAAGAAATTGTATTGCCCTGCACTGACTAACTTCTCCTCTCCAGCTGCTTGTATGGAACAAACAGTACTACTTAGAGAAAACCACTTAACTTTCATGATTGTCTAAGACAGCTTTCCACTTCAACTGAATTCCCACATCTCAAAATGCCAATTTGGAAGAGAGAAGTTGTTTACGCTGATGACAGCAAACAGCAGAACTGATTGCACGTAATCTTTGGAACTGTTTATTTAATTTGGGAAATCAGCTTCTCCAGACTGATTTTTTCCAAGCTAAGTGTAGCTACAAGAGATGCTATAACACTAGGAGCACAGGCTGAATAATACAAGCGTTAAGCAAGGCAGGCTTCCCCATTTCTCCCTTTAGGTACAAGTTTCAGTGGATGAGATAAATTCCTGGTGAACATATGATTATTCTAAATGTAACCTAGAACTAACCTGCCTAGGCTAAGATGCCCACCTTTCAAAAGCTGAAAAGATGAAATGCCTCTAACTACCAAACACACTTCATCCATAAAAAGCACTCCCAACAATTATTTGCACTGTTAGAAAAAGAAGCAACTTAATATTGTCACATCTAGCACCTGACTTCAGAATGCTGTTCATTTCACCTTCAGTCACAAGCATACAACAAAATACAAGCTGACTTTTCTCATGTCATATATGCAGTGCTACAGGCTGGGGTCAGAGTGGCTGGAGAGCAGCCAGGCAGAGAGGGACCTGGGGGGACTGGTTGATTGTAGGCTGAACATGAGCCTGCAGTGTGCCCAGGCAGCCAGGAGGGCCAATGGCATCCTGGCCTGCATCAGGAACAGTGTGGCCAGCAGGAGCAGGGAGGCCTTTCTGCCCCTGTACACTACACTGGTTAGGTCGCACCTCGAGTCCTGTGTCCAGTTCTGGGCCCCTCAGTTTAGGAAGGATGTTGACTTGCTAGAACCTGTCTGGAGAAGGGCAACTAAGTTGGTGAGGGGTTTGGAACACAAGCCCTATGAGGAGAGGCTGAGGGAGCTGGGGTTGCCTAGCCTGGAGAGGAGGAGACTCAGGGGTGACCTTATTGCTCTCTACAACTACCCGAAAGGAGGTTGTAGACAGGCAGAGGTTGGTCTCTTTTCCCAGGCAGCCAGCACCAGAACTAGAGGACACAGTCTCAGGCTGCGCCAGGGGAGGTTTAGGATGGAGGTTAGGAAGAAGTTCTATACAGAGAGAGTGATTGCCCATTGGAATGGGCTGCCCGAGGAGGTGGTGGAGTCACCATCATTGGAGGTGTTCAGGAGGAGACTTGATGGGGTGCTTGGTGCCATGGTTTAGTTGTTTAGGTGGGTTGGATTGGTTGATGGGTTGGACACGGTGATCTTGAAGGTCTCTTCCAACCTGGTTTATGCTATTCTATATACAGGCAGCAGCAGCAGACTAGACACAATGTCTGTTCTTAAGAGACAATCCCTAAGTCAAAAACCTGAGGCATTTTTGCATGCAGTACGTCAACTGGTACACCGGAACAGCTCCACTTGGAAGAAAACTTAAGGCACATGTAACCAGCTGCCCAATACAGCTCCCCACATACCAAGGCTTGTTTACCTATTCCATTATTTTAAAAAAAAGTGGTGAGGCCAACAACAATCTCTAGGTACTGCCAGTATTTCTTTAGCAAGTACACCCATCCTCCATCCCCCTTCTTGGCTTACATTTGACCCATTCTGCAATCCAAGTGAGGGCTTCATAGGTACCTGCCACAAGTGCTTCACCCCTTACAGCTTTGTGTGTTGGCGGAAGAATGTGCAAAGGTTAGAGCATAGCCAAGTCCTGGTAACTGGATGAAGCCAAAGCCTTGCTATTTTCAAGTATTAACAATACACTTCCACTTGCAAAAAAACCAGTCCTTGCTGTTTCAGTAGGAATGTAAGAGTGAAAAACTTTAAGTAGTGTTTCCCGGCACTGTCCTGATAAACCTTAGTTCTAAGCACAGAAAGTTTCAGCCCACTCCCCCCACCTTATGAGCCAAGTCATCTGCAGACCTGCACCTAAAAATCTGACTGCAGGTTTCCATCTAAGGAAGGAAAGTGTTACTCCAGGAAGGACGTCTGCCAGCCTTCCAGGGCAAACACGCGAGGGCCTTCAGTCTTTAACTATGTTGTAATGGGTGTGGTCAGGCAAGGCTGTTAAGGTGACCTAATGCTTCACTGTCATCAGAAGCGACACTCCTTTCTGCTCCCCCCAGCTATCCAGTCCATGCCATCCTTTGACATCTTAACTACAAAATAAACCAATTCAACTCTGCCAAGCCTGGCAGAAAACTCTTACTCTCATGTTGAGTTCACTTTCTGATGAATAAGCAAGTTCCACTGGCTCACTGTACAGTCATGCAAGCTCCAGCAAGACAACATACAGAACGTAATTGCAATACAGCCAGTAGCAGAACTTTCTTTTGATAGCAAAGAGACAATTCTACTCAACTAACAGCTAAATGCAGTCCAAAGCTAAAGGAAATTACATTCAAGAGAAGCTTCAAATTACAGTACAACCTAGGACTTTCAAGCAAAAAAACCAAGGCCTTGCCAAATACTTTTGTATGCATGTATGCACAGACTCTATACAAGGATGCAATTATTCATAGATTATAAATATATATTATTTACTTCAAAGCTCAAAACCGTGTAAGGCCAATACTTGACCCAGGGCTCTGGGCAACCTGATCTAGTTGAGTAGATCAGGCTTACTGCAGGGGTGTTGGACTAGATGACCTGCAGAGGTCCCTTCCAACCCAAACCATTCCGATTCTATACAAGTTACTGTTGCTATTTGTTCATGAAAAAGCACTGAACAGAAAACGGGGAAGGAAATTCAATACCTGTTACAGAATTTCATTGATCATAGTATAGTGTCATAGTATCAGGCAGGGTTGGAAGGAACCACAAGGATCATCTTGTTCCAAACCCCCTGCCATGGGCAGGGACATCCCACACTACATCAGGCTGGCCACAGCCTCATCCAGCCTGCTCTTAAACACCTCCAGGGATGGGGCCTCAACCACCTCCCTCGACAACCCATTCCAGGGCTTCACCACCCTAACGGTGAAGAACTTCCTCCTCACCTCCAGCCTGAATCTCCCCACCTCCAGCTTCATTCCATTCCCCCTACTCCTATCACTACCTGATAGCCTGAGAAGTCCCTCCCCAGCCTTCTTGGAGGCACCCTTCACATACTGGAGGGCCACAATTAGGTCACCTCGCAGCCTTCTCTTCTCCAGACTGAACAGCCCCAACTCTTTCAGTCTGTCCTCACAGGAGAGGAGCTCCAGCCCTCTGCTCATCCTCGTGGCCCTTCTCTGGACACCTTCCAGCACCTCCAGATCCCTCTTGGAATAGGGGGCTCCAGAACTGGAGGCAGTACTCCAGGTGGGGTCTCAGCAGAGCTGAGTAGAGGGGGAGAATCACCTCCCTTGCCCTGCTGGCCACACTTCTCCTGATGCAGCCCAGGCTCTGATTGGCTTTCCGGGCTGCAAGTGCACATTGAGAGCTCCTGTTGAGCTTCTCGTCCACCAGCACCCCCCAATTCTCTCTCCTCAGGGCTGCTTTCCAGCAAACTCCAGGGGCAAACTCACCACTCTCAGGGGCAAACTCAAATAAGCCCCAACTCTTTTTACAAATGTAATTTCTAGGCCTAAAATAACCTGGAGGTGTGAACGATTCTAAGCAGAAAAACATTAACACGATGCAATCTTCAAATTCAATGCCCTCTTGAGGATGCAACACCAAACAAAAGAATCCAACCTGAAAACCACACCCAAAAAATCCCATTGTGTTCAGCAAGACTGAAAACATGCAACAGCTGAAAGGGAACTCAGCAGTCAGGCTTTCAGTTGAGGTACTTTCAATTTGCAAATCTGAGTAGGCAGGACCTTTGGCTTGAAAGGAAATCACCCCAAAGTTCTCAGTAGTACACTCAAAAAGATTTATTCTCTTCCACAAGCAGATTAAAACTAACAAATGTGGGAAAGAGGAGGAGAGGAGCCCACAGACAGAACATGTATTGTCCTCAGCAGGGATTCAGGAGCAGGGAGAGGAAGAGGATGTTTAGTCAGTACCTTCCAGAAATACTGAGCTGAAGCTACCCTACCTCTTCCTGCTTAAGTTACTTCAGACTTGTATATAACAATGTATATTGGGTTGCAGTGCCTTAATCAAAAATACCAAACCCAGTGGCTCTGTACCACATTCATATTATTTACAAACTACCTGCAAGCTACATGATGACCTTTAGGAAAAGTAGATGTGTATGTATTTTAAGCAACCCTTGGTGGCATACCTTTGCCTGTACAAAGAGGCCCTGTACAGCTATGCACGTTGCAATCAATGCTCTCTGTGCTCAAGGGAGGAATCAAAGCATGGCCTCAGAAAGGGGTATAGCCTGTGAGTGTCCTCCTGTCTAGGTACAAGAGCCGCTTCCTCCCCCCACACACTACCACTGAAACTGTGTCCTCATGTATAAAACACTTGTAATTTACTGCTACACTTCCCCTCATAAGCCTTAAAAAGGAACAATCTCAGGTGGAATGACTCTCTCTCCCTCAGAACATGGACACACAAGCACACCACTGCATGGGAAATAGATGGTTGAATTTACTGTAGAATGATATACAGCTTTCCATCTGTGCAGTCGCTCTGAAGTAGTTTTATTGTGGTATTTCCTTGTATAGGCTCTGAATGAACACACAAACAACTATCATAAATCAGAGTTCCACACAGTTGACCCACAATGATTGTTCTCATGTCCATACCCTGGGGTCCTTACTGCTGCAACACCTTCATAATCTGTAACTACCCTCATATCTGATGAGATAGGAGAAAGCCATTAATCACATTTTGGAGCTGAAGCACTGCACAAAGCAGTATGTGCCTACATTATGTGTCAATATTGACTGAATAGAAACAATTCTACAGTGGACACAATCAGAAGAAAATAAAGACATGTTTTCATTTGAATAGCCATTTCCACATGGAGTGAGAATTACATGTGATATATCCTGAGATTTCTGCTCCTTCAGACAAGGCTGATAATGGCCAGTGAGTACTGACCAACCCTTGTCTCTCCACTAACAAAAAAAAACCACCTGTCCTGCATCAAAAGAAGCACAGCAAGACTGAAAACCTAGACAGACTTGGAAACTAAACCAAAAGCATCATATAGTGGGCAAGTCTTTCTGGCTGACATTTCCTTTTGGAAGTTATGAATGCTCCATGACAGCTTCACCAGGTAGTGCTTGTAAGGCATTCAGCATAACACCCTGCAAATTGAAATGCTGAATTAAAAACAAGCAAAACAACACAACAACAAAACAACACACCAAAAAACCCACACACAAACACTTTTGCCTGAAGGGACAAATTCTGACAAAGTTCATTTCTACTTCTGTTTGATATTCTGCCATTTCCTCTGCACATTCTCTACCTTGGCTGCTTTTAAACTGGTTCCCCCAGCTAATGAAGCTTATGTTGTCACCATTTTACCCATCTCTTTTTCTTCTCCAACACTGAAATTGGCCATTTATCCATCTTATCTGAAAGAGCAGAAATCTCAGAGATATTTTGTTCCCTCTGGCAAGCCAGCAAACCAGGTAGCATTCTTTTTTATTTTTTTACACTGGCTAGCAGCAGGAAGCCAACTAATGAACATACATGTACCAGGCACCCACAGAAATATGTCCTGCTCCAGGTAGCCCCAAATCCTTGCCCTCTCTGCCTGAGAGTGAAGGAATTCATTGAGTTACAGTACATAAATAAAATTGTCAAATCCTTAAAAAAGGAGGCATCATTAGTTCTACTGTTAATAAGTCTGTGCCATACAGAATCATTTCAGTTAGGAAAGACCTTTAAGACTGAGATCAACCATTATCTAACTCTACTAGTCTGATGCAAGATCATCTCTCTCAGAACGACATGTCTGTATCCCACATCCACAAACTTCCTATTTAAAGCATTTCAGTGCTCTGCTTCCACCTACATTTAACTTAATGTGTTTACCTACCCAGTCCCACCCAACCTGCTTTAAAATCTTGACAACACACCCTTAGGAAGTTTGCAGCAGCCAGAGCTACATCTTTTGCAGTATGGTCACTCTGTGTTTACACCCATGCATTTGTGTGCAAAGTGGATAATTTATTTCTACGAGAGGTGTTCAGCTGCAAGCTGAATTCTCATCACAATCCACAGGGGTTTTCATTACATCAGGACAACCCTGCCACCAATTGCCTACAGAGAATCCATGTGTAACAGGTTGTAATCAAAGCAGAGACAGATAAAAATCTTACAAAACTTTCTAAAGCTGTAAGTAGTGTCTTATTAACAGGCAGAGTATTAGTTCTGAAGGCCAAAGGTGAAAGGTAAATGTAATTCTAACATGAAAGTTTAATTTCTAAACCAAAGGCAAACATGGCATAGAAATCTTTCCTTAAACAACAACAAAAACCAACACACCATCAGCAACCTGGCAACAGCTTAAAGCAGATGCATTTACATTAATAAGGTCCATGATAAATCTGATAAATCTACCTCAATTCTACATTGTATGGAGCATTCAAATAAAACCATTTTGGCCTCTCCTCCCTGGTAAGAGGAAATCATAGTATAGTATCAAGTATCAGTCAGGGTTAGAAGGGACCACAAGGATCAGCTAGTTCCAACCCCCCTGCCATGGGCAGGGACACCCTGCACTAGATCAGGCTGGCCAGAGCCTCATCCAGCCTGGGCTTAAACACCTCCAGGGATGGGGCCTCAACCACCTCCCTGCACAACCCATTCCAGGGCTTCACCACTCTCATGGGGAAGAACTTCCTCCTCACGTCCAGTCCAAAATCTCCCCACCTCCAGCTTCATTCCATTAGTCCCAAATAGTCCCAAATTGCAAGAGGGGAGATTTCAGTTGGCTATTACAAGAAAGGGGTCTCAAACACTGGAACAAGCTTCCCAAGGATGTGGTTGAATTCCCATCCCTGCATCTGTTTAGAAGATGCAGAGATGTGATGCTGAAGGACGTGGTTTAGCACCAGACCAGAATGAAGTCAGTCTTACAGGCCTTTTCCAACCAACATAATTCTATGAAAACTCAGCTGCTGAGGGATGACTTTCATTTTCTTAATGCTACAGCCATGTAACAGGCTTCAAAAGCAAAGCCATTACTGTATCAGTGCTCATGCTTTTCTGGGAGAAGCACTTCAGAAATAGTCTGGGACCAACCCATGCAAAAGTTGGGGAATGAGCATTCACACCCAGTCTAGCTGAACAACCACTAGACAGGGAATAGCTCTAAACAGGAGAAGGAAACCTTTCACAACAAATGTAAAAAAAAAAACAACCACCAAAAAAGTAGTCAGTTTCTCCTAATGAAGAGGACAGCAAGCAGAACAACTCATTTCCTAACCTTCACATTTAGAACAGACTTTCTTTAAGCACACGACAGCTGAGCCAACACGTTTTACAGCATTCAAGATCTACAGAACTGACAATTTGGTTTTCTATTTCTGTCTGCTTACCATGCTGCTCCTGCCTGTAAACATGTTGTAGGAGGATGTGAAATTCAGAGGGGACTCTGAACTATGAATGACTCCACAATGGCACATTCTTAGAAGTGCGTGGTGGTGCCTATGAGCTCACTCACACATGATAACATCATCAGGGTAAATTCAAGGCAGCTAAGGCAGGACACCTAGTAATACCTTCAATTCTTTGCTTAACTTCTAGTAAAAACATGCAATGAACAATGACTTCTTACCCCACTAGACCTAACAATATCATAGGCTGAACATGAACCTGCAGTGTGCCCAGGTGGCCAAGAAGGCCAATAGCATCCTGGCCTGGATCAGGAACAGTGTGGCCAGCAAGATCAGGGAAGTCATTCTGCCCCTGTACTCAGCACTGGTTAGGCCACACCTTGAGTCCTGTGTCCAGTTCTGGGCCCCGCAGTTTAGGAAAGATTTTGAGTTGCTGGAAGGTGTCCAGAGAAGGGCAACAAAGCTGGGGAGGGGTTTGGAGCACAGCCCTGTGAGGAGAGGCTGAGGGAGCTGGGGTTGCTTAGCCTGGAGAAGAGAAGACTCAGAGGAGACCTTCTTGCTCTCTACAACTCCCTGAAGGGAGGTTGTAGCCAGGTGGGGGTTGGTCTCTTCTCCCAGGCAACCAGCACCAGAACAAGAGGACATAGTTTCAAGCTGCTCCAGGGGAGGTTTAGGCTAGATGTTAGGAAGAAATTCTTCCCAGAAAGAGTGATTGGCCATTGGAATGTGCTGCCCAGGGAGGTGGTGGAGTCAGCATCACTGGAAGTGTTTAGAAGGAGACTGGATGGGGTGCTTGGTGCCATGGTTTAGTTGATTAGATGGTGTTAGATGATAGGTTTATTCCAACCTGGTTAATTCGATTCTATTAACTTTGTCCAGTGTGATGACTTGAAAGCCTCTGTATATACTGCATAATTTTCACTGAATATTTTCCTTTCTGGATTCCTTAACTTTTGAAGCTTCTATGCAAAAGCTATGACTGCCTGTCCCATTTGCTCCCTGGTCTGTGTCAACACCATAACCAGCTACCCGAGCAGGCGAAACATAATACAGATGTCATGCTAAGGTTTCATCTGCACAAGGCTGAAGGGAGAGTAAATTAGACAAGATTAAAAGTGAGACATGTTACAGACAGGTATTCTTACTTCAAATTAGGTACACACAACTCACCTTTAATATACCTTGGCCTCATCAACCAAGGTCACTGCCTTATCTCCACAACAAGGCGAAGGTTGACTTCACAAAGTTAAAAGACAGAACTCATCTCCATAGTTGAGCAGAACATTATCAGAAGAACTACTCATTTCATAAGCACATTGTTAAAGAACTTCTCATTGTTTCTTCAAATCTGTCCCTCTTGCCTCAGTCATTCACTGCATCATATCTACGACTCCTATCAAAAGAACCTGCTATATATAACACATCATATCATTAATTGTCTGAGAAAAAGGATAGTTCATTTACACATCTCCATCACCATGCTTTGTTCGTGATCAAAAGACAATAGAAGGCTGCGCTTCACAGAATTCAAACCATAACAAGATGGAACCTCAACATTCCAAGAATTGACAAACAGCATCCTCGGTTCTACAGAAGAGCATGTAATAGATGGACGAAAAAATAAATAAGAGTTTACACTCAAAAGGGACCCAACACCTGCTTTTAAATAAAAACACTATTTTACCCAACATGTTGTAGTTTTAAGTCAATCCAAGCAGGGAAAAAAATAAAATTAAAAAGACCATCACTTAATCTCTTTAATTCTGACCACTGTAATAACTTCAGTAAGCCCTGTGGTTAGAATAAAATATATATATCCCATATATTTGCTAATTCCTTTAGATAAAGCCAATATAAATAGGCTAGGGGGAATGGAATGAAGCTGGAGGTAGGGAGATTCAGGCTGGACGTGAGGAGGAAGTTCTTCCCCATGAGAGTGGTGAAGCCCTGGAATGGGTTGTCCAGGGAGGTGGTTGAGGCCCCGTCCCTGGAGGTGTTCAAGAGCAGGCTGGATGAGGCTCTGGCCAGCCTGATCTAGTGTGGGGTGCCCCTGTCCATGGCAGGGGGGTTGGAACTAGATGATCCTTGTGGTCCCTTCCAACCCTGACTATGATAAAAGCATACACCACATGGCATGCAAAAGAAAAACCACAGTGCAACATATGACATCTTAAAAACACTGCTCTCTTTTGCTCATCAGAAGTGGACATGCTGAGGCAGAGAAACTGAAAATTCAAATGCTCCCCATCAGTAAAATGAAACCAAACTGGAAAATGTAAGCAGCTATCACAACACCACAAGGTGATCTGGCCACAGTGTGGCCAGCAGGAGCAGGGAGGTCATTCTGCCCCTGTACACTGCACTGGTTAAGCCACACCTTGAGTCCTGTGTCCAGTTCTGTGCCCCTCAGTTTAGGGGGATGTTGAGTTGCTGGAACATGTCCAGAGAAGGGCAACAAAGTTGGGGAGGGGTTTGGAACACAAGCCCTGTGAGGAGTGACTGAGGGAGCTGGAGTTGCTTAGCCTGGAGAAGAGGAGGCTCAGGGGAGACCTTATTGCTCTCTACAACTACCTGAAGGGAGGCTGTAGCCAGGTAGGGGGTTGGTCTCTTCTCCCAGGTAACCAGCACCAGAAGAAGAGGACAGAGTCTCAAGCTGCACCAGGGGAGGTTTAGGCTGGAGGTTAGGGAGAAGTTCTACACAGAGAGAGAGATTGTCCTTAGAATGGGCTGCCCAGAGAGGTGATGGAGTCACCATCATTGGAGGTGTTCAGGAGGAGACTGGATGTGGCACTTGTTGCCATGGTTTAGTTGATTAGATGGTGTTGGATGATAGGTTGGACTTGATGATCTCAAAGGTCTCTTCCAACCTGGTTAATGCTATTCTAAATGATTTGTTGACTCAACAAATTCAACAGTGGCTTTCCCCAAGCACACTGTGTGTTCTGAGAATTTAAGTGGATATATTATACATAGGAAAGCAAGAGAGTCCTCCGAGAGTTCCCGAAAAGCCTAATATCCAACATCAGAGATCCCAATTATCTTGGATGCTTAATATAGCTTATGAAGTTCAAATTACTTATCTAGTCACACTGAAAGACCTGAAACCCTTTGCACCCTCAGATCAGTAATTAAGGCCATCGTTTTGGATATCAACATCTAAAAATAAGAATCTCATAGGAGATTCTGGAGAGAGCTCTTGACTTTCAAAATGACTGGTTTTCCCAGTAAATTGAAGTCCATCATGAAGAATGCCAAGGACCAAGACAGAGCATCTGATGGCAGTCTGCTATTTCCTTGGGGAAGAGAGAAAACTAGGCCATTTTAAAAAGGGGCATTTTTATTTAAGGATGTGATCAGCCTCATATTCAGAGCAATGAATGGCAGCCACATTCTATTTCAAGGAATCCTGTATAGGGGAAAAAAATGCAAAATGATGAATTCTGATCCCTGGGTCACAGGCAAAAGTGAAACTGTTACTGGGGTGTGTACTGGGGGGAGTAGGGAGACAGAACTGAGTAGTTTGAATACAGATGGTGAAATACTAAACCCAAAATACAGAGGCAGAAGTATATATGCTTCATGGGCTCTGCCCTATTTCAAAGTGAGATAAAGCCTTTATTACAAACCATGCAAAAAACTAAAATGTTTATCTAATATTTACTTTAAAATAGCAACCAAAAACATCTGAGTTTTGTGTTTCTTTTAACTATGATTTTTTGGATAAAAATCAGATCAAGAGCACAGCTGTAAACAAATAAAGGGCAAGGCAAATCTGCAAAAATCAGGCCAAAATAAGTTTTTCCATTCCTAGACTGCAGATGAGTATTTAATTTGAATTTGCATGTTCAAGAGCAATACAGGTAAAATGCCCTCAATTCCTCTTTCTGGACCCACCAGCAGGAAATGTGCTGGTGGTTACAGGAAACCAAGGAGAACCACGGTTGGCCACATGCAAAATTCACATGCAGTGTCGTACGTCTTCATTCTAACTGTGGTTATTTTATGGCCTCACTACCCTCATATATGCAGTAACTTCCACATCTTAGCACCTCAGATTCCAGCTGCAGGTTTGGTGAACTACCTTGTACTCCAGTTCAAAACCAGGTAGTTCTACATTAAAACACTAAGTATTTTGGTTTCACCAAAACACAACAATCACCTAGCACCAAGCAAGGAAAACCACAACACACACACAACCACCCAAACCAAAACAAAAACCAACAAAGCATACCACAAGAGACAAGTCTCCAAGCCAGGGTTTAGAAGTTCAAGACTGTTTATATCTGGTTATAAACCGTATGTGACAGCACTGAAAGAGGCTGACACCTCATAACCAGAAGACACAAGCTGGAAAGCTTTCAAGAAGTTGATGAGGGGCTATGCCAGGGCTTGAGCATGCTGCTTCTAAACTGTAAAGTGAGGGAGCTACCAAATAGTGGTGAAGCTACACCAAATGACCAAGTAGTTACTTTGTACATGCAATTAATTCCACTGCCCAGGGCATTAAAGTTTCACAATAACCGATTGCTCTTAAAGGTCACATTAAACTGGTACTTTCATTTTCACGTATCACCATTTCTCTTTATCTGCTACAAAGTGCACACACCCTCTGGACAGCTCACCGGGAACATAAAAGCGTGTTATTTTCATCTCCAGCAAGAACTCAGCATGCTGAAGGCAGGTCTTCCCACTGCTGCTTATGTGGTAGCATTCTGTGGGACCAGAGGCACACCTCTGATCCTGCAACACTGTCACCCATTCATTCATAGAATCAACAAGGTTGGAAAAGACTTCAAAGATCATCAAGTCCAACTTGTCACCCAACACCTCATGCCTACTAGACCATGGCACAAAGTGCCACATCCAATCCCCTCTTCAACATGTCCAGGGACAGTGACTCCACCACCTCCCTGGGCAGCACATTCCAATGGCTAACAACTCTCTCAGTGAAGAACTTTCTCCTCACCTCCAGCCTAAACTTCCCCTGGCACAGCTTGAGACTGTGTCCTCTTGTTCTGGTACTGGTTGCCTGGGAGAAGAGACCAACCCCCTCCTGGCCACAACACTGGTTAAGGCATAGAAGCTCACCACACTGAAGGAACATAACAGCAATAAAGAAAAAGATAATCTTGCAATGATTCCTTTAAAGCTGTACTTACACATCTAAGTTATGTCACTTGGAGAAAAATCAAAACAAAACCATAAGTTTAGCCAAAACATTCCATGCAGAAGAATCATTACAGGACATTCAAAAGGGAGAAGAAAATATACTTTTTAAAAACTGGCATGTTGCAATAGTACAGTGAAAATAAAGCAGCCAACCATGATAAGCAGACACCTACATGCTCTTTTATCAAACTCTAGCAGGACTTGAAATAAAAAGTTCAGAAAGTCATGGTCCAACTCACCAAAGCTACCTATGCTTGGAAACAGAGCACAAATTGTATGGATGTTTTACTTCTTGATTGTTTGAACTCCTGGCCAAAATGAAGTTATTATGACCGTAATTGGGTATACATGATGCTAAAGCACCTCACTTGCAGAGGCACTAGACAACCAATTTTCACTATCAAACCACACTCAACATTGACTGACTGAACTTGTCCGAGACTTCTGCCTAATGTTTTGACTCAAGAAGTTCAAAAAAGGGTTTTGCTGTTAGTAGGTCAAGGACTAGAAAACAGTAAGTAGAAACAGTTGTGGCACTCCGACCAAAACCAGTTCTGTTTTCAGGGTGGGTTTTTTAAGTCATCAAATACATTGAGAAGTCAACGACGTCAGAGAAAGAATGAGAGAAGCCTTATACCCACACCTAAAGCAGTACTTTAGCTAAAAGAGGCAATGAAAAAAATGTGGTTTAAAATTAAAAAAAAAAAAAAGGTTAAATTGTGCTTAAACTAGGGCTTGAGTAAGTTTATCTAGGTGCCTTCACTGTAAGGCTTCCATCATGTTAAGGATCCTCTAGCACAAAACTGGACATGTGCATTCTTCCTATAGATTAAAAAAACCACCAAACGCCACACTAAGTGACTCCCAAGGAATTCTCCCATTTTCCAGTACATTCAATTTCTACATAAACAGTATAAACAGTCAATTTATATATCCAAGCTGTCATGCTTACAGAAAACTGTTCTAAACAGTATAACCCCACTACTCAAGAGCTCCACATATGCTGAAACTTAAGGTACAGTTAAATGTGTCTACAGCATTTTCAAATCAACTTGGTTTCCACTACATCATGAACATGCTAGTATATTCTCCCCAAGTCAGACAAAACATACCCTCCAAATGTTGAGTGATCCAGCTTCCAACCAAGCTCCACAAATGATGACAGCTAAAAGCAATTTAAACTTCAAGCAAAATACAGCTCAGTGCATATACTCATATGGTCCCTGAACTTGGATCACAGCCAGAACACTGGTAGTTACAGGCTTATTAAATGAGGAGGGGGATTCACCCCGATAGTCGGCAACCATTCCTAATATTCTAGAGGCAACAACAGAATAGAATGGAATAAACCAGGTTGGAAGAGACCTTCAAGATCATCGTGTCCAACCCATCATCCAACACCACCTAATCAACTAAACCATGCAACCAAGCACCCTATCAAGTCTCTTCTTAAACACCTCCAGTGATGGTGACTCCACCACCTCCCCGGCAGCCCATTCCAATGGGCAATCACGCTCTCTGTGCAGAAGAACTTCTTCCTAACCTCCAGCCTAAACCAACCCTGGTGCAGCTTGAGACTGTGTCCTCTTGTTCTGGTGCTGGTTGCCTGGGAGAAGAGACCAACCTCTTCTGAAAGAATGACAGAAAACTTAAACTTGACAAATTCAAGTCAGGGTAGAGTTTCTTTAACTTCTCCTCATGAAAAACAGTTGGGGGGGGGGGGGAAGCTGGTATTATACAGACAAAATGGCTTTTTTGTACCAGTCTCAAATCTTAAACAGGTGCAAAACTGGACAAGTCTGCTAGTATAGAAAGCTCCTAAACCCAGTGCAAGACACTTCAACATCTGATAACGCTACATGGCTTACCGCTGGCCACAGAGACACATTCCACACGCACTCATGACAACTAAATTACTATGGTTCTATGTATTCATTTTAGCTTTATTCCAGACACTTCAGTGGTCAGGATGAAGGCACACAACTGCTCTTTAACAAGAGCAACTAAGGCTTCTCTTGAAGCCACAAGAAAGGACATCTCCACATATGCCAGAACATCCCCCTCATAGCTCAAGTCGCTACTTTGACAGTTTTGTTGGTAGTGTTTTAAAATCATGAAAGCTGCCCTGGTTTACTTTCTCATACATATCTTCCAATAAGCAGAAAACCAAAAAGGATCTCTTAGATATCCAAGCCCAACTTCTTTATACTGAAGGAAACTATATAGTATAGCCCTGAGCATGGGAGGTGGTTGAGGCCCCATCCCTGGAGGTGTTTAAGACCAGGCTGGATGAGGCTCTGGCCAGCCTGATCTAGTGTGGGGTGTCCCTGCCCATGGCAGGGGGGTTGGAACTAGATGATCCTTGTGATACCTTCCAACCCTGACTGATACTGTGATACTCAAAGTAAGTCTTTAAGATTCCTTCCTTTTTTTGAGGAACAAAATTCTAAAAACATTTTCTTCTTTGGGTAAGTAGAACAGAAAATAAGATTTTTAAGACAGAAGATGCATCCCTTTTTAAAGTCAGTGTCCTTGGTTTTACACAAGCATTGTACTTGAGGGAAGTACAAGCAATAATTAAACTAATGCTGGCTCGCTCGCTCTGCCATTAAAGTATTTACAGAGAGGGAAAATAAACCAACACACAATCGATTCTGCTGAAGTTAAGACAAACATCATGAGTTTCGTTTCCTGGTTCACCTTTCCCTTGATAATCCTGGTTTGTGCTTCAGACTGAATTCCCCTTTCATGAAGCCCAAATGGTCAGACTGGAGCAAGCGCACTTTGCATGTGGCCCTAGCAGCAGGAACTGTGACTCAATTTCCCTGTCTCTGGAATATGCTACCCAGAATCGCTTACCACACTTAGAGCTGTATTGTTCAGATGTCCAAGTCATATCAACATCCTGGCAAAAAAACTTGTCTATGCACATTTGCAAACGACAGGCTCTCCACGTGAGCTCTCCAACATATGAGCTCTCTATTACAGCATGCTGTTTCTAAGGCACCTGTATTCATGGCCACTGAAGTATTCACACAGATTATTGTACTCTCATGTTAATGAAAGTAAGAATTTGCCCCACATTTAAAGAGTGTTTAACAACAGAAAAAGCAAGATGTACTGAAATAAGAAGAGTAAAATTTTACTGCTATTTCTCAGAGTATTTTTGAGCAACTTTGGACTTCATATTCTCTTCCCCATCACAGAAGGGTGGTGCAACGAAGTAGTTCCCCTTCACTCAGCCAAGGCAACTGTTGTTCTTCCCTAAAACCAGGCAGTGATGTTGAGTACCTCACACAACTTCATTAGCATGCTTAATTAAAAGCTTCCCAGCTGGAGCCAGTGATCTGCACATCAAGTGTAGTCCAAATTTGAATGCTTAAGTCCATTTGCATGTGCATCTAGCACCATCGCTAAAGAGATTCGAAAGCCAGTATCAAAAGTTCCAAAACATTTTAAAACACATATTTAAGACATTAGTAGGACCTGGGATTTACAATTATCATTGCTTGCTTTCTCTAACCCAAAGGTGCACTTCTGCATTCTTTAAACTAGACCCATTTTCAGGTTTGCCATTCCCATGTTCTCTTCCCCTCAAAAATGTTTATTTGTGAAACATATTTGCATAAAACTAGGAGATAGGGAAAAAAAGAAAAACAACAAACAAGACCATAAAAACCCAGCAACACACACAAAAAACTGAGTGCAACATCAGTTAAAAGCTGGCATTATAAACATTTCCCAGAGATAATTCCATTCAAGAGCTGTGGTTCCATGTGATTTCAAATACAAAGTGACTACAGCAAAGGTAAAGGAACAAGAAAAAAGTAAGATAGACTAGAATAGAATTAACCAGGTTGGAAGAGACCTTTGAGATCATCAACTCCAACCTATCATCCAACACTATCTAATCAACTAAACCATGGCACCAAGAGCCCCATCCAGTCTCTTCCTAAACACTTCCAGGGATGGTGACTCCACCACCTCCCTGGGCAGCACATTCCAATGGCCACTCTCTCTTTCTGTGAAGAACTTCTCAACCATTTCAACCAGAAATGTCTTTCTATTTGAAGAGAAGGTAATAATACTTAGACAAATATGGCGGAAGGAACAGCTACATCCCTCCAGTTTTTGTTCCCCACGAGAAAGTTATTTCAATAGTAGCAACATTAACTTCTTATTTCAGTTAACATTCCACCTGTTCTCATCTTAAGTTTCCTGAACTTAACAACAAGCTCAGGGAAGAGAGGGGGATTTTTTTTGTGTGTGTTATTGATTATTTTAAACCCTTATCCATTTTCAGAACACTCAATTTGAATGATTTCAATAAGTCAAAAAGACTACATTGTACTGAATTTCCTTCCCAGCAGCCATTACTGATGTCTGGTTATTCTGTTGACTTGTCATCATCACAGCATTGAAGCTGAAGAACGTCAGCACAATCACCTCAGTCTCTCACAGCGCTCAGGAGGGAAGAGGAACAAGTTTTCAACAATATCTAAGTTATAAACTCTTCCATCACTCAGGTGATGACAGCTGCAGAAGAAAAAGCAAAGAACTATACACCCTGACAGTCTAAGCCATCTAAAAGATGAACTACACTGTGCATGTCAAAGTCAGAACAAGCACTAAGCACAGCCTTAAGCAAAACGCTGCCTGAAAAATGAAATACAGAGTCTCCAGCAAGAGCCTCTCTTACAGCTAGTGAGTGGTCTGTATCTCTAATGAAAGATTTAAAGAGAGCCAGGGGTGGGAGGCATTCTGAACTACTACTGCATCTTAGAAGGGCTTTAGCATGTGGAGAGATACAATAGAATAAACCAGGTTGGAAAAGACCTTCCAGATCATCAAGTCCAAACTATCACCCAACACCATCTAATCAACTAAACCATGGCACCAAGTGCCTCATCCAGTCTCCTCTTAAACACCTCCAGTGATGGTGACTCCACCACCTCCCTGGGCAGCACATTCCAATGAGCAATCTCTCTTTCTATGAAGAACTTCTTCCTAACATCCAGCCTAAACCTCCCCTGGCACAGCTTATACAGTGTCCTCTTGCTCTGGTGCTGGTTGCCTGGGAGAAGAGACCAACCCCCACCTGCCTACAACCTCCCTTCAGGTAGTTGTACACATCAAGAAGGTCTGCCCTGAGCCTCCTCTTCTCCAGGCTAAGCAACCCCAGCTCCCTCAGCCTCTCCTCACAGGGCTGTGCTCCAAACCCCTCCAACTTTGTTGCCCTTCTCTGGACACGTTCCAGCAACTCAATGTCTTTCCTAAACTGAGGGGCCCAGAACTGGACACATACGGTTTTAGGGTTATTATTTCTTCCTTCTCTTTTAAGCAGATTAGAAAAATTAAAATACCATTTGACATCTATTTTTGCATCTTCGGAATCACTTGGAATTCAGGAGCACAGTATCAGCAGATTTTCACAGAACCAAGTTACAGTTTTAGGAGAATGTATATGAACAGTAGTTCAAGATTCTAGTCTTCCAAGTAACCTCAGCTGGACACTAAATAAAATTGTAACCTAAAGAGATACAGAAAAAGTAGTTGTTTAGTTCTAGCCAAAGTTTCTGCACCAAATGACATATACTTTTTGCTCTAAAATCTTTATCATTTCTCATGTAAGAACTCAAATCTTAAGTTTTATATATACCTCATGTCCACAGAGAAAGTATAAATCAATTGAAATCCATTAAAATGTTTGAGAATTAGGAAGTGACAAAAGGCAACACTTTGATTTTCAAGGTTCACATCAATTCTTTGACCTTTGAAACAGCACTAAAAAAATGAAAATAATATATCTACACTCCACAGACAACCACCACCACCACAGACCTCTTTTCCTCCTTGGCACATTCTATTCAACATTAGGTTTCTACACACAATCTAAAGACACTTCCCCATTCATCAAATAAAAACTAAAATGACTATACTATGCAGAGGTAGTCATGCATTAAGAGATTACTATTTTTCAGATACTGTACACATACACTAAGTTCTTTTGGGCAGGCAGCCCCCTACCATAAGCTTAGTACTTACGCTGCTACAGCAATACAATCCTGGCCTGTGCATGTAGCTCTGAACAGTTCTTCACTTGTGCTAAATTCCTGTGATGAAGTTAAGAACCACTGGATGAAAAAAAATGAAGAAAAAGCATTGTTTTTCTCAGGACCCACATGAAGTAAGCTCTAGATATCTCCCACAGAAAGTCAGGTGGCCAGCTGCAGTACAGGACTAGCAAACTAAAGCAAGCTTTCATCTGAACTGCACTTCTGTAAAGAAAAAATGAAATTTATAGCTGATTTAAACTTGCAGCTAAACCCAAGCTTTTCCAAATACACTACCTAAATTCCAAGGGTAAGAAAGTTCTTTCAGCCTAAATACAGATCAGAAATGTTTTACAGTGAGGGGGGCGAGACACTGTCATAGGCTGCCCAGAGAGATGGTTGATGCCCCATACATGGAAGCGTTCCAGGTCAGGTTGAGCATGGCTCTGAGAATGACACTGCTTACTGCACAGGTAGTGAACTAGATGACCTTTAAAAGTCCCTTCCAACACAAACTATTCCGTGATTCTTTCAAAATTAGAGCTACATGCTAAACTCAGGACAAGTCATTGCACATGCTAATTCCCAGATTATCTTGGAGAGGTTAGCTTCAGTCTACCCAGCCTCTAAGTGTTGAAAACTGAGGTTAAGATGAGGATCTGTGAAACTGACATCTAGTAATTGCCAGCAAGTTGCCGGTAGCACAAGGCTACCTTATCCCAAGGGGAGAAGGAACAGGATTAATGTCAGTAACTGAAATTTATCTCCAGATCAAGTAAAAATAACCAGAATGGCAGGTAATAATACCATAAGGGACCACAGGCTATCTTAATTAAAGCCTCTCCATATTTCTATATATAATCTACCTGGCAACTTTCATTTCTAAAAACAGCAACTACTGGGACTCACACAGCCTTCATAATCATTCCAGTGCTCCTGTTGTTCTTAAAAGTTGACTCAAGCCATTAAAAAATGTTTGCTGCAGTTTAAACCCACAAATTGTTTCATCTCCAGTGGAGAAGACAACAGCCTATCTTTTTCTTTCCAGCTACCTTTAATATATTTAGAGAACAGTACTAAAAGAAATTTCCCCTCAGTCTCTTCTACGAGAAATCATCCAAAGTGCTTCAGCTTTTAGAGGTTTTCCAGATCTCTGCCCATTCCCTTTGTCTGCAGCTATTCTTTTCCTAGTGTAATACCAAAACTAGGTGCTGTACTTTTTGAGTTTCAGTAGCGTGCCAAAAAGCAAGGCCAACTTCATCTATTTTACCTGACATTCCTGTTAATACATCCAGTCAGATTTTTGCTCATTCTGCAACATCAATTGATTCACAGCCACTATGCAAAAATCTAGATCCAGATTCTTCACTGACAGATTTCTTCCCGTATCCAATTACTTCCCACCCTGGTGTTGGCACAGTTAAGTCTTACTGAAGACTAACCAACTACATCTGCCTCTGCTAAATTTCACCCAACTTAAGCACCACTGTTTTGTCAAGATCATTTTGAACCATGTTCTTGAGTCCTTGGAGTGCCTCTGAAGGGAAAGCAATACTCAAGTCTAGACAGTTTACTTGGATCAGCTGCAAAAACTTACTACCACACTGAAAACTCTGCAGAACTTCCTTGTCCCATTCTTCTTGTTTGGCCATGAGTGCTAATTAATTTCAAAGGAACATTTCTTTCATAATGGCTGCAGAAAAACAAAAGCCTGAGTTTCTGCCAGGATATAAAAAAAGCAGTTAACAGTATGAAAACCAGCACAGCCAATATAAAATGTTTCATTTGCAAGAACAGACCGGGTCGGATCAAGACATTGCCTAATCCACTTTCCTGTCTTCGAGAGCCACCAGAAGCATACATCCAAAGAATAACACCACAGCAATTAATAATTGGAGGTATGCATACATACATATGCCTTAAATTATATATACACATACTTGTTATATATTTTAAGCACATTCTATAGCTTTATCTAACAACAAACTGCATTACTCTCCAGCACAGCATCACACCGCCCATGTTCAACATCAGTTTAAGGGGAACAAAGAGCTCCCATCTGCATAAAGCCAAAAGTGAAAACGCTGTGACTCAGATACTGGAGGGAAAAAAAAAAAAAAAAAAAAAAAAACAACAGCATTCCATAAAAGTACACATTTGAAATTTTTAAGTGGATGATGTGTCTTTAAGCAAGCACTTTCATGCCACACAGTTGACTCCATTTACCAGCACATTCCACGGTTGATCATCTTTTAAGAGACTTCAGTTATGTGGTCTACATACTCTCTTCTTCAAAGAAGAGCCACAAGGTGGGTTACTTCTTAAGAATCTGAAGTGTACTCTACCTTTTTAAAAAGGTAGCTTTGAATAACTTCTAGAGGATTTCAGCTATTTCTCTTGTAGTAGCACAAAGGTGCTACGGCAAAAGTGATAACTACACCAGCCTAACTTACTGCATTCTGCAGAATAAAATACACTCTTGAACTTCCTGTAGCAGCACCCACACTCAAGTCAGATTATCCAGCCTCCAATGTCACTTGTAATTCAGATCCAACTTTCATGCCATTTGAAGAGCTCTCTCTTGTACAGTCTATCTCAGGACATCCAAAGAGATACATTTACAAAGAGGAACATACCCTGTATATACACATATATATTTACATTTGTATTATTGCATTAGCTCTTTGTATTTTCATTTAAAAATAGGGGAAGGGTGCTGTTGTGAAACTCCCTAGCTGGCCACGGGACAGGAAGGGAAGTTGGTTTAGCATGCTTCAAGACCAAGGTCATCTACAGTTAGCAGGTGTTTGTGTTAAATGAAGATCCATGAAGCTGGCCTGTGAAAAAGCTGAAGGAGGGAGTTTCATGAAGATAAGACATCCCTGTTGTGGCTAAAACTGATGAGGCAAGGCTCAGATAACATAAACACCCAATTTCAAAGCAGCTTTTGAAGGCCAAGGTGACCAAAAGAAAACCTTTGCCTAATTAACTATAATTTTAAAGTTACCATCCCTCAGTATGTCAGTGAGGAAACTCAAGTACATGCTAAACATATATGACTATGTTACTCAACATTCCTCCCACATCATCAGCACCAACACTTTACTCTTCTTACTGCATAAATGCCTTGCCTAAGTCCTACAAGTTAATGGACTACCAATACACTTTTCATACATTTCATTGTATTTCCCAGAAAAATGTTTGACATACTGGCACACCAGACACAGATGTCACTCCTCATCCCTGCCCTCTCAGAATTGCTTACTTCATTCACATAGACTGAAGGTGTGCCTGTGAAGTACTAGTACTCTGCAGATCATAGAATTGTTAGGGCTGGAAGGCACCTCAAGGATCATCTAGTTCCAACCCCCTGCCATGGGCAGGGACACCTTCCACTATATCAGGTTACCCAGAACCACATCCAGCCTGGCCTTAAAAATATCCAGTTATGGGACTTCCACCACAACCTGTTCCAGTGTCTCACCACCCTTATGGTGGTGATGAATCCATACACCAAATCTTGGTGCTCCACACTTGGGGATTTCACTGCAAGCACAGCAGTAGACAAGGATGCTGGGAGAGATGCAAGTGCCACAATACAGAAGACACCAAGCTACACAGCAAGAGTTAGCAGTCAAAATAATCCAGTTAAAACCTAGACATTACCAATCTTCCCAGGTACTCCAACAAGAATGCCATGAACAGCTTTAAAATTAAACATTCATACTCATACCTTAAGGTGAAAAAACAACCTACAACTAAGCAACAAGAACAGGCCACAGGTATATAGCATTTGTGACAGTATACACCACATTACCAGAAAATGATCTTGAAATATCAACAGTGCTGTCAAATCCCTTTGCTTTTCCCATGTATTAGTCACAGCAATGCTATAGTAAGAACAGTTCAATGTACTGCTTGAATCATGTAGTCAAAAATAACAACAGAGAGACTACAATTTCCCTTTAAAAAAGAAAAAAGACATATGTACACCTACTACTGGTCTGGGAGTTTGGTGTTTGGGAGGTTTATTTGCTTGTTTTTGCAATATCCTGGGGAAAAAAATATCTATGAATATGAATGCCAGCATTCAGTATAAATTGTTACAGGTTCACTAAACAGTACTGCAAATACTCACAGAACTTGTGTGCCTCAAACCTCTCCCTATATCAAAAACTTTTAAAACTCATTAAATGAATAAAAAGTCTTATTTTAAAGTCACATAATGAATATGTCACTAAAGCTAACCCCTTAAAAGTTTTTAAAGTATTCCATTTTATAGCCATATACAGACAAAACTCTTAACAATTTATCAAAGTTAGAAATCCCATTTCCTACCTTGCCACTATGCTCTTTAACAATTGTCTTGCTGACAACCTAAATGCAAAATGTGTAACCAGAAGACAGGCCTCCCATAGTGACAACACTCAAAGGAAAAAGAAAAAAAACCAAAAGCATTTGAAGTGATAGAAGACAGCACATTAGGTTGCAGTGCAGCTTCTTTCAGTGCTCAGTTAACAGCATCAAAATTAAATGCTAATGCTAGTGGGATAAGACATTACCAAGGCACAGAACCTACCATGTGAAGTCAAATGAGAAACAGGTTTGCTATTTCTGACAAAACAATTATTGTTCAAGTATTAAAACATTACTACCAAGTTCAGTCTACAGAAATGTCAACCAGATTTGGCAGAGCATTTAAAAGCAGCCTGTAAAAGCACAAGCTCTAAAGCAAAGCCTTCACATATGGCCTAGGTTTAAATTCCACATCACAGGAATCTAGATCATCTCATCCACTCCATATTGTATTCCTGATAATGCACATGCATCTCCTGCTCTACACTCACAAATACATGTAAAAAGTAATGGAAGAAGCTACTAGCAGATAATTTATCATTTATTTCTCATCTGGAATCTACTCATTTGGAGCAGGTATGCCAGGAAGCCCTCCCTGAGTCAAGGTGTCCTAAAAAAAAATTAATTAAATTTAAAAAAAAAGTAACAATCAATTAACACCCAAAAAAATCCCTAAATAAACAAAATAACAGCCAAAACCATGTCCCCATAGTGTCTGAATAAAATAAAAGCCATAGGTAGCTACTACACATGCTAAAGACATTCTGGAAGACACTTCCATTTTGCACCAAAGAAGAATGATTAGACATTTCATAGTTTCATAGTTTCAGTTAGGGTTGGAAGGGACCACAAGGATCAGCTAGTTCCAACCCCCCTGCCATGGGCAGGGACACCTCACACTAGATCAGGCTGGCCACAGCCTCAGCCAGCCTGCTCTTAAACACCTCAAGGGATGGGGCCTCAACCACCTCCCTGGACAACCCATTCCAGGGCCTCACCACCCTCACGGTGAAGAACTTCCTCCTCACATCTAGCCTGAATCTCCCCACCTCCAGCTTCAGTCCATTCCCCCTACTCCTATCGCTACCTGAGATCCTCAGAAGTCCCTCCCCAGCCTTCTTGTAGGCCCCCTGCAGATACTGGAAGGCCACAATTAGGTCACCTGGGAGCCTTCTCGTCTCCAGGCTGAACAGCCCCAACTCCTTCAGTCTGTCCTCACAGGAGAGGTGCTCCAGCCCTCTGTTCATCCTCGTGGCCCTTCTCTGGACACGTTCCAGCACCTCCAGATCCCTCCTGTAATAGGGGCTCCAGAACTGGAAGATACTTTTGAATGCAGGCATAGATATCTCTGCATTAGTCCCTTTTAGACTTGTCCCACTACAATCAAAACTTACAGTCAATCATGAACTGCTCAAACATTACAATTAATTAGCTTTTCAACAGTATCACCAAAAAAAAATCAACATGGGCTATTGCAGAAAGCCAAAGCATTGTTGACACCCCACAAAATGTTGTTTGCTGTCTCATGAATATCTCTGCCTGCCTGCAAAATCCCACAGGCATTTCAAATGTGCCACCTGGGAAAACAGACACCATTCTTCTCCTGTCTCGGATCCCAGCAGTGCCCTTGTCAGCTTCCATGGACAGCGGAAGTCAGTAACCACAGCCAAAGAGAACCTTCAGTACATTAAGATTAAGTCTATAGAGAAATAGAAGAGACTTGTAGATTTGGTAGCATTCTTTACCCTATTAAGCCAACTACTCAGATTCCAAAACACAAACTGAATGTCATTCAGAGAATTTGCTGGGTAACTTTTACTCAGACATGCAAAATGTCCAAACTTACTCAACTGCTATCCCCATATCACTTGCATGAGAAAAAATCTAGACACAACCCCAAACTAACTCATGTCCACTGTACTCATCAAGGAACAGCAAGCTCCAAGTTGAGCTCAATCTAAAGACACCAGCACCTTCTCTACTGGAAGCTGCAATCGAAACTCTCCCCATCCTTCCACTGACAAATACAATTTGAACTTTGGGATTCAAATTTCTGGAAGAGCAAAGTTCTTTCACCCTGCACAAACCTCACACTTCTGTCTCTAGTACATTCACCAGCTGATCCACTACAAAACAAAAATCCAACCACTGAGCATTCCGTAGGCCGTTAAAGAATTTCTTCAAGACTCAAATCTGCTCCACAGTCCTCTGTGGTGTATCATAGTAACACAGTATCAGTCATGGTTGGAAGGGACCACAAGGATCAGCTAGTTCCAACCCCCCTGCCATGGGCAGGGACACCCCACACTAGATCAGGCTGGCCACAGCCTCATCCAGCCTGGGCTTAAACACTTCCAGGGATGGGGCCTCAACCACCTCCCTGGACAACCCATTCCAGGGCTTCACCACTCTCATGGGGAAGAACTTCCTCCTCACTTGCAGCCTGAATCTCCCCACCTCCAGCTTCATTCCATTCCCCCTACTCCTATCACTACCTGAGATCCTCAGAAGTCCCTTCCCAGCCTTCTTGTAGGCCCCCTTCAGATACTGGAAGGCCACAATGCGGTCACCTCGCCAGCCTTCTCTTCTCCAGACTGAACAGCCCCAACTCCTTCAGTCTGTCCTCATAAGAGAGGTGCTCCAGCCCCCTGATCATCTTCATGGCCCTTCTTTGGACACCTTCCAGCACCTCCAGATCCCTCTTGGAATAGGGGCTCCAGAACTGGACACAGTACTCCAGGGGGGGGGTCTCAGCAGAGCTGAGTAGAGGGGGAGAATCCCCTCCCTTGCCCTGCTGGCCACACTTCTCCTGATGCAGCCCAGGATCTGATTGGCTTTCCGGGCTGCAAGTGCACACTGAGAGCTCCTGTTGAGCTTCTCCTCCACCAGCACCCCCAAGTCTCTCTCCTCAGGGCTGCTTTCCAGCCAGTCCCTGCCCAGCCTGGATTTGTGCCTGGGGTTGCCTTGACCCAGATGCAGGACCCTGTGGACCTGGTGGTTACTAAAACATGTAATCCAACAGTAACAAATTTTCCAAACCTGTCTCAAAGTGTCTAAAACAGACATTTGATTAGTACTGAATACAGAAGGGGGGGAAAGAAAACAACACACACACACAAAACCAAGACAATAGCCTGCAACTACTTGAACTCGCACTGCATTACATTATACATGCCAGTGGCTCCCAAGCCAGTACTTACAATCATGAGTAAGATTGCAAGATTAGAAGCAAAACGGTCAACAGATACTATCTTCTCAGGGACAACATTATTTTCCGCTTCTTTAGGTTTCAATTGAGCAATTGTCTATCTAAAGAAAAACCATTCCAGAAGCCTTACATCGACTCACCTGCAATAAGCAAGCCTCGCCAGAAAGCTTTTCTTCTCTCAGCGAGGCACAAAACATTCTTTCTGATGCCGATTCTCAACCTCCCACAAGCGCAGGGAAATTCATTTATGGCCATGGACTTCATTCACGAGGATACAGATCTATGCCAAATGATTCATGTTGACTTGGCCAACAACCAAATATTCTGCTTATTTAAAGCTGTGAATTTGTGTCCCCTTCCTCCCTCAAGGAAGCCCACTCATACGGTTCAGTTCATTGTGTTGCTTTTTTTAAACTTAAAACAAATGAACAACGTGAGAGAGAATCTATATTATTATTTGTATCCTACAGCAATGCTTGCAGCGGGGTGTGAATCAAGAAAACCAAACAGATTGGCTTTATCAACAGCAACTAAATAGTTTTTCCTCTTTCTGCACTGCAAGAAAAATTCAATTCCTCATTGCAGCAACAGTCACATTTTAGTTTATCGTTAAGCAAAACATGCTCTTGGCCTGTCTTGAAATTAAACAATTGCCTGCATTCCTGGCAAGAGATACTGCTTTGAACTACAGGGCTTGTGGCTGACAATAATTATATTCCTACTAAAAAAGTCAAAACAGACGATGTTCTACAGTTGTGGCTGAAAGAAGTCTGCCTTGGTTGGAAAAATTCAGCTGCTGCTTCCCTTCTGGTTATAACTTCAGAGCCAACACCCAACTTCTCTCCTTCTAAGTGCTCTGATCCAAAATCCTGTGGCAACTGTTGCTGCTGCACTCACTTATCCTCAAGAATACTATACTGCTGTGCATGCATAAGTCCCATACACCCTCTACAGCATCACTTATCTGGTGGTGTCAACCAGGAACATCTTCCCTTTGTCCTCTGATCAGCAGGTTTCTTGCTACGATCAATGTAAGGCACTTCACCTACTCACAGGTTTCTTAAATCAGCCCAACTGCCCAAAGAGACACATTGAGCAATCTAGCTGTATCACTAGAGGTTCCTGTGATACATTGTAAGAGGCACCTTCCAGGACCAGAAATAGAATCAACAGAAGCCAGCTAAACAAAGTACTAGTGGCTCTCTCTAAATAATTCAACCCAACCATTTCACAATACCACCGTAACAGTCGTTCACTACTTTCAACGCTGGTCACTACAACCTGTAAAGAGACATTCAGCCTTTTTCAGGCCTATTAAAGTTATGAAATTGTATTTTCCTTCACTTCAAGTTCTTACAAACAAGCTATACTGAATTTCCTATGGCTGCCAGCAAGGCCCTCTGCAACCCTTTAGCTCTACTCCTCCAGTTGATGGACTCCACACTACTGACAGTAGAAGATAGGTGGCACCTCACTTTTGCCCAGTTAGTAACAACTCACTCATCAAGTGCATGTACAGGAAGCACTGGTAATAAGTTAAATGCCCCTCAGCTGATGACACTAAGCCAGAAATATTAGGTCTGCTAGCAGCTGTGGGGAAGTAGCAATACTCTTGTCAAAGACTGGTGCTACCCCTTCAGAAGGAGTTGTTGCTGTAGAGCTTTTGTCTAGGGGAAAAAAGTTCCCAGTGCTTGACATTGACAAGTTGTCTTACCACCTTCCTTTCTTCCACTGTAAGACAGACTAGGTGAGAACATAAATTGCCTTAAATGCTTAGATCTACTTGCCATCTGCAAGAGATTAAAGTAGAGAATGAATTGCTTTGCCTTATTTCTGAACAACAGACAAGTCATCTGTGGCAAGAATACCTAATGAGAAGATTCTTTGATAGCACTGATCATACAAGAAAAGATACTGTCCACTTTGCAGAGGCACATCAGCATGACTTCTGGGCAGCTAAATTTTTGACAAGTTCTCAGGGGACAATATAAAAATTGCCTTTGGTAAGGTCTCTAAAATGGATTTCTGTTAGAATCACCTCCTCTCACCTCACCCTCTGCACAGGCAGAGCATCACACCAGCACTGTTAAGAGGATATAGGATAGGGCCAAATGTGCCATCTCATGCACTATACCTGGATAACTGACCCTCTCTCCACAGCATGGTACCAATAGGGACAGGAAGGATTTTGAAGGTTTGGTGAACATGATTCTACTTATAGTAGTTATGAAAATCTAGTTTACAAAGGATTGGGGTAGAGATTCATTTTAAGCTTCTATTTAATGAAACACATCAGTGCTGATCAGGAACACCTTGTCTGAGCACAACTATTAAGTTGTAGCCATTTCTCACAGAGGTGGATCTTGCTACATCTCTCTCACCTTTCTCCCCTTAAGAACAGATTGCTGCAATGCACTCAATACATGGCTACATTTTAAATCAATTTAGAAAATATTAAGTGGCAAAGTATCAAGCATCCAGACTTCTGTCTTCCCCAACGGCAGTAATGCAGTATTTTGGCAACAATCTCCACTGGGTGAGAAGTGCCAAGAGGGTTCCTGGGTTTGCACCCAAAGAGAGGGTTTGACTTGCACAGCACTCTTACAGGTTTGAGCCTTGGTCTGAGGGAGTATCTTTTCTTGCCACATTGTAAAAGCTGTAATTAACACTTATTTTCAAAATACATAAATAAAAGAGCATCTATTTGTGGAGCTTACTGAAGGAAGTGCTGATGAAAAAAATTCAGGACTTTATTTGAGCTCGAGTCAAAGAAAAATGAGGAGAGCTGGTTTGTGAGACATTTAAACTTTCAATCAGCTCCTCTTTGTAGCTGTTTGACTCAAAGTTTTGTTTGTCTTTCAAGGCAATACTCGGCTGATGCTCATTAAATTCAGAAAGCAGCAAGTAACTCCAGCAGCCATAAGCTTCTGCAGGAGGCAGCCACTTTAGCACTTCCCACACTAGCTATGGGTGACTAAAAGTCCTCAGAGTAAAGTTAGGGTTGGTTCTTGCTTGTTTTGGTTTTTTTTGGTTTAGTTTGGGTTGGGGTTTTTTTTTTTAAACAAAAAAAATGAAAGAACTCCAGAGAAACGTTCAAGTCTACAGAAACTTCTGGAAAATGGAAAGTAACAGATTTCCAATTTAAAATGGGCCTCATCACGTCATTCCAAGCAAAAAGACTCTGACAACTTGAAACAAAAAGCTGCAAGCGTTCTCCAGCCACCCTGCATATCACTGGCTCACCTGTTCGAATAACTTAAGGTGTTTAGCATGAATTCATTTCAGAAAATGCTAGAGCTGGTTACAGCACAAAGGTTTAAATTGTCGGCGACGGAGAACAGAGTCAATACGGACGACCAATATGATCTAGCGTTGTTCATTTATTAAGGGAACTTCTACACCTTATGTAGACTCAGAGAGCATCGCTGGCATAGCTTCATTGGTTCCCCATGAGTGACCACACATCGTACTGTTATAGATTATTGGTCAAACGACTAATACCATGAGAGGTTGTTGATGCAGGTGCGCATCCTGTTATTCCAAGATAACTCTCTGTGTTTATAGCTACCAGTGTCCTGCTTTAGTTACATGCTGCAGGCACAGCACTGTTTTGCTAAACTGCTAGCTACTTCTGCACTTATGCTGAGCATAGCCTACCACCATGTCAGGCTCTAAGCTTATACTGCCAGATTGCTCACACCGCTTATTGCTAGCATTGCCACGTTAAATGTAGGCTTTTTGTAGACAAAGACACTCTATAGGCATTCAGGATCATCTTCACATCAATCAGCCATCCAGTGGAGGGAAGAACATGGGGTGAGGGAACAGCGATAGCCAATATCCCACAGATTTGTATGGCTGTGAAGATGTGGGGAGTAGATGGGACACCAATACTGGAAAAGTCCTTTATGGTCTATCTAAAATAGCGCTTAAAGATACACCAAAATTAAAGAACTCTTGGGGCAGTAGAGGGAAACTCTTCAGCCTGTGGGGTGTTTTGCTGCAATACATGTCAAAGAACTACTTCTTATCTCTCAAGAAAGATCAGAGTAGATAAACCAGTACTGCTTTGTGACACCTACAAGGCCCTATCAAGTATTATGAGAACTTCCAAAGCCAGGATGCATGCAGGCAAGGAACATACTCCATATGCCACATGGGTTTCCACAGCTGTGCAAACAGATGAACAAGATGGTTAAAACATTGCTGAGAAATATAAAAGGTGAATCAAGTGACAATACAATAAGGTAGCATCTCCAGGAAGCAGCACAGGGAAGAAGAAATTAGCAGAATAGAGATGGAATGAGAAGAAAAGGTTTAGGTTAAAGCCCAATCTAACATACAAGGAAAAAAGCCCAAAAACCACACAGAAATAAGATGTTGGGGGCAGAGCAGAGTAATTAGTCAAATTGCCATCTGACAGGTTCCATTGGCAGGCTTCACCTTTTTGTTATTTTTCTGCTCAACAACCCTACTACTGAATGAAAATAGTTTGGCAGCATTAGAATTTAAGTACAGCAGAGAACTGTTTTATTCCTTTTCAGACTGTGAGGCATGACTTTGGGGCACTACAGCCTGAGAGACTTTTCACTGCAGCGCACGTGGTCACGAGCTGACCCTGTCAGTGAAATTCTTTCAAGTTTAGGCATGAGGAGAGCGGTTCACCCAGTGGCAGACAGAGAGCTGGACAGGGCTAGGATCAGCGACTGCCAGCCACAGAACACTCAGCAGGCTTCTGGAAGGGAGTGATCTTCCTCTCTCCAGCAAGGAGAGCAGGATGGGCGGCTTCTAGTTTCAGAAACCAATTAGGCAGAAACTGCTATCAAAGCAATAGAGAGGGCCCTACCCTAACTGGGTTGAGAAACAGGAGGTGGTATTATCTCAATATCTCAATCCTTTCGCCAGTTTCAACAGCCTCACTCATTCCTTCTTGCTGAAGTTGCCCAGGGTGCTCTTTTCCAACACTCTTCCTACACATTCACCTGGACAACAAAATACTAAACTATCACCTAAACATCACATCCTACCTAAAGAGCAGTTACTTTTATGTCATGGCTTGTGGAACGGCTACTAACAGAGCTCCCAAACTTCATTCCCTCGTGAACCAATCTTTAAAGAGCCATTACACTAACAAAAGATGCATCACACTCAAATGCCAGCAGTAGTACCATGAGTGAACAGTACACAGCAATAGAGGTTTATCAAGCTATTGTGCTTCTGGGAGATTCTACAGTACCCAAAAAACCCAGGAAAATCTAAGAAGCAACTAAAAACGTCAACAAAAAGCAGGTTTGGCACCACCGCAACATTCTTCCAGAGAGTCCAAAATGAAATATTACAAGTTTGTCCTTTAGGTTTTGCAACCAAGAGTATGTGTACAACATCAGAATTAGCCAAAGCAAGGGGAAAAAAAAAAATCATCTTCTTCACCCTCCAAATTAACAAATTCTGCATAACCAATTACAGAGCCATGACACTTGCACACAGAGCAAAGAATTCTTCACGGCAAGCATTAACCGTGGCGTTTTTCACTGCTGATCAACAAGATAATTGGCTACAGTTACCGTAAGCCCTGCTGCCTACAAGGACTTGGTGTTACTTGAAATACTATTTTCCAGCAGCTCAGGAAAGGAAAATTTAAAAAAAAAAAAAAAAATCATCAATTCCACAGTCATCAGGTGAAAAATCTGAAACTGCAAACTTCCAGACCCCTATTTTTACACAGATATTTTTGGTTGTGTTGCATGACTACCAGTTATATTACAGGATTCTTTTTGTCCCATTTGGGAAGCAATGTGCATCTGGAAGCAATACAAGAACTAGGTGAAGAACAAAAAGCTTCAAGATCATACCTTGTCTCATATACCATCAACAGCAGGTTGATAGGATCAGCAAGTGGAAAACTGGATGCTCAGCTCCCTCCTGTTGAGGGACAGGCTCAACACAAGCAGCACATATCCTTTTTGGTTGTGCAAGGAAAGCCTACAAACCAAGCAACACAGACTTGCACAAAGAATAACCTACCTGAGAATTACTTCAACGTAGAAATGCACATAGTGAAGTGGAAAGAGTGGTGGGTTAATTTCAAACCCACCAAAAGACAGAAAAACAAAGTCAGATAGCGAAAAGGATTCTTGATGCTGGCATGGCTTAAAAGAGGTAAGGCCATAGGGTTCCTACTCCAGCAGAGAGACTGAAACCCTTGTAACTTCTATCACAGAGCAATGAGAGCAGCATGCACAAGTCATCTTTCCCAACAGCCAGAGGAGAAGCAGCTGTTGGTAATCTCCCATCCTTTTGCTCAAGGCTCAGGCTTTCATACCAACTTCAAAGAAGAGAGTCTCATAAATTAAGTCTAATAAATTACACAGCAAAGAGATGAAAAATCCATTACTCACACTTTCTCCCCATCTACCTTGGAGAGAAGAGAATCTTCATACTGTTCTAGTATTTCTCCTGCCCGTTAAAACAAGGATCAGTGAGCCCTTCTCAACTATTCTATCAATCCTTTCCTCATCACTTGGATCCATTCTTCCTAGATAACTGCTGCAGTGCTCAGCCAGTAGCACCAATAGCTGCAGAGACACCAGAGCAAGAGTGACTTCATCATCTAATTTCACTGCTACTCTGGGCTTACAAATAAAAGCCAAAAGGCTGACATCAAGCAAGCCAGGTTTTGCTCCCTGTGATGACTCGGAAAAGACCTGCACCAAGATGGAGGTACTAAAGACGTCTCAGAGATTCAGAAGATACCGATCCATCAATTTTCCCCTACCTCACAATGAGTCTTTTATCCCAGCTTTCACTCAAAAGGGCTCAGAATACAAGTAAGTATTAGTCTGTAAAAATACAGCAAAATAAAAGAGCAAAGCAAACTCTCTGGTCACCACACAAGTGCTTTTTGACTATTTTTTTCCTAGCACTCAACATGGTCATAGATAACTTGCTACATCATGCCGTAAGATCACAGCAAAACTCCTGAGAACCAGAAAAATACAGAGCCTTATGACACCTAGGATTTTTCCCCTTACAAAACAAAAAAAAAAGTAGTAAACTTCCTGGACTGTCTTACATGGATGGATCAACTGAAAATACAAGCTGCATTTCCCACAGAGTCCTCTTATGTGGTTCTCTTGCTTTGTTCTGACATTTTTTTTTCCAGACAGCAGAAGGACCAGGAGCACATGACTAGAGCGACTGTGGGGGTTATCACAAGTGCATGTGCTTTATGCTACGGCCTTTGTTTCTCCCTCAGCATTATACACTTGGGATTGAATCATATTTGCAAACTTGTTAGTCTGCATCAGTTAGCACCTTCTTCACAGGCAAGCATCTGTCTAGTCTTTGACCTCAAATAAATGGGAAAGAAGCATCAATGACCTTTCAAGAATCAAGCTGTAGAGCTCCAGGAAGACAAATGCAGTTGCTGAGAATGACCGGTCTCGGTCCCACTTAGTTCAGCCAGCCACCTGCAGAAACTGATCACAAGGCCCAATTCCTATTCCACAAGCACATAAAGTAAATCAATACACTAAAATGGAGTCACCCACAGTTTATTTTCTCCACACAAATCAAGAAGAATAAATGCTAATGCTGAACCTGATCAAACACACAGTCTTATGCTACCAACGTGGGTTAACTGCACCCATGTTTTTTGAAGTGCTGCAGGCACGCTGATCATGCAGATACAAGGTAAGACTACAGACCCCGAGCCAAACACTCTCTTCAAGGCTTCAACCGCAGTGGAAGACATTTCAGGGCAGAAAAAAACCGTCACAATTGCTCATCTATCAAAAAGCTCACAATCTTGCACCCCTTTGGCACGAAATGCATAAACCAATGTGATATGTGTGCACACGCAAAGCCATGTCAGGTGTGGCTGTACCCAAGTATCAAACAGATCAATCGAATGGTAACGTGTATCAAGCATTCCTGGCCCCCAAAAAGATGCCACCCTGCACTTCCATAAGGTAAAGATCTCTGAAAACTACGCTATTAATGTCAGTCTGGGAGAACAATTAAGTTGGTTATACGAACATATTTAAACCAGGAGTTCAAAAAATTCCCTGTGATAAGCATACAGGCAATACTTGGCAACACAGAACAGGGCCTTTTCCCAACTGAACAGTACATCTGTCCAGATTAAAGCCATATTTTTAATTCACATAAAATCAGCTAATCCCACAAGCTAGAATTACAAAGGATGGACACATACTAAAGCACAATCTCCAGCATGCCCGTGCAGAATAAAACACAGGCCTCATTCTTCAAAAATATTCCTCTGAGCAGAAAAAAAATTGGAAAAAGGCTGGGGAAAAAAAAAACTCCCCCATAGGTTTGCGTGTTAAAAAAAATAGAGGGGAAAAATGAAAAGAAAAGGAAAATAAATCCATAACTCTTTTCTTATCCCTTTATTGAGCATTTTGCCAGAGCCTGGTGGATATTAGAGACACCTTTTGTAAGCTCCCCTCCCCCTCCTTTTTCTTCCCCCCCCCCCCCCTTTCTTTTTTTTCTTTAATGGGCTGGACTAATAGGTGCTCACACCCGATCTACGGGTGCATGGAAAAAAAAATATCTTCCAAGCTCTCTCCCCTTCAAAGCTCGGAGTGCTTAAAAAAAAACAAAACCAACCAAAAAACACATAATAAACGTGAATGTCACGGTCGTATCCGTGTGCCCGCAAATCGTTTCCTTCTTTCAGAGAGGAAAATAAAAAGGAAATATAGGGCTATGGAGTGCCCAACCCGTTTCACAAAGGGGGGCGGGGGGGGGGAGCTGCTTTTTAATTAGCCAGAGGCCGTTTAAAACGCTAGCAGCTATCGGAGGCAAAAGAAGAGGGCAAACCAACGGGCGTTTTTTGTCCAACAGGCCCCAAACGAAGCTGCGGCGTGCGCCTATTCAAGGTTAATGGGGGGGAAGGGGAGAGAAAGCGATCTGCTTCAGCCGGGGCTGAGGCCTCTCGCTCGCTCGGCCGCCGGCCGGGCTCTCAGTAAAGGGACGAAGGGGTAAAAGCCCCGGTAACGCCAGACAGACACCCACGCCCCGGCCCCGCGCAGGGCGGTTGGATACTCACGGCTAACTTTCATGCTGCCGAAGGCCGAGGGCTGCTGCACCGGCTTGCAGCTCTCCGCGAAGGAGGTGGTCCTGGGCCGCCCGGACATGGTCTCTTGCTCCTGTTCTGCCCCGATCACCTCTCTCTTCCTGCCTTCCCCCTCCGCCTCGCCCCGGCGGGCCCGCCTGTCGCTCCCTCGCTCGCTCAGCTGGAGGAGACGGGCGGGACGCGCTACATGAAACGCTGGGTTCCCCCCTTCCCCCCACCCCCCTCGGGGAAGCCCCCTCCCCTCTCGGTCTCTGTCGCTCTCTTCGCCCGGTTTCTTCCTCGCCCTCCTCCTCACGCCGCCCGTTTCTCACAAAACCATCCTTCCCGGCAGCGCCGGTGGGTCCGAGAGCCGCCTCCACCCAGTCCGCAGCCCCCCCCCCGGCGCCGCTCCCGCTCCTGCTGTCGGCCGCGAGCGAGGGGGGTTGGCTAGGCCTCACTGCCCCCACCCTGGGCGCCAGTCACATGGGGCGGAGGCTCACGGTCCGGCTCCTGTGCTCCCTTCGCTGGGTTTCTCTTTCTCTCTCTCCTTTTTTTCCCCTCCTTTCTTCTTTTTCTTCCTCCTCTTTCTTTCTCCTCCCCTCTCCTTCCCCCTCTCCTCTGAGGGAGGCGGCAGGGAGCGGGACTATTTTTTTCTTTCCCCGGGCGGAGTGATCTCAAGGCTCCCGGATCCGCCGACAGGAGGTGATGCGGTTGCTCGCAAGGGGATCCGGCAGGTGCGGTGTGATCCGCGGCGGGCGGAGTAGGGGTGAAACGGCCCGGGTGGCCTCGGTCGCTCGCTAAGGCAGATTCTCAGTACGGCGCTGAGGCGGTGGCTCCGGCGCGGCTCCTCATTGCGCCCGCAGGGGCAGCTGGCGGTGGCTCAGGCTGGGGACGCTGCACTGCGGGCGGCGGCCGGCGGCGCAGGCCATGACGACGGCGACGGCGGTTCCCCGGCTCCTCCTCAGCCGGCTTCAGGGCGCTGGCCGCGGCAGTTGTTGCTGCTGCTGCCCTGGACGTTCAAGGCACATGGGACTCGCCCGCCTAGTTGAAACCTACTGCCGCTCCCTCCCCGCGCCGGCTGCTTCCTGCCAGCCCCCCTCCCCTTTTCTTCCGATCAGTCCCTTTGTCCCCGCTGCTGCCTCCGCTGCGTGCCGGGCTCCTGCTGCTGTGCTCTGCGTGTGCGCCAATGCCGCGCAGACGCCTATGCCCGTCGCTGCCCTACGCTGCGAAATGGCCCTAAGCACCTTCTGTGAATACCTAGCCGAAGAGTCTAACACACTCGCTAACCCCCAGGCCGAGGCCCTTACGGAAATACCCGAGCTTCCTCGGGACCAATCCCGAGGTCGTTACGGAAATGACTCTAGCAGGTCATAACCAATCACGAAGCTATTATGGGCGCAGCCGAGTCTCTCCGAAGTGAAACTGAGCCCCAATCGGAAAAGGCTGCCGCCGCCCTAGCAGCGCGTTCAGGGAGCCAATAGGAAGGAGCCTCTTCTTCCGGTTATTGCTGAGTCGACCCGAAGAAAGCCGAAGCAGGAGAACCAATCAAGGGGCGCGCCGTCTCTGTCACACAGCCCTGGGATGGCTTCAAGCAGCAGCCCGAGGCAGAGCGCGGACGCAGGTTGGCGATTGGCTTCCCTAGCGGAGCGCTGCGATTGGCTCGCGGCGATGAGGCGGCCCGGGGACGCCATCCAGCTCTGCGGCACAGACCAATCCGCGAGGCCCCAGGCAGCACCCGTTCCCGTTGGGGCACGGCTGCTCACCTTTATGACCTCACCGTGCGCAGGGCGGAGCCGGGGGGGGGGTGGGATGCGGAGGGGTGCGCATGCTTGCTGCGGAGCGAGGGGAGGGCCTCAGGGGCCACCGCCCTGTACCCTCGCGGTCGCCGTTGTAGCTTAGGGGGGATAGCAGCTGCCTCTCGACCCTGCCAGCCCCCTAGGGGCGGCTCCGAGCCCTATCCCCCCGGGATCGCACTGCGTGGCGTTGCTTGGTGAAAGGAAGGCCTGCGATTAGCGGGGTTGTGTCTGAAAGATCAGGGAATGAGGCTCTGTGGGTCTGCCCTCAATCCCTTGTCGAGCCGTGAAAGACAATAACTTTGAACCAGCCTTTGCTACCACCGCGCAGTGTTGTCATTTTATAGGCTGGTGGAAGAAGTCCTTGGCTGTGGGAAAGGGTTTGCAGTGTGGTGAGCTGATTTCTTAAATAAAGAGGAACAGCGTGCTTGAAGTCACAGAGGGGGTACATGATGTGATGCTGAGCCTGTTCCGCACAAACTGGGTTGAGCGATGGAACTGAGTGTTCTGCCTATGTGCAGCACTGGTGAGGCCACACCTTGAGTATTGGCATAGCTCTGTGGCCCTCACAACAGAAAAGACATTGAGGTGCTGGAGCACGTCCAGAGAAAAGCAACGAAGCTGGTGAAAAATTTGGAGAGCAGGTCTTGTGAGGAGCAGCTGAGGGGACTGGGGCTGTTTAGTCTCAAGAAAACGAGGCTGAGGGGTGAACTTCTTGCTTTCTACAGCTTCCCAGCAGGAGGTTATAGCAAGGTAGGGGTTGGTGTCTTCTCCCTAGTAACAAGTGATAGGTGTGAAGTGGTGCCAGGGGAGGTTTAGATTGGACAAAAGTAGATCTCTCTTCACCAAGAAGGTTGTCAAGCGTTGGGACAGGCTGCCCAGGGAAGTGGTGGAGCCACCATTCCTGGAGGTGTTCAGAAGATGCAAAGATGTGATGCTGAGGGCTATGTTTTAGCACAGAATTGGTGGAGTTACATGATGGTTGAACTCAACAATCTTAAAGGTCTTTTCCAACCAGAACTTTCCAACCAAAAATTCTGATGGTGAAATAAGATCAAGACTCCTCAGAAGTTCTTCCAGTTCAGCTGTTACCAGCAAGACCTTCTTACAGTTTGTATTAGAGCCACTAAACTGGCAGTCGTGTCCAGCTCTCACTGCCACCATGAATGGACTGAGCTTAGCCCTGAGCTGGTGTACCAAGCTCTGTTCTGGACGAGCCTGTACCTCAGGGCTCTGCAGCAGCCCTGAGGACATTGGTTCCCAGCCCTAGCAAAGCAGGCGCTGGAGGACTGCTCCCCGCTCTGACCTCAGTAAAATCACTTGGCAGACCCCAGCAAAAATTGAGCACTGCTTGCTTATGCCATTAAAATAAAAGTGTTCTTGCCAGAATAGTTTATACCACAAACAAAATAACTTGGACTAGCAGGAGCATTTTTTTGCTAGTGTTAGAATCGAACTGAGCTGCTGTTTTCTTTTCAAGACATCAAAATACTGCCAAATTCACTACTTTTTTTTTTCTTTCTTCTTTTTTTCCAGCCATGTTCTGAGCAACATTGCTATGTGAGCAAACAAAGACCTGGCCAAAGGCAGTTGAAATGTATTCTTTACAGGAGCTCTTTTCCAAAGCAGAAAATAAACCCAGTCTCTCAAAATGGTCCTGTTCAGCAATTTGCTTGCCCCAGGGTGCTTGGTTTGCTGGAAACTTTTATCCTGTTTTATAAATGATTAATGGGTTTACCTACTACAAAGGACTTGGGATTGTTTAAGGTTTGATTCCTCATGCACTGCCTGTGCAGCTTTGTATAGCTGGAAAGCTGACAGTTGAGAGTGGTGTGCCCTCACAAGGACTAAAAGAGGAGTGGTGCTGTAACCACCCCAAAGCTCCCTGCTCTGAGACACCAGTGTACTGAACATAGCTGACACAGCCTCAATAAACCATGAAAACGACATTTTCTCTTCTGTTTTGGTAGAGATGTTGAGCCTAGCCATGATTATTAGTCAAAATTAGGGCTACAGGTTGAATTAGTTCTCTAAAAGAGTGACCTTATATGAAAGGACAAAGGAAACATACAACTATGTGGTGCCCAGCTCTCTATTACCTGAAATACATCACAGGGCACACATGAGCTCAAAATAGGGGTTTTGTGGCCATGAGCACCAAAATGCCAATGCAAATAGCATTTCCTTATTTTCTGACAAAGTTCTTTCAGAAGACTACACAAACAGGAGAACAAATTTAAGAGAAACAGCTGAGCTTTGTTACTTGGAGAAGTTGGTGGTCCGAAAAACAGCAGGTGGGGTGGGATGAGCTCTTTGCTGTAGCATTTGCTGTTACACATCCTTGCAGTAAATAAAAATCAGACCAATGCATAATTTACACTGAGTGTGTCTGTTTGAAAAGTGTCCCTTAAAGCTTTTATAACAAGTCTATAACCTGATACAATCATAGAATCATAGAAGGGTTTGGGTTGGAAGGGACCTCATAGATCATCTAGTTCCACACTCCCTGCCGTGGGCAGGGACACCTCCCACTACTCCAAGTTTCTCAAGGCCCGGTCCAACTTGGCCTTGAATCCAGTGTGAATCTACCCTTTTCCAACTTAAAGCCATAATAATAAAAATGGGAAAGCAACTTCACTTACAGAGAACAAGGCTGCCTCAGGAAAAGAACTTGTCCCCCTGTTTAGCCCTTCCTGAAACATCACCCAGTTTCCTCTTCAGTACACAAGCAATCCAAATCAAGCTCGACCCTCTCAGTTACTGCTGACTCCCATTTCTGAAGGTCAATCCTCATCATCCACTTGGGGAATGCTCTATTTCCTATTAGGCAATCCTGCTCACATTTCCAAGTAATAGTTCACCAACAAACTCTCCATAGTCTGTCCATTCAAGTCAGAGCATCTTCTCATCTAGCAGGAAACCACACAAGTATGCTTGAGGAAGATGCTTATGGAACTGGAGGGACGGGAAACTATAAAGCATCTCTGATTTCTGTCTTTCCTTATCTAATATTACTCTCAGAAAGTCCCTAAATACACAATAAAGGCAGTTAAGCTTTCACCATCCATTTCAATAATGGACTGACAAGTTAATTTGGGAGCTGTGCCAGGGGAAGTTTAGGCTGGAGGTGAGAAAGTTCTTCACTGAGAGAGTTCTTGGCCATTGGAATGTGCTGCCCAGGGAGGTGGTGGAGTCACCATCCCTGGAGGTGTTCAAGAGGGGATTGGACATGGCACTGGGTGCCATGGTTTAGTCATGGGGTCTGTGGTGACAGGTTGGACTTGATGATCTTTGAGGTCTCTTCCAACCTTGGTGATTCTGTGATTCTGAGAGCCATGAGTGAGCTAGTTGCTTTTTTAGCCTGAAAGAGTCTCTTCTGACAACATTGCAAAGTTTGTGTTTATTTTTGGCCCCTTGGCTGGCAAAGTGACCTCCCTCTAAAAATCTGCAAATATAAATAGAATTGATGTTTTAGTGATCAGTTTCCACAAGCAAGCACAATCCAGTGTCTCAGCCATTAATATTGGTCCAAATCTGGATGCTAGGAGCCGATTTACAGCTGCTGCGTTTCTGTACCATCCAGGTTCCCAGAAGGGCTGCCTGAAAATACCAAGCATCTGATAGCAATTACTGAAGTGTTATCTCTCTCAGATGCCATAAGGTGGCAGTGAGTTGGAAATTAGACACTCTTTATGGGTAGAACAAAGCTTTAAGAAGCTCAGTACAACAGGAGGGGAGGCTTTTCCTGTTTGTCTGTTTACATTGCATGTATCACCGTAAACTTCACATCCAGTCACCTTATTGGACACTGAAGAGGTCAGTTCCAGCATGCACCACCAGACATGTTCCTGCACAGGCAACTCCTGCCTCTTAGAATAGACTGGAATTAACCAGGTTGGAAAAGACCTTCAAGATCAGCAAGTCCAACCTATCACCCAACACGATCTAATCAACTAAACCATGGCACCAAGCACCTCATCCTGTGGCTTCCTAAACACCTCCAGTGATAGTGAATCCACCACCTCCCTGGGCAGCTCATTCCAATGGCAAATCATTCTTTCTGGGAAGAATTTCTTCCTAACATCCAGCCTAAACCTTCCCTGGTGCAGCTTGAGACTGTGTCCTCTTGTTCTGGTGCTGGTTGCCTGGGAGAAGAGACCAACCCCCACCTGGCTACAACCTCCCTTCAGGGAGTTGTAGACAGCAAGAAGGTCTCCTCTGAGCCTCCTCTTCTCCAGGGTAGGCAAACCCAACTGCCTCAGCCTCTCCTCATAGGGCTTGTGCTCCAAACCCCTCCCCAGCTTTGTATTTTGGGATGATCAGCAGGAAGATTTTCTGTTTGCTTACCTTGCAGCTCTTGCTGGGTCATTCCACCAGATGCCACGGTGAGAGGACTGCCTCCACTCTCCTGGTGAGGGTGCAACCATTCAAGGCTGTTTTCAGCTAGTGAAATCAAAATTCAACTAGGGAATCCAAATGATACTAATGGATGTACCAATCTGGCATCTAATTCCCTAATATTGCCAAGGGAATTATCCACAGAACAATCTAGTGGGGTATTGTAATGGCTTGTCTCTTTGTTTGATTGGCACGGGCAAACTCAATGGTCAGGGTTGAACTTTAACTTCTCTTTTTCCAGTGGAAAAAGCAGAGATTGTAACAGCCACAGATCTACTGACTGCCCAGGTGTTAATGATTAGACAATAGATCCTGAAAAGTGGGCTTTCATTTTTGCCCCAGAACAAAATCCAAAGGAATCTCTGTTTAGAACACACACCAGTCACGTTCGTTTTATTCTGGGGAGGACAGAAGTTTTTAATCCTGAGAATCCCAGCCTTTTGCAATGATTTCCTGCCACCAAATATGTCATCACCAAGAATTGCTTCAGAGAACAGCTCATGTTTTGCCCATCTGAATGTGCGTGGGTGCACCTAGGCCTCGCAAGACTCCGGGTAAGCTTGCCAAAACCGATAGAGCCAAGTGGCCTGAACAGTTCAGTGTAACAGGACCTACAGATGACTTCCATTTCCCAATTCCACAGCGCAGTCGAACAAGCAGAGGTGCCAAACACAGGTTCACGGCAGCATTGCGACACACGGAGCGCGTCAGTGACTCACCGAGCAGGCAAACACGTTCTTCTCTGGAAGCCCTTCCTGCTGATGGTCTGCACAGGTTTTAGGCTGGTCTTATCCACTGGCTTTTGAAAGGAGCAGCAGCTTTCTCACTGTGCTGGGAGAACATCTTGTTCATTTGGACTGTTTCCCTTGCTCCAGCATTTGTCTGACCACACCTTCATCATAAATAACCCTGGAAAACCACAGTGGCCAGAGCCAGAACAGCTCTGTCACTCTAATGAGCCTTTCACAAGTCTTCCAGGCATTTGTTTTCTGGAAAGCAAAAAAAAACCCTTTCCTCACAAGTTTGAAAGTGTTTAGATCTAGAAAACTATGGGGCTCTTCTGTGTCTTTCATCTCCCTCACATTAAATTCAGTCAAACAGCCCAAGACTGGCATCAATTTGCTTTCTACTTGTATTTTCCCATGCTGTCAGCAGGTCTGACTTTTTTTTGTGAAGGGGATACCAGGGAGCAGATGGGTCAGTCTTACAGCAGGAAGTTACAATGATCCCATTACCTACAGTTTCCAGTGTCTCTATTAGTACTGGTGGGAGGGCCCATGAATGTACCATGCTTACTATTTCTCTGCCTCCCCAGTCAACAGGCTGTTGAGGAGCCTTTCAAAATAAAGGGAGTTAAAGCCAGCCTGATCCTTGAGGCCTTCAGTCCATCCAAGAAAATCTTGTATCACAGTATCACAGTATCGCCAAGGTTGGAAGAGACCTTGAAGATCATCGAGTCCAACCTGTCACCACAGACCCCATGACTAGACCATGGCACCAAGTGCCACGTCCAATCCCCTCTTGAACACCTCCAGGGACGGCGACTCCACCACCTCCCCAGGCAGCACATTCCAATGGCGAATCACTCTCTCGGTGAAGAGCTTTCTCCTCACCTTGAGCCTAAATTTCCCCTGGTGCAGCTTGAGACTGTGTCCCCTTGTTCTGGTGCTGGTTGCTAGAGAGAAGAGGCCAACCCCTTCCTGGCTACAACCACCCTTCAGGTAGTTGTAGAGAGCAATGAGGTCACCCCTGAGCCCCTGAGGGCTAGGGAGACTTAACTTGAGATAGGGGATTAGGACTACTCTGTAGATGGATCTTGGTAGGCATATGGGAGAGGCATGGGCAGGGGAGAAGACTCAGGCTGGCTTTCCAAGCCATCACAGTGATGTAGAAGTCATACAGGGAGCCAAGTACAACAGCCAACAAAGGAGAATTTTTCTCTGCTTCCTCCTTCAGACAGCTGGGGGATGTTGCACCAGGGTGATGAGATTTACTAAGCCTTCTCACAAATGCAGGAAGAGGACTTGCTGGTTCCTATTGAAATAGTTTTTGGAAAGAAAACGTTGTGCACAGTGCAGGGTGCCAAAAGAGGAGAAAAGGCAGTTGGGAATAGATGTCTGCATCACCAAAGCAGCAAAAAAGCAGCAATGTGCCTGCCTGGAATGCTGTCCTCACTGCAAGGTCTCCCTGTAGACTGAGGTTTCCATCCTTGTCTGCAGTAAAATGCTCAACTAGCTCTTGCTGTCACAGCTGCTTTTTCACCCTGGGTGAAAATAACTGCATGGATCTGGGTCTCCCTGGAACAACCAGCTCCCTTGGGCAGAAAGGGGATGATAGCGCTTGGTGAGTTAGAGCCAGTCCTGATATCCACAAGGCAAGCTGTGAGGAGCATAATACACTCATGTCTTCAGAGAGGAACAATTGATCTGAGATATACAACATACAGCAGAATGGTTGAATGGAGCTAAGAAACTTAGACCATTCTACATACAACCAGCCACAGCAGCGAACTTGCACCGGTGTTGTACGTCTTGCATATTAACTGGGGGTCTTTAGCTTGCAGCCCAGAAGTAAAGGTGGTGATTCCCCTCAGAACCTGGCAGAAAATGCACAGTTAATTATGAAGTGGCCAAAAATGTAACAGTGTTTTCATTTTGTTCATTGAATTTTTGCCAGGCACACTAATTGATTTAATGATCCCTGTCCCTGGCTACTCACTAATCACCATCACACAGTCATTCCTTCATCTTTGGCTTGAAAATGGTTACTAATTGTTGCCTGCATCTTGCATGGTGCAGCTGCTGTTGACAGCTGTCATTGCCCTGAGATGGGGAGACAGCTATTTGGGAAAGGAGAGCTCCCTCTCAACTCCCAAAACCATCTGGGAAAATGGGGCACTGAAACTGAGTTATCCAATATAAAAAGGTAACAAATATGTGGACAGGGTAGAGGGCCTGTAAGCACAAAGCTTAAGAGTAGGCACAAGAATCAGAATAAAAAAGACTCACTGCTGTGTCTTTAAAATGGGAGTCCTTGTTGCTTCCCATTAAAAAAATGCTTCCCCCCCACCCCCCAGCCTAATTCCCTGTGGACTGCTTGAGATGGCAAAATCTTTTACTCTCTGCACAACAGAGTACACCTCCAAATTCAATCAAACTAACAGGATATGTTGCTTGTGCTTCAGCCTACTAGTTGTAATTCTAAAGCCTTTTCAGAAGGCAGGATTCAGGACCAGGCAGCAAGACCTAACTGGAGACAAGAAACCAGTAGCATGAAAGCACCAAAAAGCCTTGGAAATCAATGGAAACAATGACTTTCCTTATAAATAAATAAATAAAGCTTTTCCAGACTCTCATTTCCTCCTGAACACTTTGTGACTGTAATTGTTGCAAGCAAGGTATTTTTTTCCCCCTCCTTGTTTATTTTGTGTATTGAACTGCACTGAGCTTACAGTCCATTGTTTTGCTAACGGTCAGCAAAGCTTATCTCCCCATCTCACCCAGCTCACATGCTGCTCTGCAAGATTTGGATGAGCACTCCTCTCAGGCCCTGTGAGAGGCCACAAGCCGACAGCAAGAGCAAAGCTGAACTCAGCAGCCAACAAGAAGCAGGCATGTGAGGACCCAGAAAGGAAACGGGGGGACCTTAAACACGGTTAGTGTGGTCATTCCAAATGACCCCTGAGAAAAGAGCCTGCAAGCAGAAAGAGCCTGGTAGGCCTAACAATGCCTTTTAACCAGAAAGGAGTCATTTCAGGACATCTGTCTTTAGGGAACTACTACATTTATTTCTTTTTAATGGACTGGATTTAAGCCATATCAAGCTGACGAGGCCATTCAGAGTTCAAAAGGATATTCTCTTTGCTTCACAGCCCAGGAGCAAGGGGACAATGCAATTAATGGGAAAGGTGGCCCTTTCAACAGCAGTAGAAGGAAGTGGGTTTAAATTAAGCAGTTATTACAGATGGTGAGTACTTAAAGTAGAATTCGTTTCTGGTCATTGGAAGGTGAGAGTCTTCTCCAGGAGATGATTCTTCGGTGGGGTTGCTCTTGAACTTCACCTAGAGGATCCCTTTCTTTTCCCCACACCTATGGAAGGACCCCAGAAAGACCTGCCTAGTAAGTGGATTCTGAGGGAAGAAGCCTCCCACTAGGTGACAGGAAGATAGTTATATTTCTGAATGGAGTCTGAAAAGTCACTGCTTCAGGATATTATTCATTGATGATCTGGGTGAGGGCATTGAGTCCATCAGTAAATGTGCAGATGACACCGAGCTGGGGGCAGCTGTTGATCTGTTAGAGGGTAGAAGGGCTCTGCAGAGGGACCTTGCCAGGCTGGGCAGATGGGCAGAATCCAAGGGCATAAGATTGAACACATCTAAGTGCCAGGTTCTACACATTGGCCACAACAACCCCATGCAGTGCTACAGGCTGGGGTCAGAGTGGCTGGAGAGTGGCCAGGCAGAGAGGGACCTGGGGGTACTGGTTGATGGTAGGCTGAACATGAGCCTGCAGTGTGCCCAGGGGGCCAAGAAGGCCAATGGCATCCTGGCCTGCATCAGGAACAGTGTGGCCAGCAGGAGCAGGGAGGTCATTGTGCCCTGTACTCAGCACTGGTGAGGCCAAACCTTTAGTCCTGTGTCCAGTTCTGGGCTCCTCAGTTTGGGAAGGACATTGAGACAGTATCACAGTATCACAGTATAACCAAGGTTGGAAGAGACCCCAAGGATCATCAAGTCCAACCTGTCCCAACAGACCTCACAACTAGACCATGGCACCAAGTGCCACGTCCAATCTCCCCTTGAACACCTCCAGGGACGGCGACTCCACCACCTCCCTGGGCAGCACATTCCAATGACGAATGACTCGCTCAGTGAAGAACTTCCTCCTCACCTCGAGTCTAAACCTCCCCTGGCACAGCTTGAGACTGTGTCCCCTTGTTCTGGTGCTGGTTGCCTGGGAGAAGAGACCAACCCCCTCCTGTCTACAACCACCTTTCAGGTAGTTGTAGAGGGCAATGAGGTCACCTCTGATCCTTCTCTTCTCCAGGCTAAACAATCCCAGCTCCCTCAGCCTCTCCTCATAGGGCTTGTGCTCAAGGCCTCTCACCAGCCTTGTTGCCCTTTTCTGGACACGTTCAAGTATCTCGATGTCCTTCTTAAACTGAGGGGCCCAGAACTGGACACAGTACTCAAGGTGTGGCCTAACCAATGCAGAGTACAGGGGCAGAATGACCTCCCTGCTCCTGCTGGCCACACTATTCCCAATACAGGCCAGGATGCCATTGGCCTTCTTGGCCACCTGGGCACACTGTTGGCTCATGTTTAGGTGGGTGTCAATCAGCACCCCCAGGTCCCTCTCTGTTTGGCAGCTCTCCAGCCACTCTGACCCCAGCCTGTAGCTCTGCATGGGGTTGCCGTGGCCAAAGTGCAGCACCCGGCACTTGGACTTATTAAATGCCATCCCATTGGACTCTGCCCATCTGTCCAGTCGGTCGAGGTCCCTCTGCAGAGCCTTTCTACCCTCTAACTGACTAACATCTGTTCCCAGATGAATATGTCCAGAATATGTCCAGAGAAGGGCAATGAGGCTGGGGAGAGGCCTTGAGCACAGCTCTGTGAGGAGAGACTGAGGGAGCTGGGGTTGCTTAGCCTGGAGAAGAGGAGGCTCAGGGGAGACCTTCTTGCTCTCTACAACTCCCTGAAGGGAGGTTGTAGCCAGGTGGGGGTTGGCCTCTTCTCCCAGGCAAGCAGCACCAGAACAAGAGGACACAGTCTCAAGCTGTGCCAGGGGAGGTTTAGGCTGGATGTTAGGAAGAAATTCTACACAGAGAGAGCAACTGGCCATTGGAATGTGCTGCCCAGGGAGGTGGTGGAGTCACCATCATTGGGGATGTTTAGGAGGAGACTTGATGGGGTCCTTGGTGCCATGGTTTAGTTGATTAGATGGTGTTGGATGATGAGTTGGACACAATGATCTCAAAGGTCTCTTCCAACCTGGTCTATTCTATTCTACTGATGGGAAGTACCTGGATAACACTGACCCCAGAAGCAGGCAATACTAAAACTCCTTTCCCCCTCTGCCTCCCCCCCAGTAAGGGGTATGAAACTTACTGTCTGGATTCAAATCACTAAGTGTGGAAATATAGGAAGTTTTATAAAACACTCTGAAACATCTTGCCCTGACCACAATCAGGAACAAGATACTGGACTACTGAAGCTGAACTGCTTAATAATCAAAGATCATCTCCTTGAAGGTAGATTGGTTCATCCTGACAAGAAGAGAATCAAACCAAGGTGCAAGAGGCATGTGTGGATGAAAAAGGAGCTCCTCATTAAACTGACATAAAACTGACATGTACAGAAGGTATCACAGTGTCACCAAGGTTGGAAGAGACTTCAAAGATCATCGAGTCCAACCTGTCACCACAGACCTCATGACTAGACCATGGCACCAAGTGCCACGTCCAATCCCCTCTTGAACACCTCCAGGGATGGTGACTCCACCACCTCCCTGGGCAGCACATTCCAATGGCTAACAACTCTCTCAGTGAAGAACTTGCTCCTCACCTCCAGCCTAACTTCCCCTGGTGCAGCTTGAGACTGTGTCCTCTTGGTTTGGTGCTGGTTGCTAGAGAGAAGAGACCAACCCCTTCCTGGCTACAACCTCCCTTCAAGTAGTTGTAGAGAGCAATGAGGTCGCCCCTTAGCCTCATCCTCTCCAGACTAAACAATCCCAGCTCCCTCAGCCTCTCTTCATAGGGCTTGTGCTCAAGATGGAAGTAGGTGACCTAGGGGGAAGCCTTCCTGCTGAGAGTGTCCTTCAGCAGCCTGAGGCCTCTGTGTGAGGGCCCAAAAGTGAATGAGGGAGATGGCTAATGTCATCCAAGGCCACTCTTTAAAAGATCATGGTGATCAGGAGAAGTTCCTGAGACCTGGAAGAAAGCAAATGTCACTTCTGTCTTCAAAAGGGCAACAAGAAGGATCTGATAGACTGCAGTCTGGTCACCCTCACCTCAATCCCTGCAAAGACAGTGGGGCAAGAAAACATGGAAATCATTTCCAGACATGTGAAGAGCAAGGAGTTGATGGAGCATAGTCAGCATGGATTTACAAAGGGGAAATCAAGCATAACCAACCTTACAGCCTTTCACAGCAAGAGGACTGGCTTAGGGAGTGTGCAGAGAGCAATGGATGCTGTTTGCCTTGACTTCAGCAAGGGTTTTGACCCTGTATCCTATAACAGCCCTGTAGATAAGCTGACAAAGTATGGGTTACATAAATTGACAGTGAGGTAGATCCAAAATGGCTGAATGGCCAGACCCAGAGGGTCATAGCAGTGGCACAAAGTCCAGCTAGAGGCCAGTCATTAGTAGTATATCCTCTTACTAGGTCTCAGACTGTTTAACATATTCATTAACGATCTGGATGATGGGGCAGAGTACACCTTTGGTGAATTTAGAGATTATACAAAGCTGTGAGGGGCTGAGACACCAGATGGTGTGCTGCCATCCAGAGTGACCTGCACATGCTGGGGAATTGGGCAGAGAGGAATCACATGAAATTCAGCAAAAGGAAATGCAAAGTCCTGCACCTGGGGAGGAATGCATGCACCTGCAGAGAAGGATGTGAGGGGTTCTCTTGGACAGCAAGTTGGCCATGAGTCATCAGGGTGCTCTTGCAGCAAAGACAGCCAGCAACATCCTGGGCAGAGTTAGGGAAAAGTATTGCCAGTAAGCCAAGAGAAGTGATCTTTCCCTTCTACTCAGCAGTGGTGGAGCCACACCTGGAGTCCTGTGCTGAGTTCTTGGCTCCCCAATACAAAAAAAGGCAGAGACTTACTGGAGTGAGTCCAGCAAAGGGCCACAAAGGCGATTAAGGAACTGGATCATCTCTCATGTGAGGCAAGACAAAAAGAGCTTTGGACTGTTCAGGCTAGAGAAGAAAAGGCTCAGAGGGAATTTCATCAGTGTGTATAAACACCTGGTGGGAGGGAGAAGACTGCCCACTGATAGGACAATACAATACAATACAATACAATACACCAGGTTGGAAGAGACCTTCAAGATCATCGCGTCCAACCCATCAACCAATCCAACCCACCTCAATACAATACAGTACAATACAATACAACCCACCTAAACAACTAAACAACTAAACCGTGGCACCAAGCACCCCATCAAGCCTCTTCTTGAACACCTCCAATGAAGGTGACTCCACCACCTCCACGGGCAGCCGATTCCAATAGGCAATCACTCTCTCGGTATAGAACTTCTTCCTAACATCCAGTCTAAACCTGCCCTGGCACAGCCTGAGACTGTGTCCTCTTGCTCTGGTACTGGCTGCCTGGGAGAAGAGACCAACCTCTGCCTGGCTACAACCTCCCTTCAGGTAGTTGCAGAGAGCAATAAGGTCACCCCTCAGTCTCCTCCTCTCCAGGCTAAGCAACCCCAGCTCCCTCAGCCTCTCCTCATAGGGCTTGTGTTCCAAACCCCTCCCCAGCTTTGTTGCCCTTCTCTGGACACGCTCCAGCAAGACAACATCCTTCCTAAACTGAGGGGCCAGAGAAGTACAAGAAGCAGTAGACGTTGTTTGAAACACATGGAACTACACCGGGACACAAGAAAACACTTTTGTGTTACTGTAGAGGTGATCAAAGAGAGGAGCAGGTTAACCAAAGAGGTTATGGAGTCTTCATCTCTGGAACTACACAAAACCTGTCTGGACATGGTCCTGGGTAACAGGCTCTAACTGACCTGCCACGAGTAAGGAGGATTGGATTAGATGGTCTGCAGAGGTCCCTTCCATCCATCATAACCCTGTGATGATTCTGTGATCCACCCCAGCAGTTTCTGGTGTTCTCTATGCTGTCAGTTCTTATGCATTTTACTGACCTCTCTCTGAGGTAATTATAGTTGTTACTGGTGTAATTAATTGCACTGAATGTATGTACCTCTGAGGATGAGGTGGTTACAGGGAAACCTGGGCTTAATAAAATAGTCAGAGGAATTCTCCAGAACAACAATGACAAAAAAGACAGCAGGAACTGGGAATCATCATTCATGACTGTGAGGTTCTGGACACATGCTTTCAGCAGAATAATTGAGGTGTGGGGAGATGGAGGCTGACAGAGCACACAGAGCAGGGTCAGATGAGAAGTGGCAGATGAGTGACTTATGACAGCCAGTGCTGAGCACAGTACTTAAGAATTTCAGTTCTGCTTCCTAGTCTATGGCAACATGGGCTGGGCTGTTTGGGGGGTGGTGGTGGTTAAATTAAAGCCCAATGCTATATCAAAAGAGGGCACTGTGCATGGACAGTTAAATCAGCAGCAGTATTTCCCAGACCTGAGCACCCAGAAAATGGAGAAAATATAACTAATGACTGTCTGGGAGAAGTCTGATTTGTGTGGACCACCCAGGAGCTCTGAAGCTGAGGCAGTTGTCCAGGGCAGCAGTCCCTCAGCTGAGCCATGAATCTCCTTCAAAGCTCATTCCTGGTATATTTTATGCACTGGGGCAGGATTCCATTAAGAAAAAGTATGCAATCATGTTAACAACACCTGTCTTGCCAGGGAAGATTAGAGAAGCATTTGTCAAGAGTGGTCTAGGTCCTGCCTTAGGGGAAAGAGATGGACTGGAGTTCCCAGAGGGTTCTTTGAGGTCCCTTCCAGGCCTGTTTCCCACAAAGCTATGCATGCCAAGATTAAGCCAAATTAAGTATGCACAAATTGGTTTAATTCCAGCCATACCTAACTTCCCAGTGCTTGATTTCAGAGCCTGTCTGGCACAGATTATGGTGCACTGCTTTTTATGGTTCTGGTGGTTTGTTTTAAAGCATCCATAAGGTTCATTAACAACCCTGTAACAGATCCACCAGAGGCACATCTTCCAGGAACTGGCAGAGGAAACCCAGGTGATTGTGTGTTTTCCAGCTAATGAAGGCATGGGTGGCAGTAGGAAGAGATCACTGAGCTGCTGGCCAGCATCAGAGGCTTGCCTTTCAAATACACATGCTGGCAGCAGAGATGAAAATCTCAGGACACCTGAATTCCCTCCCAGACTCTGGAGAGCAGCACGTGCCACCAGGAGCTTTTTGCCTGTTTCTGTCCATGTTCTTTCCAGTCTTTCCAGTTCTTTTCCAGACCCTTGAAAAACAAACAGCTCCTTTGCTGCTGCCTCTGCTTCCTGCTCCACCATTGCCAAGCCAGGGTGTTTCCTCTCCCCCTCTTGCCTCCGCTGATTACATCCCACCACAAGTCACACCCATACCCTACCTCTGCCCCCCTCCCACTCCTAGACACCTGGCTTGTCCTACCATCACACATCTTTTCACCACTGCTCTTTCCCTACTCCCTTGCCTTATTTTTTGCTCACCAGCCTCTCCCACACAAATCCTTAGTGGTTTAATCCTCATTCCTATTCTTTATTGACTCAGAAAACAAAGCTCTCCATGTTCCCTCATCTGCCCTGCTCACACCATCTTTCCCTTTGCAATGGTTTGTCCCTGGCTGGGAGCCAGATGCCTACCAAAGCTGCTCTGTCACTCCCCTTCTTAGATGACAGGGGAGAAGAAAAATATAAACCAAAGGCCTGTGAGTCAAGACAGAAAGAAGATAATAGGATGAAAAGCAAAAGCAAAGGCCACACAGAAGCAAAAGCAAACAGAGATATCATTCTCCACTTCCCATCAGCAGATGATGTTGGGTCACTCCTGGGAAGCAGGGCTCCAATACACATAGCAGTTACTCAAGAAGACAGATCAACAAGTGTCCCCACACTTCCTTCTTCCCCTTTGCTTTCCTATCTGAGCTGACATTATATGGCATGGAATACTCCTTTGCTCAGTTTGGATCAGCTGGCCAACTGTGTTCCCTCCCAAGATCTTGCCCATCCATTAGCTTACTCTTGGGGGGGGGAAGTGTAGGAAAAGCACAGCCTTGGTGCTTGGCTCAGCAGTAGCCAAAATAGTGCTGTGTTATCAACATCCAGCTACAGCACTGCAAAACACAGCACTACAAAAGATGCTCTGGGGAGAATTAACTCCAGCTCAGCCAAAATCAAATACACCCTCTTCCACCACCACCTTCTCCCCCAGCCACAACAGGTTCTCCAACCAGACTTACTGTCTTTCTCCCACAGTGAGCTTTCACAACTGCCCTTTGTGTCATGCACCTTCATTTCCAGCACGATGGTCACCACCTTCATGAGAGAATCCATGCTTTGTTCTTGCACCCTCCCACAATGGTAACTGCAATGACTCACAGGTGGGGTGGGCTTGGCCACCACCTGTGGACAGCCCAGGTGCAGGGTGCTCTAGCAGCTGCTAGGTCATGGAGCACCCTAGCTGCAGTGGAGTTTCCAGGAGTGGTTTGGGGCTGGACTTTTGTCCACTAAATGCTAAAACACCTCCACAGATCTGTTTGACCTGTGGTTTTTTTCAGTGTGGTTCAGTCTGAATGGGTTTTGAACCTGGCCTTGAACACCTCTAGGGAAGGGGCATCCACAACCTCCAGTGTTTCACCACCTTTGCTGTAAAAAATTCCTTTCTAATATCTCATCTAAATCTACCCTCCTCAAGCTTCAATCCATTCCCTCTTGTCCCTTGTAAAAAGTCCCTCCCCAGCTTTCTTGTAGGCCCCCATCAGGTAGTGGAAGGCTATTATGAGGTCTCTCCAGAGCCTTCTTTTCTCCAGGCTAAACAGCCCCAGCTCCTGCAGACTGTCCCCACAGGGGAGGTGCTGCAGCCCTTTGATCATTTTTGTGGCCCTCCTCAGGACCCACTCCAGCAGTGCAATATTTTTATGGTAAGTGCTGTGCAGCCTTAAAATGCAGGGGACATTGTGCATCCCAATGCATAGGGATGTTAACTATGAGATAAGGAAATCATCAAGTATTTCACTCCCTTTCACTTCTGGTTTTCTCATTTCCATTCTTGCCACTTACCAAAATCTGCTGCTAGCTGCACACTCAGGACCTCTAACATTTTAGTCTTCACTGGAGAGTTTGTTGCTGCAGGACAAATTCCTCATTATCTGGAACAAGCCCTGAATCAATTCATTCCATTTGTCACTGCAGAATTATGAAAATAGTGGTATTAAATGAGAGACAAACTACAGGCAGTGCTAAAGGAGCAGTCTGCTCAAGCAGCTCATTTAGTCCAGGCAGCATCCTTCGCAGCGGAGTGGCAGGCTCTTCTCTTACACTGATCACTTCATTTGGCAAGAACTGTATTCAGATTCATTAAATGAATTCATGGTATCAGTCAGGGTGGGAAGGGCCACCCTGCCTTGAGCAGAAACTCTTAATGGGAGCAGGTGCATGGGGCATGAGGAGAGGACAAGTGCTTAAAGGACCGCTCCCACCACCCACATGGAAGAGGATGGCAGTGGCCACCTCATAGTATCAGTATCATAGTATCAGTCAGGGTTAGAAGAGACCACAAGGATCAGCTAGTTCCAACCCCCCTGCCATGGGCAGGGACACTCTACACTAGATCAGGCTGGCCACAGCCTCATCCAGCCTGGTCTTAAACACCTCCAGGGATGGGGCCTCAACCACCTCCCTGGACAACCCATTCCAGGGCTTCACCACTCTCATGGGGAAGAACTTCCTCCTCACGTGCAGCCTGAATCTCCCTACCTCCAGCTTCATTCCATTCCCCCTACTCCTATCACTACCTGAGATCCTGAGAAGTCCCTCCCCAGCCTTCTTGTAGGCCCCTGCAGATACTGGAAGACCACAATGAGGTCACCTCACAGCCTTCTCTTCTCCAGACTGAACAGCCCCAACTCCTTCAGTCTGTCCTCACAGCAGAGGTGCTCCAGCCCTCTGATCATCCTCATGGCCCTTCTCTGGACACCTTCCAGCCCCTCCAGATCCCTCTTGGAATAGGGGCTCCAGAACTGGAGGCAGTACTCCAGGTGGGGTCTCAGCAGAGCTGAGTAGAGGGGGAGAATCACTTTCCTTGCCCTGCTGGCCACACTTCTCCTGATGCAGCCCAGGCTCTGATTGGCTTTCCGGGCTGCAAGTGCACATTGAGAGCTCCTGGTGAGCTTCTCGTCCCCCAGCACCCCCAAGTCTCTCTCCTCTGGGCTGCTCCCCAGCCAGTCCCTGCCCAGCCTGGATTTTTGCCTGGGGTTGCCTCGACCCAGCTGCAGGACCCTGCCCTTGGTCTTGTTGAAGCTCCTGAGGTTGGCTTGTGCCCACCTCTCCAGCCTGTCCAGGTCCCTCTGGATGGATCCCTTCCCTCCAGCTGTCTGCTGCACCACACAGCTTGGTGTCATCAGCAAACTTGCTGAGGGTGCACTCAATGCCACTGTCTATGGCACCCACAAAGATGTTGAACAAGCCTGGTCCCAGGACTGATCCCTGAGGGACTCTGCTTGTCCCTGGCCTCCACTGGGACATGGACCCTTGGACAGCCACTCTTTGGGTGCGGCCACCAAGCCAGTTCTGTATCCATCTAGTGGTCACCCATCAAACCCGTGTGTCACCAGCTTGGAGACCAGGATGTGGTGTGGGAATTATGCCATCCTAGGGCTTGTGCCATGCTTGCTGAGCTGCTGAAAAAAAATGCCACAAGCTTTATGTTAGAGGTGAAAATCACTCTGCTTCTACTAATGGACTCAGATACCAGTATGGGAGCTATTGCTGCCTAAATGGCACAAACCAACCAATGTCTTATGTCTGCCTTACTACATGAGAGGAACTTTTTTTTCTACTTTGAGGGTGGTAAAGCACAGAAACAGGCTGCCCAGGGAAGAGGTGGAATCTCCACCTTGGCAGTCATTCAAGACTTGCCTGGATATTATTGCTGTTTACAACTACCTGAAAGGAGGTTGTAGCCAGGTGGGGGTTGGTCTCTTCTCCCAGGCAACCAGCACCAGAACAAGAGGACACAGTCTCAAGCTGTGCCAGGGGAGGTTTAGGCTGGAGGTGAGGAGAAAGTTCTTCACTAAGAGAGTTGTTAGCCATTGGAATGTGCTGCCCAGGGAGGTGGTGGAGTCACTGTCCCTGGAGGTGTTCAAGAGGGGATTGGACGTGGCACTTGGTGCCATGGTCTAGTAGTCATGCGGTCTGTGGTGCCAGGTTGGACTTGATGATCTTTGAGGTCTCTTCCAACCTTGGTGATTCTGTGATTCTGTGACATGTTCCTGTACAGCCTGCTCTAGCTGATCCTGCTCTGTCAGGTGGCTTGGACTAGGTGATCTCCAGAGGTCCTTTCCAACCCCCAATGTTCTGTGATTCTGGGAATCTGTGCTTCAGTCAGCCCAGAACTGCTGTTGTACTCTACAGGTAGGTTGCACACTAGCAAAAACCAGCGAGACAGTGGAAATTTCCCTGCAAAGAAAGCATGTCTCTCAGCACTTCCAGGCATGTCCAGGCAGAACAAAGCTGCAACCTACTCTTTCATCTGCCACCCTGAGGGTAGGAAGATCTTTAAAAGTCCGTGGCTCATTTGTGACTGTGCATCAGAGCAGCCTAAACTGGCCATGGAGGGAAATTCTATTACAACAATCCTGTAGAAGGAGAGACAAAATCTCAGCTGCTCAGCTGTTAGCTGCACAGAGTTTGTCACCAGTCTTGAAACCCAATGCATAATGCTTGAAACAACATTGCTCCTAGATTTCCAGCTGTAATGGAAGGTAGGTGGTCAGCACAAAACCTAATTCCTGCTACTGATGTAAGATTGATGCTCTCTGAACCAGGCAGGACAGCCCAATTCTGCAAAATGTGACACAGAAAACAGAATTAACCAGGTTGGAAAAGACCTTCGAGATCATCAAGTCCAACCTATCACCCAACACCATCTAATCAACTAAACCATGGCACCAAGTGCCTCAGCCAGTCTGTTTTTAAACACTGCCAGTGATGGTGACTCCACCACCTCCCTGGGCAGCACATTCCAATGAGCAATCTCTCTTTCTGGGAAGAATTTCATCCTAACATCCAGCTTAAATCTCCCCTGGCACAGTTTGAGACTGTGTCCTCTTGTTCTGGTGCTGGTTACCTGGGGGAAGAGACCAACCCCCACCTCCCTATGACCTCCCTTCAGGTAGTTGTAGAGAGCAAGAAGGTCTCCCCTGAGTCTCCTCTTCTCCAGACTAAGCAGCCCCAGCTCCCTCAGCCTCTCCTCACAGGGCTGTGCTCCAGACCCCTCCCCAGCTTTGTTGCCCTTCTCTGGACACCTTCCAGCAACTCAACATCTTTCCTAAACTGAGGGGCCCAGAACTGGACACAGGACTCAAAGTGTGGCCTAACCAGTGCTGAGTACAGAGCAGGATGACTTCCCTGTTCCTGCTGGCAACACTGTTCCTGATCCAGGCCAGGATGCCATTGGCCTTCTTTGCCACCTGGGCATACTGCTGGCTCATGTTCAGCCTCCCATCAACCAGTACCCCCAGGTCCCTCTCTGCCTGGCTGCTCTCCAGCCACTCTGACCCCAGCCTGTAGCACTGCCTGGGGTTGCTGTGGCCAATGTGCAGAACCTGGCACTTGGATGTGTTCAATCTCCTGCCCTTGGCCTCTGCCCATCTGCCCAGCCTGGCAAGGTGCTTCTGCAGAGCTTTCCTATCCTCTAACAGATCAACTCCTGCCCCCAGCTTGGTGTCATCTGCAAATTTACTGATGATGGACTCAATCCCCTCATCCAGGTCATCAGTAAAGATGTTGAACAGGATGGGGCCCAGCACTGATCCCTGGGGGACACCACTGGTGCCTGGCTGCCAGCTGGATGTGGCACCAGTCACCACCACTCTCACAAATGGGCCCCAGCTCTGTCCAGCATAGAGGAGTCATCTCTCCTTGTAGGACTGTGGACCCCCTGCAGCCCAGAATCTGATTGTGTAGCAGGCTACTCATTTTTATCCAGGGGAAAGCTGCAAGATGATTTTTTATTTGTTAATTTAAGCCCTTTGCCAGATGCATCTCACCTGCTTGTGGGGCTGTTTCCAATACTGCCATTATCTAGAAAAAGTCCTCACTTAGTGGTAGAAATCTCATACTTGCATCAGCAGATGATTGGATTGCTGATGGGGAGCAGTGTTCTTGGCTCTTTCTACTCAGTGATTGTGTCATGGACTGAGCTGAACCTGCTGCTGTTAGTCACACCATGCTGCAGTCATGCCAGCTTCAAAAACGAAAGTGCTAACTGCAGCAAAGTATTGTGGGGCTTGAAGTTCATATTGCAACATGAGAGGCTTCCTGTTCTGCTTTGCTGCTTCTTACTTCTTGGGTGTTGGCTCTTTGTTTTTTCCTGCAGGGCTGGCAGTGAGGCATGTGGGAGTTGGGCAGCTGCTGATTTGGCTTTCTGGTTTATGCTGTTTTTTCCCCCCTGTATTTCACTCTGCTTCTTCTGCAAGTAGGCTAAGATAAGCTAATGAGATTGATCACATTTAAGTACTGGTCACAACCCCATGCAGTGCTACAGGCTGGGGTCAGAGTGGCTGGAGAGCGGCCGGGAGAAAGGGACCTGGGGGTAATGGTTGACAGTAGGCTGAACATGAGCCAGCAGTGTGCCCAGGGGGGCAAGAGGGCCAATGGCATCCTGGCCTGAATCAGTGTGGCCAGCAGGAGCAGGGAGGTCATTGTGCCCTGTACTCAGCACTGGTTAGGCCACACCTTGAGTCCTGTGTCCAGTTCTGGGCCCCTCAGTTTAGGAAAGATGTTGACTTGCTGGAAGGTGTCCAGAGAAGGGCAACAAAGCTGGGGAGGGGTTTGGGGCACAGCCCTGTGAGGAGAGGCTGAGGGAGCTGGGGTTGCTTAGCCTGGAGAAGAGGAGGCTCTGGGGAGACCTTCTTGCTGTCTACAACTACCTGCAGGGAGGTTGTAGCCAGGTGGGGGTTGGTCTCTTCTCCAGACAACCTGTGTCAGAGCAAGAGGACACAGTCTCAAGCTGGGCCAGGGAGGTTTAGGCTGGATGTTAGGAAGAAATTCTTCCCAGAAAGAGAGATTGGCCATTGGAATGTGCTGCCCAGGGAAGTGGTGGAGTCACCATCCCTGGAGGTGTTTAGGAAGAGACTGGCTGAGGCACTTGGTGCCATGGTTTAGTTGATTAGATGGTGTTGGATGATAGGTTGGATACGATGATCTTGAAGGTCTCTTCCAACCTGGTCTGGTCTATTCTATTCCATTCCTATTCTATTCTATTCTATTCCTATTCTATTCTATTCTCTATTCTATTCTATTCTACTCTACTACTCTACTGTATTCCATTCCCCTTAAGTAAATTAAATCCCATGTCCTCCTCAGGTACTCTTTGCTGTTCTTTGGGTTTGTCTGCTTTAGAGGCTAAATTCAGAGGCCCTCAAGTATTGTTGCTGAAGGCAGGGAGGCTGAAAGATTTTTTTCTTCTATCAGAGGGTGGAATTTAGCCCAATCATGTCATACTGTGGCACAGCAGGTACCCAGCAATGTCTGGCTTCCAGGAACAGGAGAGCCTGCCTGCCTTATTGGCTGCAGCATGGTGGTATCAGGCATTAGGAGAACCAGGATAAAGACCTCACCCTCAGAGAACTGTGAAGAATGGCTTGCAGAAGCAGGAGTGCACTAAATGTGTTTTTGTGACTAGGATGAAAAAGGCTGTAATAGCAAGAAAACGAGCTGATATTTGCAAAAGCATAATCCACCCTCAAATGGAAGATTCACCTGTCAGAGGAAAGGCAGCCTTTATCCAGCACCTGTATTTGGGGGCCTGTTTGAAAAGCCCAAGCAAAACCCAGCTGCTTTCAAACAAGGGCTTGAATTGGCTGTAATCACGTACAGTGTGTCCCACCATTCATGGAGCTGCCTAGCACTGCTGTAAATTCAAGGTGCAATTGCATCAGCTAACATTATTCTTGTGGTCCTCTTTGGTTTGAAATATTGCTCGACTCATTTGGGTTAGATGTGAGATGTAATTGCCTGGAAACCAGCATGCCACTCCAGAAGGGAGCCCTGCTAGTTACAGTCACCTCTCCAATAAAATGCTACAGAATCATAGAATGGGAGGGGTTGGAAGGAACTTCTGGAGATCATCCAGTCCAACACCCCCGCTAAAGCAGGTTCACCTAGAGCAAGGTTGCACAGGAACATCTCCAGCTGGGTTTTGCAAGTCTCCAGGGAAGGATACTCCACAACATCTCTGGTCCTGTGCTCCAGCACCCTCAAAATTTCCCTTTAAGTGAAATCTCCTGTGTTCCAGGCTGTGCCCATTGCCCCTTGTCCCATCACTGGGCACCACTGAAAAGAGCCCAGCCCCATCCTCTTGCTTCCTGCCCTTTAGATATTGATAAGCATTGATAAGATTCCCTCTCGGTCTTCTCTATTCGAGGCTAAAGAGACCCAGGTCTCTCAGCCTCTCCCAAAAGAGATGCTCCAGTTGCCTAATCATCTTTGTGGCCCTTTCTTGGCTCTCTCCAGCAGTTCCCTGTGAATGTCCATGCCATTCCTGTGTGGGGTCATGCCATTAGGACACTGTGCAGGTGTTCAGGAGGAGACTGGATGGGGTGCTTGGTGCCATGGTTTAGTTGATTAGGTGGTGTTGGATTAGTTGATAGGTTGGACGTGATGATCTTGAAGGTCTCTTCCAACCTGGTCTATTCTATTCTATTCTATTCTATTCTATTCTATTCTATTCTATTCTATTCTATTCTATTCTATTCTATTCTCCCTTTCTACAGGCCCCCTGAAGAGGTGCCAGGGGCTTCCTAAGGAACTCTAGTCCTTATGGATTTCCTAAGCCATGGGAACCGCCAAGAAACAAAAGTTCAGGATTTCTGTAGCTAGGAGGCCCAGATGAACCTCTTAGCACTTGCAGGAGGTGTGCTGTGAGGAAAGATGGATGGACAAGCCTCACCCTGGGAGTATTTTAAAATACTGCTAGTAAACCTAGCACCTGATGGGTGCTGGGAACTTCATGTCCATTGCAGGCTTGCAGAGAAAATGGCAAATTCCTGTTGACCCACAGGAAATCTGCTTGCTTCTGGCCTGTGTAGCCCATGTCCTTTTCAAAAGGTATGATCATGTTCTAGCATGTTGCCAAACTCTGGACAGACTCTTCTGCAGCTGGAGGAAGGGAGCAGTGTACACAGCCATCTGCACACCACTGCAATGGGAAGAGTATGGCCTGGTAGAAGTGAAACGAGGGCTCGCCCTCAATGCCTTCCTGCAGACTGAAAGAGGGGCAGGTAGGAGCTGCTAGAGGGAACTAAGAATAGACAGTCTTGTCTCTGAGTAGACCAGGGATCCTGGGAAGAAAAGGCCATATTCTTCAGCAGCAGGTAAGAGAGCAAGTTAGAGAATGAGAAGGGAAAACAGCTCCCAACTAGAAGACAGCACTGGCTTGAGAACAAGTAGATAAAAATAGGCTAGGAAAAAACTGTAGGCTGCAAAGCTGAAATGACTTTCCTTCTGTCAGAGTGAGGTTCTGAAATAACCTGCCAAGAAAATTCCCAATGACTCTTAAGATGGACTGTGATAAATTAACAAGAGGAACTTTATGATTCTGTGCTTGTCACAGCTGTGGAATATGATGATGCCTAGGAGATCCCTTCGAGCCCTGCATTCCTGTTCATATGATAGCACAGGAATCTGTGTAGGGTGCAGTAAATGCTGAATCACTGAGTGCTTTATATAGCTGCCTGGCAGGACAAAGTCCCTCTTACCCGCCCTGTCTGTAAGAACCTCCGGGGGGGAAAAAAAAGATAATAAAATAAAACCCTGCATAAATAATTGTGCTCTGGCAGCACAAAGTGTAAAGCTATGGATGCCTATGTCAGAAGAGAGTCAGCTGAGCTACAGGCTCCTCTACACAGGAGAAAGGTAGTGGCATAGGCATGAAAGCAAGAATAGAATAGGGTAGGGTAGGGTAGGGTAGGGTAGGGTAGGGTGGGATAGGATAGGATAGGATAGGATAGGATAGGATAGGATAGGATAGGATAGGATAGGATAGGATAGGATAGGATAGGATAGGATAAACCAAGTTGGAAGAAACCTTTGAGATCATTGAGTCCAACCTATCACCCAACACCATCTAATCAAGTAAACCATGGCACCAAGCACCCCATCCAGTCTCTTCCTAAACCCCTCCAGGGACGGTGACTCCACCACCTCCCTGGGCAGCACATTCCAATGGCCAATTATTCTTTCTGGGAAGAACTTCTTCCTAACATCCAGCCTAAACCACCCTGGCACAGCTTGAGACTGTGTCCTCTTGTTCTGGTGCTGGTTGCCTGGGTGAAGAAACCTCACAGTAAACACTGAGAGGTACATGCTTTGAGCTGCTCCAGCAGCTTCCATACACAATTTTAATGTGGGAATGAAACCCAGTGCTTGGAACAGTGTGGAGGTACCCCAGGCACTTGCTCAGCCAGGTGTTTGCAGGGATTGTTTCCACAGGGCATGATCATATAATGCAGTGGAAAGTTCCTGCAATTAACATCAACTAGTTGCTGGAAGGTGTCCAGAGAAGGGCAACAAAGCTGGGGAGGGGTTTGGAGCACAGCCCTGTGAGGAGAGGCTGAGGGAGCTGGGGTTGCTTAGCCTGGAGAAGAGAAGGCTCAGAGGAAACCTTCTTGCTGTCTACAACTACCTGAAGAGAGGCTGTAGCCAAGTGGGGGTTGGGCTCTTCTCCCAGGCAAGCAGCACCAGAACAAGAGGACACAGTCTCAAGCTGTGCCAGGGGAGGTTTAGGCTGGATGTTAGAAGAAGTTCTTCCTAGAAAGAGAGACTGGCCATTGGAATGTGCTGCCCAGGGAGGTGGTGGAGTCACCATCACTGGAGGTGTTTAGGAAGAGACTGGATGGGGTGCTTGGTGCCATGGTTTAGTTGATTAGATGGTGCTGGGTGATAGGTTGGATGCGATGATCTTGAAGGTCTCTTCCAACCTGGTAATTCTATTCTATTCTATTCTATTCTATTCTATTCTATTCTATTCACAACACATTCACAGTTCCCACACCCCAGGTTCCACAGCTGTTTTGATGGTGTTTTTCTCTCCTAAGAGTCCCTCAAGTACTGTATCACTTTCTGCAGCACAAGGCCAGCTGTCAGGATGCAGCTTATATATGCATTTGGTGCCTCATCACAGGAGAGCTGCTCTGGCTCCAGGAGCAGAGCAGGTAGCAACAGCAGTCATAGTTTCAGTAATACATAGCTAGAGGCAGAGGCCAAGAAGGTGGCACCAGGCCAAGAAGGTAGCGCCCATGAAAAACTGATAAGGTAAGAGGCAGGCCTGGCTCCTGGTCTCAGAAGAGTAATGCACAGGAGGTGAGCACTTCTCCACAGCCTGGGCACTGTTAAACTTGAGGAATAATTTTCTGGAGCCTCTTCCAGACCTGTAAGGGTCATGCACAGATGTAGGTGCTCCCTCACCTCCTTGGAGCCTGCAGCACAGGCTCCGTGGAAACCTAGGGCCCCCTATTGCTGTTTCTCACTATGCCACAGCAACATCCTCACACAGATGTGGTATCGCTTTACAGGCACCATCTCCACAGGCTGCCCACTCTGGTTACTCAGGGCCAGAGACACCTGTGGGTTTTCCCTCTTGCAGTACTTTCCACTCCTCCTTGTTTAAGGCACAGGAATAAGGGTCTCTGGTGTCAAAGCTCAGCGTGAGAGGCTCCCCACAGATCTCAGCTGCAAACGTCAGCAAGAGGCAGTGGGGAAACTTCCACACCAACCATCAGCACTCTTCTTCCAGAAAGTCTGGCTTAATGCTTCTCTGCCAGGGCTACCAATGGTTTTGTTGGTTGTTTTAACCAGGCAGCTGAATCCCAATGGAGATCAATTTTGTTATTTCCTAAACAGTCACAAGCTGACAGAGGCAGATCGAGAGATGGCAGGTGGCTGAGGAACAAGAGCCTCAAGGCTTCCTGCCTTCCTGGCTCTTGCGAGGCCCAGCAAGCAGACATACAGAGACATCTCCTACTGGCTGTCATGTGACCTTACCTAAATTGCTGTCAGGAAGGACAGTATTTGAAGGGGGCCTACTGAATAGCTGGAGAGGGACTTTCTACAAAGCCATGTAGTGATAGGACAAGGGGCAATGGCTTCAAACAGAAGATAGATTTAGATAATAATACAATACAATAAACCAGGTTGGAAGAGACCTTCAAGATCATCGCGTCCAACCTATCAACCAATCCAACCCACCTAAACAACGAGATCATGGCACCAACTACCCCATCCAGTCTCCTCCTGAATACCTCCAATGATGGTGACTCCACCACCTCCCTGGGCAGACCATTCCAATGGGCAATCACTCTCTCTGTATAGAACTTCCTCCTAACATCCAGTCTAAACCTGCCCTGGCGCAGCCTGAGACTATGTCCTCTTGTTCTGGTACTGGCTGCCTGGGAAAAGAGACCATCCTCTGCCTGTCTACAATCTTCCTTCAGGTAGTTGTAGACAGCAAGAAGGTCACCCCTGAGTCTCCTCTTCTCCAGGCTAAGCAACCCCAGCTCCCTCAGCCTCAGCCTGGAATGAGTTGTCCAGGGAGGTGGTTGAGGCCCCATCCCTGGAGGTGTTTAAGCCCAGGCTGGATGAGGCTCTGGCCAGCCTGATCTAGTGTGGAGTGTGCCCATGGCAGGGGGGTTGGAGCTGGATGATCCTTGTGGTCCCTTCCAACCCTGACTGATACTATGATACTATGATTCTCACATGCCCTGAAGTACCACGAGCACATCTGTAAGGACAGGGATTCCAGCACTCACCTGGGATCAGGCAGGGGACCTCCTTCCAGTCACTTACCTTTCATTTTAGTGTCTGTAAGATGAAAGTTTCTGCCTTGAACTGCAAAGCCTTTCCTAAGGGGGAACAGATTTAGACAGTGGACACATTGGAGAAGGAATTGCTCACATGGGATATGGACATTATAGACACCCTGGGTATGAGACAGTTCTCTTTAGGCTGTATCCATTATCAGTGCAAGAAAGAGGCTTATAGTCATTTATAAACCAGGACACTCATAGTCCTGCTGCCACAAGCCTTGTCAGCTCTCACAGTCTTCCTTTCCACCTTCAAGGAGCATTGATGGCTGAACGTGAGGCAGCCTGCACTTAGGTGTCCAAGCAGGCCAACAGCATCCTGGCCTGTATCAGGAATAATGTTACCAGCAGGACCTTGGAAGGGATTGTCCCTCTAAACTCAGCAGTGATGAGTCCACACCTTGAGTACTGGTTTCCATTCTGAGACCCTCACTGCAAGGAAGACACTGAGGTGTTGGGGCAGGTCCAGAGAAGGGCAACAAAGCTGGTGAAGGGCCTGGAGAACAGGGCTGATGAGGAGTGGCTGAGGGACCTGGGGTGGTGTGGTCTGGAGAAAAGGATTTAACAAGCACAAACCTGAACACATCTAAACATGAGGAGGAACTTCTTTACTTTGAGGGTGCTAGAGCACTGGAACACGCTGCCCAGAGAGACTCTAGAGATTCCATCACTGTCCTATGAAACCTGCTCTAGGTGAACCTACTCTGGCAGGGGGTTTGGACTAGATGATTTCCAGAGGTCCCTTCCAAGCCCTATGATTCTGTGGGGCTGAGGGGAGACCTGCTCATGCTCTACAACTACCTAGGAGGAGATTGTAGCAATGTGGGTATTGGTCTCTTTTCCCTAGCAACAAGTGATGGGACATGAGTAAATAGCCTCAAGTTGCACCACAGGAGGTTTAGGTTAGATAGTAGAAGAAGCTTCTTCACTGGAGGGGTTCTCAAATACTGGAACAGGCTCCCCAGGAAGGTGGTTGAATCCCCCATCCCCAGAGGTGTTTCAAAGAGGTAGAGATGTGGTGCTGAAAGACATGGTTTAGCCCCAGAGTTGGAAGAGTTAGATAATGGTTGGACTCAATGACCTTAAAAGTCTTTTCAAACTAGAATAGAATAGAATAGAATAGAATAGACCAGACCAGGTTGGAAAAGACCTTCAAGATTATTGAGTCCAACCCATCATCCAACACCATCTAATCAACTAAACCATGGCACCAAGCAGCCCAACCAGTCTCTTCCTAAACACCTCCAGGATGGTGACTCCACCACCTCCCTGGGCAGCACATTCCAATGGCCAGTAACTCTTTCTGGGAAGAACTTTCTCCTCACCTCAAGCCTAAACCTCCCCTGGCACAGCTTGAGACTGTGTCCTCTTGCTCTGACACAGGTTGTCTGGGAGAAGAGACCAACCCCCACCTGCCTACAACCTCCCTTCAGGGAGTTGTAGAGAGCAAGAAGGTCTTCCCTGAGCCTCCTCTTCTCCAGGATAAGCAACCCCAGCTCCCTCAGCCTCTCCTCACAGGGCTGTGCTCCAAACCCCTCCCCAGCTTTCTTGCCCTCCTCTGGACACCTTCCAGCAACTCAACATCTTTCCTAAGCTGAGGGGCCCAGAACTGGACACAGGACTCAAGGTGTGGCCTAACCAGTGCTGAGTACAGGGGCACAATGACTTTCCTGCTCCTGCTGGCCACACTATTCCTGATACAGGCCAGGATGCCATTGGCCCTCTTGGCTGCCTGGGCACACTGCAGGCTCATGTTCAGCCTACTATCAACCAGTACCCCCAGGTCCCTCCCTGCCTGGCTGCTCTCCAGCCACTCTGACCCCAGCCTGTAGCACTGCCTGGGGTTGCTGTGGCCATTGTGCAGAACCTAGCACTTGAATGTGTTCAATCTCCTGCCCTTGGCCTCTGCCCATCTGTCCAGCCTGTCAAGGTCCTTCTGCAGTGCTCTCCTACTCTCTATCAGATCAACTCCTGCCCCCAGCTGATGGCTCTATGATTCACAGAACATGCTGCTGCCTCTACAGCTGCTCAGAAACCTTGGATTCAGGGCAGACCTCTCATTAAGATGCTTTGAATGGTTTAATGGGGAAGGACAAGCTCTTGCAAAGGCTCTACTAAGAGCTGTGGGGGAACCAGACCCTGAATTCAGTGTGTAACATTAAGCAGCATGAAGTCTTCTCTCTGTGCCCCAGCACAACTCCCTATTGCAAAGTCCCCATAATACCAATGGCAGTGAAAGGCAGCCCACCATCTTGCTGTCCTTCTCACATGCAGGAAGCTCAGTCCATTACACAGTGCTTTCACCCCTCCCCACCTTGTTTCCTTCATGGAAACAAGGAAAAGGCAGAGTTGGGAGTCATCAAAAGCACCAGTGAGTGCACACATGCACGTGCAAGTGTCAGCTGCATCAGCCTTCTGTGTGCAGGGAGGAAGTACAGGCACAGAATCATTTAGGCTGGACCTTGAAGATCACTGAGTCCAACACCACCATGTCCAGCACTAAACCAAGTCTCTAAGCACCACATCTACATAGTTTCATAGTTTCATAGTTTCAGTTAGGGTTGGAAGGGACCACCAGGATCATCTAGTTCCAACCCCCCTGCCATGGGCAGGGACACTCTACACTAGATCAGGCTGGCCAGAGCCTCATCCAGCCTGCTCTTAAACACCTCCAGGGATGGGGCCTCAACCACCTCCCTGGACAACCCATTCCAGGGCCTCACCACCCTCACGGTGAAGAACTTCCTCCTCACATCCAGCCTGAATCTCCCCACCTCCAGCTTCAGTCCATTGCCCCTAGTCCTATCACTCCCTGATAGCCTGAAAAGTCCCTCCCCAGCCTTCTTGTAGGCCCCCTTCAGATACTGGAAGGCCACAATGAGGTCACCTGGGAGCCTTCTCTTCTCCAGACTGAACAGCCCCAACTCCTTCAGTCTGTCCTCATAGGAGAGGTGCTCCAGCCCTCTGATCATCCTCCTGGCCCTTCTCTGGACACCTTCCAGCACCTCCAGATCCCTCTTGGAATAGGGGCTCCAGAACTGGAGGCAGTACTCCAGGTGGGGTCTCACCAGAGCTGAGTAGAGGGGGAGAATCACCTCCCTTGCCCTGCTGGCCACACTTCTCCTGATGCAGCCCAGGATCTGATTGGCTTTCCGGGCTGCAAGTGCACATTGAGAGCTCTTGCAGCCCGCAAAGCTAATCATGTCTTTTAAATACCTCCTTAGGGATGGTGACTCCACCACTTGCCAGGGCAGCCTGTTCCAATGCTTGACAATTCTCCTGATAAAGAAATTTCTACTAATATCCAATCTAAACCTCCCCTGGTGCAACCAGAGGCCATTTGCTCTTGTCCTATTGTTTGTTACTAGGGAGAAGGTATCAATCCCTACCTGGCTACAAGCTCCTTTTAGTTGTGGAATATGAGAAGGTCTCCCCTCAGCCTCCTCTTCTCCAGGCCAAACAACCCCAGTTCCTATAGCTGCTCCTCATAGGACTTGTGCCCGAGACCCTTCACCAGCTTCATTGCCTTTCTTTGGACCTGCTCCAGCACCTCAGTGTCTTTCTTGTGGTGAAGGGCCCCAAATGGAACCCAGAACTCAAGGTGTGGCCTCCCCATTGTTTAATACAGGGGGGCAATCGCTTCCCTGGTCCTGCTGGCCAACTGTTCCTGATACAAGCAAAGATGCTGTTGGCTGCCTTAGGCGGTGCATCCACATGATGTGCCACTTTCAGCTGGTCACCAGACAGAAAAGCAACTGCCCCAAGTTCCAGTGACAAGTTTCCAAACAAACCAGAGGGTCAAAGTCCTCTGGAGAGATTTTCTGCATTGGCTACCAGATTTGAAGTTAATTTTTATATCAGCTGCTTCCAGGTGGCTTCACGGTTGATCATTCCCTATGACCGTGCTGTGGTATTTCCTAGCTCCAGAGCAAAGTGCTGCTCTTAACATGCTTGGGGATGGGGACGAGTCAGCCCCAATCTGGAAAACTCCCATATTTGACAGGGTCTCTAAAGCATCTCAGCAGCCTCCCTGTCCCACACATGGTCCCAGCATGCATCGGATGCTGTGGGACGGCGCTGGGTGGGAGCACTCGGGAGGTTTGCTGCTGCACCCGATGCGGCAGCAGCAGCCCCTGCTGCGAGCGCTGCAAAACTGCAGGTGCCTGTTCACCAGCCCCGCGGCAGGGAAGCGATGGGGCAAGCGCCAGCCGAACCCCACCTGCGGGAACCTGCCCGGGAGAGGGCAGCAAGAGCCCCTGCCCAGGGCTCTCCTTGCCCTCATCCCGGCTCCACACACCATGGATGCTTTCAGGTCGGTCAAATAAGGAATGGTTTCAAATAAAACATCATCCAGTGCCTGATCAGAGGATGCTCCTGCTCTGCTGGGGCCAGACAGTTTGGTACTCTGTAGCTCTAAATAAGCTCCCTGTGGCTTTGTATTAGCACAGGATGGATTCAAGTAATAAAACCTGCTTTATGGGGATGCCCATGTCACAATCACAAAAAGGTATGGGTTGAAAGTGACCTCTGGAGATCTGCTAGAACAGGTTCTCCCAGAGAAGGTTGCATAGGAAAGTCTCCAGGGAAGGAAACTCCATAACCTCTCTGAGCAGCCTGTTCCACTGCCCTGCCACCCTCTAAGGAGAGCTGTTCTCCCCTAAGTTCAGGTGACATCCTGGTTTTGCTGGAAGAGGATCAATTTTCTATCCAGGAAAGCTGCATTTCTTTGAGAAGACTGCAGCACCTATTTGGTGAGAACAAAGTTGATAAGGCACTCTGTTTTCATTTGTGGTCATGCTGATCAAGGTCTTCAGCAGCTTCTGAGCTACCCAAGTGCTTAAATCAGGAGGAGTGAATGCCAGGGCAGCTGACTGAAGCTGGTCAACAGAAGTACTCTGTACCATGAACATCACACTCCCTATCAATTAGAAAGTTTGTTGGGGGTTATCTCTTTTCCTCAATGGCCACCATCCCTCTAGCATCTCGCACAACATTCTGCTCCCAAGACCTACTCTCCAGTTTGCTGTCACAGTCATGCTTTCTCTGGAGCTGTGGTGTTTGCTGTGCCTGACATCCACCCGTGTCACAGAACTGTAGAATCATAGACAGCACTGGATGGAAGGGACCTCTAGAGGTCATCTGGCACAAACCCCCTGCAGTAAGCAGGACATCCCCAATTAGATCAGGTTGCTCACAGCCCCATCAAGCCTGACCTTCACAGAATCATTGAGGCCACAACAGACCTCTGAGATCATCAAGTCCAGCCTCTGACCTAACACCACTACACTGACTAGACCATGTCACTAAGGGCCACATCCAATCTTCCCTTAAACACCTCCAGGGATGGCAGCTACAGTACCTCCCTGGGCAGTCCATTCTGGTGTCTAACCACCCTTTCCATGAGGAAGTGCCTCCTAGCATCCAACCTAATTCTACCCTGGCACAGCTTCAGGTCATGCCCTCTCCTCTTGTCACAAGTTGCCTGGGAGAAGAGCCTGACCCCCACCTTACTACAACTACTTCAGGTAGTTGTGGAGTGTGATAAGCCCCCCCCCCCCAAGTCTCCTCTTCTCCAGGCTAAACAACCCCAACTCCCTCAGCCTCTGCTCATAAGACTTTACCTCCAATCCCTTCACAAGTCTCATGGCTCTCCTCTGGACCCACTCCAGCACCTCAATATCTCACTTGAAGTGACTGGCCCAGAACTGCACACACTACTGGAGGTGAGGCCTCTCCAGTGCCGAGCAGAGGGGCAGAATGACATCCTTAGTCCTGCTGGCCACACTATTCCTGATACAAGCCAAGATGCCACTGGCCTTCTGTGCCACCTGGGCACACTGCTGGCCCACTTCTCCAGCTTCTCCAGGTCCCCTCATCTTGGTGTCATCTGCAAACTTGCTGAGGATGCACTCCCTCCCACTGTCTGTATCATGGATGAAGATATTAAACATCCACAGCTGGGAACGCACAGCTCACAGCCACTACATGGGCAGACTGTTACTGGGTGTACTTTATATTAGTATTAATATTAGGAAGGGGTTACTGTTTTTAAATTAATCATAGAATCAGTAAGGTTGGAAAAGCCCTCAAAGATCATCAAGCCCAACCTATCACCCAACACCTCATGACTAACTAAACCATGGCTTCAAGTGCCACATCCAATCCTTTTTTGAACACCTCCAGGGATGGTGACTCCACCACCTCCCTGGGCAGCACATTCCAATGGCCAATTACTCTTTCTCAGAAGAACTTTCTCCTTACCTCAAGCCTAAATTTCCCCTGGCACAGCTTGAGACTGTGTCCTCTTGTTCTGGTGCTGGTTGCCTGGGAGAAGAGACCAAACCCCTCCTGGCCACAACCTCCCTTCAGGTAGTTGTAGAGTGTAATAAGGTCTTCCCTGAGCCTCCTCTTCTCCAGGCTAAGCAACCCCAGCTCCCTCAGCCTCTCCTCACAGGGCTGTGCTCCAGACCTCTCCCCAGCCTCATTGCCCTTCTCTGGACACATTCAAGTGTCTCAATGTCCTTCCTAAACTGAGGAGCCCAGAACTGGACACAGGACTCAAGGTGTGGCCTAAACAGTGCTGAGTACAGGGCACAATGACTTCCCTGCTCCTGCTGCCCACACTATTCCTGATGCAGGCCAGGATGCCATTGGCCTTCTTGGCCACCTGGGCACACTGCTGGCTCATGTTCAGCCTACTGTCAACCAGTCCCCCCAGGTCCCTCTCTGCCTGGCTGCTCTCCAGCCACCCTGACCCCAGCCTGTAGCACTGCATGGGGTTGTTGTGGCCAATGTGTAGAACCTGGCACTTGGATGTGTTCAATCTCCTGCCCTTGGACTCTGCCCATCTGTCCAGCCTGTCAAGGTCCTTCTGCAGAGCTTTCCTATCCTCTAGCAGATCAACTCCTGCCCCCAGCTTGGTGTCATCTGCAAACTTACTAATGATGGACTCAATGCCCTTGTCCAGGTCATCGATAAGGAGACATAGGAGTGAGGGGTTTCACTGAGGTGACAACTGATGAAGGGACACAGGAGTGAGGGATTTCACCATCATAAATGGATAATGGAGAGTGCAGTGCTAACATGTATAGTTCAGAACCAGGCCTGGGATCCTTCTGTCACCTGCCCTATAGACAAAGCCTTTCTCCAGAGGTTTTTTAATGCGATGGGCATCAGGGCTCAGCATCCTGACCTTGTTCCTCTGGGGGCAGTGATATACTGAAATGCCTTCAAAGATATCACCCCAGAAGTGGACACCCTGGGTTTACTTGGTATTTCCAAGGTAACAGACTGTATTAATTAAAGCAAACCTCATTCCAGACTACAGCATCCATACAAAGTCATACAGAAGGGCACAAGCCCCAGAAGAACAGGAGGGGGAACCAAAAACAAACCAGAAAAACATTTTGATGTCCTCTTTTATGATTGTTTGTTCCTTTCCCTCCAGCTCTGACCCAAGTCTCACCTATGGCCACGCAGCTGAACTACACAAAACACAAAGTCACCTCCAGTGATGTCACCTTTGGACTCTATTTTTTGCCACTCAGATGCTACCACAAAGGAACCTCCCCGAGAGTCTCCTGCACACGCCCCGCTCTGAGGTCCTTACTTTGCCAGGGAGCAGCATGTCTGCAGTCAGTGGCAGCCTGCAAGTGCTGTGGGTGTCCAGCTGTCTCCCATCTCCGGGCTGTACACTGGCAGCTCAGGGAAGGCCTCTGGTCTGTCACATGCAAGAAGCCACATAACTCTCTGAATCACACCAGCTACCTGCTGGTGTGATTCACCCACCTCCTGCAGGGACAACCCTCTGAAATGAAGGAGTTTGGGCTCTCACTCACTCAAGACCCAGCTCGTCTTTCCATTGGGGGCACTGGGATGGACAGACGTGCCAGGTGTCTGTGGGGTACAGGTAGCTGCCCAGAGCAGCCAGGACAAAACCACTGCCACCTCCCCAAGTGCTGCCAACCGCCTCCCAGCCAAACATTGTCTGCAGTCAACACTGACCAGGCTGGGGCAAGGTTTACTCCCAGCCCCCAGCTGCCAGAACAAGACACATCCCTCAGAAGGATGTGTGGCTTAGCATCACTGAAAACACAGTGTTTTGGTTGCCTTTGGGGCAGGGGTGCTCTCAGTCACACAAAGGTGGGTTTCAGGTCTTCTTTGAAATTCACCACAAGCTGGGTCCCATTGTGGCACTCTGTCCAGTGGTCCCCACAGCTGCTGGGCTCTGTGTCAGTGTCTGTGCTACTGCTGCCCAGGGAGCCACGAGGGCTCTGGAAGCAGACCTCACAGCAGGGCCGGTGGCAGCCATGAAACATCTCCTCAGAGCTGCTGCTGCTGGAGTCAGAGTCCGGGTAATAGTACAGGGAGCGCAGGGAGGGCTCAGAAGGTCCCCTTGGGGCACCCTGCTGCTGTGGCTGCTCCCGTGGGATGCACGGTGAAGCATCCTGGGTCTCCAGCCATCCCGGCCATCCCTCTGGCTGGAGGTAGCCCTCCCTAGGGATAGCTGCAAGGGATGGTGCTGGTGGGGGAGGAAGCCCTCCACTAGCCATCTCCCTGTCCCTCGCCAGGGAGATACGTGACAGCTCCCCGTGGCTCCAGCCACCTGCCTCCTTCACCCCGCGCCTGGCAGGAGGGGACACGTGTCCGGGGAAGCAGGTAGCGGTGGGGGGCAGGGGGATCCTCCGCCGACGCCTTGTCAGGTAGGGGCTGAGGGGCGTGTGGCTGCCTGGATAGCCCTCCTGGGCTCTCCACCTTCCTCCCTGCTTGCTTGGGAGCCCCTGGCTGCCCCATGAGGGTCCCCCAGGTAAAGCTGGGCTGTAGGTTTTGCCATCCAGGCTCAGCTCTTGCAAGATTTCACGCAGCTTCTCGCTGCTCACATAGCTGACTTTTGGAGACGAGTCCCAGGCCGTGCCAGCTGATGTGTCCTGGCTGGGCAGCTGCTCCAGAGACTGCCCCTGCCCCGCAGGGGTCCCGCATTCCTGGGCATCTTTCTGGCCACGATCGATGCTGTCCTCCCTGTTAAAAAGCAGCACCTGAGAACAAGAGGCTTATGGTTCACATCTCTCTGGAGGTCCTGAGCATCACTGGAAGGAGGTGGTGTGCCCAGCAAGCAGGGGTGCTGCCATCCATCCTGTTCTGGATCCGGGAGGCAGTGGTTCCCTGGCACATCCCCGCACTGCTCTGGGCTCCGGGTGCAAGGTGCTGCCAGCAGCACTTTGGGGGTCACAGCCACTCTCTGCAGACATCAGCCTCATCAGCTTCTCCTTGGCACTGCTGACTTGCTCCTGCAGGCTTTCAATCACGGCATTTTTCTGTGTCAGACAAATACACCTGTCAAGCATGGGGTGGGTGCAGAGCACAAAAACACCACCAGTCTGGAAGCAGGTGCTGCCAGAAAACAAATTGCCCTTCTCCCCATGGACAGGTGCTCTGAGGCAGCACAGCAGCAGGCCTGCAAATGTATAACCTCATCCTCCCCTGCAGCCCCTTCAGAGCACCCCCCACAACGTGAGTGTGGGAAAGGGGACACTATGGCAGACAGCTCTCTGAGCCAGGGTTCTCCCACCTGTACAGGTAGGTGAGGGAGAATATCTTCCCTCTAAATTAACCACATTGGGAACAAGGCTCTCCTGCTCTCCTCCCTACACATTTGGGGTTTTTTAAACCCTCCAGATTGTGCCTAAATGGCATTTTGAGGTGCGGGGTGATGTGACAAAACAAAGCAGGAGGGAAGAGGCCCGAGGGAGAGCACCACTGTGCACTGTGACATAAGGAAGGGCTTCCCACCCTGCAAAGCCTTGAGCCCCACAAAAGAGAAGGGGAGAAGCTGGTGCATCCAAGGGGAGCCAGCAGAGCCCTGTACCTCGGTGAGCAGCCTCTTCATGGAGTTTTTCTCCCCTATCAGTTGGTAGAGCTGATCCTCGCTGTACACCGAGCGGCAGCTCCGGCTTGGACTGGTGAAATACTTTGCCATGTGGCTCATGGTTTGGTTTTCCTCTTCAAAGGCTTTCCACTGCTTGAGCTGGGGGGAGTAGGGGGGAGCAGAAGAAGGCATCATCGACACAGCATGCACAGCCCCTGCCGACGTGGCAGGAAGCAGGCAGGCACAGCTCGAACGGGAAGGAGACAAAGGGATGGAGAGCGGGAGACAAAGGGATGGAGAGCGGGAGACAAAGGGATGGAGAGCGGGAGACAAAGGGATGGAGAGCGGGAGACAAAGGGATGGAGAGCGGGAGACAAAGGGATGGAGAGACAAAGGGAGGGTGTGATGGAGGAGCAGAGATGGCTAGGCAAGGGGCCACTGTGTCACTTGGAGCCTCCCTCCCATCTGAGCCCTACCCTGTCCCTGGCTCCAGCCTTTAGTGCAGAGAGGGGTGGGTGCCTGCCTGCACTGCAACCTCTAAGCATGCTGTAAAGGCCCCCTCCCTCTTCTCCCCCCTCCCTGACTCTGTGACAGACAAAGGCCGTGTCACACACGCCTCCGTGTCCCCAGACCACCAATGACAAGCTGAAAATCAGCAACATTCAGCATCCCTTTTCTAGTCTAGCTCCTCATCGATCTTGGATGAGCCAGAGAAGAGCAAGCCCGTTAGGAAGAACACGTTGATGAATTAAAAGATCCAAATTAAATGGAATGTTCAAGGCCCCCAGGCTGCAACAGCAAAACCAGTACAGGCAGAGAACAAGTACAGCTTATCAGCTCCTCCAGCCTCACTCCAAGAGACCTCACGCTTGGCAGAGTATTGCCAGCAGGCTTGGTGCTTGTCAGAGGAGGTTTGGATCTGCATCAACTGAGGTAGGAGGGGACCTCAGGAAATCACCTGCTCCAGCCACCCTGCTCAAGCAAGGGCAGCTGCACCAAGCTGCCCAGGACTATGTCCAGCTGGGTCTTGAATATCTCCAAGGATGGAGACTCCATAACCTCTCTGGGGAGCCTGCTCCAGTGCTTCACAACTCTCACAGGAAAAAAAAAATGATAAAAACTTGTGATTTCAATAGAATTTCCTGCGTTTCAATCTGTGCCCGTTGTTTCCTGTCCTGTCAATGGACGCCACTGAGAAAAGTCTCTCTCCCCCTTCCCTACTCCACCCCCAGCAGTATTTATATCTCACCCTGGTGAGATTCCCCTGAGCCCTCTCTTGCACAGATGTTCTCTTTCTTCAGCTTCACCTCTTCCTCCTTTTCTCACCTCATTTCCTTGAGCCCAAACATCCCTCTAAACATTAAACTGAGTAAACAACTGCTTCCTCTCCCTCTAACAATGAAAATGTTTTCCCACTAACGTTGTGGTCAGGCACATCAGGCTGCTTCTGGAGGACAGGGGAAGCAGAAGAGCCTCAAGTCAAGACAAAAGGTTTCCTTCAAACATCTCTGTGCCCTCCCCCTCATTCGTGGCAAAGCCCAGCTTCCTTCTCCAAGAGCACAGAGGGAGACAGCCTCCCCCCAAGGACCACCAGCAGCCAAGAACCCTCTGAGCTTACTGAGACCATCTGGATGGCCAGAGCCCAGCTCCATCCCTGCCATGAGCAGAAACTCTTAATGGGAGCAGGTGCATGGGGCATGAGGAGAGGACAAGTGCTTAAAGGACTGCTTCCACCACCCAGATGGAAGAGGATGGCAGCGGCCATCTCATAGTATCAGTATCATAGAATCAGTCAGGGTTGGAAGGGACCACAAGGATCAGCTAGTTCCAACCCCCCTGCCATGGGCAGGGACACCCCACACTACATCAGGCTGGCCAGAGCCTCATCCAGCCTGCTCTTAAACTCCTCCAGGGATGGGGCCTCAACCACCTCCCTGCACAACCCATTCCCAGGGCCTCACCACCCTCACGGTGAAGAACTTCCTCCTCATGTGCAGCCTGAATCTCCCCACCTCCAGCTTCATTCCATTCCCCCTAGTCCTATCACTACCTGAGATCCTGAGAAGTCCCTCCCCAGCCTTCTTGTAGGCCCCCTTCAGATACTGCAAGGCCACAATGAGGTCACCTCACAGCCTTCTCTTCTCCAGACTGAACAGCCCCAACTCCTTCAGTCTGTCCTCACAGGAGAGGTGCTCCAGCCCTCTGCTCATCCTCGTGGCCCTTCTCTGCCCTCATCTCCACACATGCCTTCTGAGTGGCTGCCACCCATGGCATGTTCTTGCAGGAGGGTTTTGGACCATCAGCTCTGCAACGTGCCTGCACTCCTTAGAGACTCAAGGGACTTGCTTGATGAAGCAGAGCCGCTGTGGGCTTGGAGGATGAGCTATGCAAGTGAGCCTGAACCTCTGAGGTAAAAAGAAGGGCAGTAAGCACTTTGGCCCACATGGCTGCTCTTGCTAAACTCTGACCCCATGTGCCTGTCCCCAGCCCGGTGGCAAGGCAGAGGCGGCAGCATACCTGTGGGACAAAGATGAAGCAGTTGATCGTGGTCGTACACACGAAGATGCTTCCAGAGGTGAAGCCAAACAGCAGGTTGTGCCAAGCACGGAGGAAGCGGTGAACTAAGCAGACAATGCCAGCAGCCAGGAAAATGAGGTTGACCCCGACGATGAGCGTCAAGGACTGGTTGACCGGCGGGGAGCTGACATTGTCAGTCAGACCGGCCAAGTAGGTCCCATACAGCAGGAGGATACTCTGGAAGCAGAAAAAAGAGGTTTCCAGAGTGTGGAAAATTACAGCCTGATGGTGTCAACCCCCTCCTTGTGCCGAGCCCAGTGAGCTCAGATACACTCAGCACAATCCTAATTAATGCTCTTTGATCTACCGTGCAGCCCTTCAGCGTGTGGTGGTGACACCGCAGCAAACGCCCGGCACCCTGCTGCAGGTCAGAAGTGGGAGGCAGAGCAGGAGTGAAGGTGCTGGTGGGCCCTGGGGGGTTCTGAGAAAGGGGCATGAGGAGCTGGGGGTCAGGTGGCACAGAGCAGGGCACCTGAAAATGTCCCCTTGGGCAACTTGGAGCAGGAGCAGCAAAAATGGAGAGAAAAGAGATGGTGGTCCCTGCAGGGAGGCCAGGGTGGGGTGCCATCAAGGAGCAACAGCATACCTCTGAAAGAGCAGAAAGGAGATTCAGAAGGAAAAAGCAAGGCAGAAGATGAGGAGGTTTAGGCTGGAGGCAAAAGGATGTGCTTGATGCCTCCTTAAATAGAAATCTGAAAAACTACCAGGTGCAATTCTTCTCCCCTTCCTTTGCTGCTTCCTGCCTGACTCTAGCAGCAGTGAAAGGAGCTGGAGAAGTGCTCTGTACACAGAGGTCCTCCCTTCCCTGGACTAGGTCAGTTGTTTCAGAGCAGGCTTCCTTACCATACTGCCCCTCAAGTGTCCCATGCATGCATCTTTCCAGTGTGCTCAGGATTGAACTACCCAGAAGGCTGAATCCCTCCTTCCCCAGGGCACACTGTGGGGAAACACCAAGTATTTTTTGCCCACCTTGGTAGAGCAGGGCATGGCCTGCCTTCAGGATCATTGGGAAATACCCTCCAACAAAATCCCTGCTCCTGCAAGGATCCAGAACACAGGGAAGATGACTCCTTCCTTATTCCTGTGCTACCCAGCACATGTGATTGCCAACCTTTTACTAAGAGACATGAAATTGTTATTTGGGCATGAAGAAGTGCTTTGTGGTACAGGTCTGCATCTGTAGTACATATACTCAGTAGACTCTTCTGCACCTTTCCACACTGTGGCTGCTGGATGATTGCCATGGCCGCTTGCAGGGCTAGGGTCTGGAGGAACACTCTTACAGGCAAGAGCTGTTTCCATCCATGGTCTTTGGTGAGACTCCCAACCACAGAGCACCACAAATTCTCAAGGGGTGGCTGCAATACTGAGACCTGTCTTGCTGGGAACTAGGCTGATGCCTGACCCTACTTCGTAGGATCTGCACGGGATCATAACCACGGTCACTATGGGGTACCTCCAAACACACCTCCAAAAAGCAAACCAGCTCCTAATCCCAAAGCAAGAGGAAAAAAACCAGCCTCAAAGTCCCATTTAAAATTCACACAGTCTATCTGGGACACAGACAACAGCACTGCTGTCTCGTAAACTAGGACTTCCAGCAAGCACAGCACTGAGCTTTTTGTTTGTTTGTTTGTTTTAATCTTGAACAGAGGACTTTGCTCCTAACTCTAGGTATGTCCTTGGCAAGTCTTTCTGTTCATTGCTCTGTGCCAGTCAAACCGGGGTTGCTTCACAAAGGGCTGAGCACATGGAATGCCGTGGAGGATAAGATGTGCTACCTGCACGCAGACAGAGCCCACTCTCACGTTAATGGAAATCCAGATTGAGTTCAGAGAAACCACTAAAGAAACAGCTCTGTGACCCACAGTAGGTGGATAGGATCAGGGTCAAGTTCAATGCAACACTAATGAAGGGTACATGGGACTGGTAATGGAGATGCTTTATTCCAAAAAGCAGTTTGTAGGAGCTGAGGCAAAAGCATCTCCTGTCTAAATGCTAATACAAACCGTGGACAAAATCAGAGGTGGAGACAGCCCTGGAGTCCCAGGGAACGCCTGCAATCCCTAGCACCAAAGGGCTTTTAATGATAGGCTAGACTAATGTCTTTAAAATTAAGTGTAGGGGAAGGGGGGAAGGAGGACTTGGCCACGTCGTGAGGTTTCTCTCTGCTCTTTTCCCTATAGTTCTGGGTAGCTGGTGAGTCAGAAAGGAACTGCCTGTGCCGCACGCAGAGATGGAGCCATTCCCAAACACAGGCTGTGAGCTCACAAGCTTCATCAACATCAGCCTTCTGAAATGTGTCCAGCTTCTGACAACCCAGAGACACAGGAGACCACAGCTAATTACAGCGATAATTATGCCTCCGTAGTTACATCAGCATAACTAACTCTTCTGGAACAGGAACAGCCACGTGCAAAGCTACGCCAGTGAAAGTGGACCTTGGTGGCATAATTAAGCTGATGCACATCCTGTGAAGGTCACCACCACGCACTTGTCATCAGCACCTCTTTGATTTGCAGTCAGAGGACGTGAGGGCCGAGCCATGCAGTGCATCACCACCGTGGATGGTCATCGGAGGTTGTATGGACAAAGTGTGCTTTAGAAACTAGCAAGACACGAGTTTTGAGAGGGAAAGGAGAGAAGGTATGGGTGTTGCAGGGAGGGGACTCGAGAGACAGCACACCGTGCATGTGAAAGATGGTGGGGCAGGCAAGAAGTGGCTAACAGGTTTCCTTACAAGGCAATGCAAGAAAACACTGAGAGGGGAAGGACTGGAGATGGGAGGGCTTTCAAGATGAACAGGAGTAGCCAGAACCTGCAGCAGGCATGGCACTTGGGAGGGCAGCAGAGCTATGGTCTCTTCCAACCTGGTTAATTCTATTCTATTCTATTCTATTCTATTCTATTCTATTCTATTCTATTCTATTCTATTCTATTCTATCCTATCCTATCCTATCCTATCCTATCCTATCCTATCCTATCCTATCCTATCCTATCCTATCCTATCCTATTCGTGCTGCTGAATAGTTTATGTTGCAAGACTGGAGGAGATACAATGCAGGAATCAATGAGAGGTTACATACCTTAAACCCGAGAATGAGAATGAGCCAAAGGTCGGAGTAAAGAGACGCGCAGGACTGCACCCGGCTCACTGAGCAGCTCATGCCTTTCTCTGTGGCCTAGAAGGCAAGGGCAATCATAGAATCACACAATGGTAGGGGTTGGAAGGGAAGCCTGGGGATCATCTAGTCCAAGCCTCCTGCTAAAGCAGGTTCACCTAGAGCAGGCTGCACAGGAACACGTCCAGGTGGGTTTCGACAGTCTCCAGAGAAGGAGACTCCACAGCCTCTCTGGGCAGCCTGGTCCCATGCTCCAGCACCCTCTGTCCCAGTTTGAGGCAGATCCTGTCTCGCCTCCCACCAGGGCAGAAAAATTATGAGACTCAAACAAATGGATTGCAGAAGTGATGGAAAGTTCCAATGGAAAAGCAGTGAGTGTTTTACAGAGAGCTACAAGCACAGTGACAAAAGAAACCCAAAGCATACCCAGAAAGCCTCCCAGCATTTCCCTTCTCCCTACCTGAGGGTATACCCAAAACCCCCTAGGGCTCTTTCTTCCCCCTCCACTGTTAGGCTAATCTCAGCTGGCCAGATCTGAGATTGCCCTTCCCCCTTCTCCTCCTGGCATTAAGCCTAGACAGGCCTAAGAGGCCTTGAGATAACTCCCCTTCCATTACCACATAGAGAGCATCACCCACAGGAGCAGTGAGGGAAGAAAGAGGAAGCGTGAGACCTTGCAGATGGATTTATAGGGAGCAGGACATGATGGGTATGAAATACACAGCTTCCTGTGTTCACCTACTGGGCTGGACACCCCCGTGGGCAGCAATACAATACAATACAATAAACCAGGTTGGAAGAGACCTTCAAGATCATTGTGTCCAACCCATCAACCAATCCAACCCACCTAAACAACTAAACCATGGCACCAAGCACCCCAGCAAGTCTCCTCCTGAACACCTCCAATGATGGTGACTCCACCACCCAGCCCCCAGCTGCCACACCCTCAAGGAAAGAAGTTTCTCTTGAAGTTCAAGTGAAACATCCTGTGTTCTAGTTTGGGCCCACTGCCCCTTGTCCTGTCACTGGAAGGCAGGAGTGAAGACTGCTGCCTGGCCTGGAGCACCTAGGAGGCTTTCCATTTTGAAATTTCTTTTTAAAGCCAGCACCTCCAAAGAGCTGACCTTCCTACCACCTCTGTCCACACTGAGCAGACAGGACACAGTGAAACCCTCCACTGCCCCTCCCCATCTCTTTACCCGCAGGAGACGCTGAGGCTTCGGAAGCACTTGACTGGATCAGAGAATACCCAAGTCAAGAGCAACATGGCATCTGCCAGCACCAACACTGCCACCATCACCAGCAACTGGAGGTCTTTGATGATCTGCAAACACACAAGAAAGAAGCATTACTGTGATGGGCAAATGGACACCAATAATCTCCATCCCCTTGGGTCTCTTTATGGTCATTTCTTCCAAGGGGCATGTCCATCCTAACAATTCACCCAGAGCAGACTTCAGTAGCTGACACTGTCCCACACCACATCCTGGTCTCCAAGCTGGTGACACCCGGGTTTGATGGGTGACCACTAGATGGATACAGAACTGGCTTGATGGCCACACCCAAAGAGTGGCTGTCAATGGGTCCATGTCCCAGTGGAGGCCAGGACAAGCAGAGTCCCTCAGGGATCAGTCCTGGGACCAGGCTTGTGCAACATCTTTGTGGGTGACATGGACAGTGGCATTGAGTGCACCCTCAGCAAGTTTGCTGATGACACCAAGCTGTGTGGTGCAGCAGACAGCTGGAGGGAAGGATCCATCCAGAGGGACCTGGACAGGCTGGAGAGGTGGGCACAAGCCAACCTCAGGAGCTTCAACAAGACCAAGGGCAGGGTCCTGCATCTGGGTCGAGGCAACCCCAGGCACAAATCCAGGCTGGGCAGTGACTGGCTGGAAAGCAGCCCTGAGGAGAGAGACTTGGGGGTGCTGGTGGAGGAGAAGCTCAACAGGAGCTCTCAATGTGCACTTGCAGCCTGGAAAGCCAATCAGAGCCTGGGCTGCAGCAGGAGAAGTGTGGCCAGCAGGTCAGAGAGGGATTCTCCCCCTCTACTCAGCTCTGCTGAGACCCCACCTGGAGTACTGCCTCCAGTTCTGGAGCCCCTATTACAAGAGGGATCTGGAGGTGCTGGAAGGTGTCGAGAGAAGGGCCACGAGGATGAGCAGAGGGCTGGAGCACCTCTCCTGTGAGGACAGACTGAAGGAGTTGGGGCTGTTCAGTCTGGAGAAGAGAAGGCTCCGAGGTGGCCTTCCAGTATGTGAAGGGGGCCTACAAGAAGGCTGGGGAGGGACTTCTCAGGATCTCAGGTAGTGATAGGACTAGGGGGAATGGACTGAAGCTGGAGGTGGGGAGATTCAGGCTGGATGTGAGGAGGAAGTTCTTCCCCTGTGAGGGTGGTGATGCCCTGGAATGGGTTGTCCAGGGAGGTGGTTGAGGCCCCATCCCTGGAGGTGTTTAAGACCAGGCTGGATGAGGCTGTGGCCAGCCTGATCTAGTGTGGGGTGTCCCTGCCCATGGCAGGGGGGTTGGAACTCGCTGATCCTTGTGGTCCCTTCCAACCCTAACTGAAACTATGAAACTAAGCTCATCACCATCCAAGTTGGCCTTGGTTCTTGCTCCCAAACCCCTGGAGGCCTAACTAGTCTTGGGGACAGGCATAAACCTTCCTGAGCTGGGTGGTTAGCTGGTAGAGGCTATGTCAGAAAACAAGAGTGTCATTCCTTATGGTCATATCACAAGCAGAGACATAAAGGGTGAGGGAAAAAAATCTGATAGGATTATTATTTTCTCAGTTTAAGACAGATCCTGGTGGCTCAGGAAGGGGAGTCCCTGCTGGTACCCAGTCCCCCTGCCAAACCTCTCATCTCACCTTTCATCTGACACCCACTTTTTTTGCCTTTGGAAAGTGGCTGCAGAGGAGCCCACAGTGCTCCTCCCTCCCTCCCTTCAAGAGGGGGTCAGGAGCACCTGGCCATGACCCTACATCAGAAGCCCTTGAGAGCACCTGATTTATTTTCACCCAGAAAACCAATCATCCCAGAGCCTGGACACAAACACTGGTGGGAAGCATAATTAAGGCACGTGGTTGATGCAGAATGAGAACAAGACCTTGGTCAGTGATGAGGCTGGGGAACAGACAGCGTGGCAGGGCACCTGCTTGCTGACAGAGTGGAAAGCATCATGCCTCACAGAGTCAATAAGGTTGGAAAAGACCACAGAGATCATCAAGTCCAACCTGTCACCCAACACCTCAGGACTAACTAAACCATGGCTTCAAGTGCCACATCCAATCCTTTTTTGAACACCTCCAGGGACAGTGACTCCACCACCTCCCTGGGCAGCACATTCCAATGGCCAATCTCTCTTTCTGGGAAGAACTTCTTCCTCACCTCCAGCCTAACCCTCCCCTGGCACAGCTTGAGACTGTGTCCTCTTGTTCTGGTGCTGCTTGCCTGGGAGAAGAGACCAATCCCCTCCTGGCTAGAACCTCCCTTCAGGTAGTTGTAGAGAGCAATAAGGTCTCCCCTGAGCCTCCTCTTCTCCAGGCTAAACAACCCCAGCTCCCCCAGCTCATCATGCAGGAATAAATGAAGAGCCCATGTCCAACGAGCTTTTGTGATGCAGTTGGGTTAAACCATCACAGTGTGAAACCAGACCTGTGTTTGTTGGCACTCATCTCTGTCATGCTGGTTTTATCTGCTATCCCCCACCTAAGGGGGACTTACAATTCAATACAATAAATCCAGGTTGGAAGAGACCTTCAAGATCATCGTGTCCAACCTATCAACCAATCCAACCCACCTAAACAACTAGATCATCCATCACCCCTGTGTGCAGCAGAGCTCTGTTGTTTGACAAGTGCCCCTGTCCCAGTCTTGCAGCCACAATGAAAGCACAGCAGGCAGCAGCAATGCCAAAAGTGACGAGGCAAGCCTGAGGTTCATCTGGGGAGCTGACACCCCAGAGCAGGGTCAGGGCTCTCCAAACTTGTTAGAGTTAGAGAGTGGTTGGACTCTACAACCATTAAAGGTCTTTTCCCAACGAAACAGTTCTATGATTCTATGACTAAGCAACCTGGCCTATAATACAACACAACACAATACACCAGGTTGGAAGAGACCTTCAAGATCATCACGTCCAACCCATCAACCAATCCAGCCCACCTAAACAACTAACCCATGGCACCAAGCACCCCAGCAAGTCTCCTCCTGAACACCTCCAATGATGGTGACTCCACCACCTCCCTGGGCAGACCATTCCAATGGGCAATCACTCTCTCTGTATAGAACTTCTTCCAACATCCAGTCTAAACCTCCCCTGGCGCAGCTTGAGACTGTGTCCTCTTGTTCTGGTGCTGCCTGCCTGGGAAAAGAGACCAACCTCTGCCTGTCTACAACCTCCCTTCAGGTAGTTGTAGAGAGCAATAAGGTCACCCCTGAGTCTCGTCTTCTCCAGGCTAAAGACTTGTTGGTGTTTGCCCCTCTTGGGTAGTTTGCCCTCCCTGCCCAGGTGCTGCATACTCACCACCCGCTTGTCCGGCACCCTCTGGGTGAACACCCTGTAGAGCCGCCAGCTCTTCCCCAGGATGGGGCCAAGCACCAGAGAGCTGCCCACACACAGCAGGCAGATCCGCACCTGCCAGGGGAGGGGGCAGAATGAGTGGGCTGAAGGGCAGCCAAGGGGCTTGCAAGAACACCCTGCACCCTCCCACCCAGGGACGCAGTAAAGATAGGTGGGGATGAGCCTGTGGGATGCTGGGATGCTACGTGTGGCATGTTGGGTGCCAGAAAGCCTGATCACCACAGGGTGAAACGAATTAAAAGGCAGGCATTCCTCTGCAGGCATGCCTGCTGCTTGCCTTTTCCTCCCCAGCTTGGGAGGAGCAGGCAGGGAGAACCAGGCAGCTTGGAGCAGCAGGGGAATGGAGAGTCACAGCACCAATAAATCATTTGCAGAGACCTCTATTAATTATCCTCAGCTTGGTGCCTGAGCAGAACATGCTCTCTCCCACTTCCCTCTCTCCCACTAAGTGCATGCCCAGTCCCTGGTCTGTCAGGGTGTCTGTCCCAGGTCAAAGACACAGGGGTTCATCACACAGGTCAGTGATTTGGTGAGGATCTGCTTTGCAGCCAAAAACCCCTCCCCTGCAGCCTCGTGGCACCAACACCACACTGGGCAGTGGCTGCACAAAGGATCCCACCTCAGTTCAGGCTTCCCTCTCCCTATTGCACAAGCCCAGGAGCCTGCCTCTCCCCAGGGAACTGCTTGGTGTGCCCCTCGGTGTGGCTGTGGTTTGCAGAACTATGAGGGCTGTTCAGATGGAAAGCACCTGGTTGCATTTTGAGGCAGTGGAAACTACAGCCCAACCAGACATGCCCATCGCTGAGGTGGTGACAAGCTCCAGCTGAAGAGAGCAGGTGCATGAGTGAAGGTGCCCCTCTCAGCAAACCTTCCACCCTACTCACCTGAATAAGCTTTTCCACCAAGTCTCCAGATGGCAGGCTCTGCTCCTGAATCCCAAAGAGGTAAGCACTAGTGTAAGTCATACCACTGCCCAGGAGGGTCACAATGTTCAGATTGGGGCTGGACATCTTCACAATCCTCCAGGAAACAAAAGAGGGAAGGCAGTGACAGTTACTGAGCATCATGACCTGACAGCACAAGGGTAAGGTCCCCTTACAGGGATGATGATGGCCATAAGGGGTGCTGACACAGTCCCCTCCAAGTCCCTGCTGTTCATAGCCCCTTCAAAAGTTCGACCATTGCTACTTGGTGCACGCCCCATCCACGTCTCCTTGGTGCACCCCATCCACATCTCCTTGGTGCACACCCCATCCACGTCTCCTTGGTCCATGACCCATCCTCTCCCCTGTGTTGCCAAAGTGCTTCACTATCCCTCAAGTATTACCAGGCTTGCCCCATGGCACCTCTAGCCCCTGCATGGATCTGTGGCATGGAAAAGCATCCTTGAAGCAGCTTCAGCTAGCATCATTTCAGACAGAATGATGGGAAGCCACAGGCTTCTAGCAGCAAAGCAGAGTCACCCCAGCTGGATCTCTCTGCTACCAGAGCCCGTGGCAGACATGCAGAGCTGCACAGCAGCAGCAGCACATGCTGCAGCCACACATTCCCACAGTGGCACAGAGCAAGGGAACCAGTGCTCCACAGTCATGCAAGTAGCACACAGCACAGACCCCAGGTTCAAGACAAACAGCTTCCTCCACTGTCCTCTGCTGTAAAGGGGTAGAAGTAGAAAACCTCACCAGTGCAGCCCGGCTGCCTGTCCCCAGCAGTAAGCTCTGGTTACATCAGCTACAAATGCCTCCAGGAATAGGCTCTTCCCACTGCTCCTTCTTTTGAGGTGATATCTCTCCCCTCAGTACAGTCTCAACTTCAGGAAGCTGCCAGCAACGTTCAGGTTACAGCTTCTCCTCTGTAATTCCACCCCATCACTCATAATCCTGTAACTGTATTCAGGGATGGGAGAATCGACCCACCGATCTCTCTCGACCTCTTACCCTTCTCCAGCAAGCCCATCGGGTGAAAGCTCTTTCTCCTGCCACTCCCTCGTGTAGCTCCATTCCTTTGATGGGCTGTTAAGTCATTGCATTTCTCCACCCTGGAGTTCCTTCCTGGCTTGCACCTCATGTACAGAGCCTGGGATTCACCCTGGGTCTCTCCCTCCCTGTCATCCCCACCATGCCTCAGCCCCTGGGCAAAGACACCCATCAGCTCACCCTCTCAGCTGCACGCTGGGAAAGGTCTCCTTTGCCTTCCCAGGTTCAGCAAGCAGACCAGTATCTATTTGCTGCAGTGCAAATAAATCAACCCCACTCATTACAGCTTCACCCTGAGAGTACCTTCAGGGAGCATGAAGAATTTGCCCATCAATTCAAGTTGCAGCTAAACTAAACACCACTCTCCTTCCAGAAATCAAATGCAACTACTGCACCACAGCCGGCATGGGGCTCAAGATAAACCTTCATGAGCAGGACCCTCCGGACTGCGGGGCGGTTATGAGAAGCACACCACCAGAACGAGAGCACCACCAGAGCACTGGGCCAGCAGCAGCCCAGGCTGCAGACAGATGCTCCTCTCAACAATGACACACGGAGCACAAAGACTTTTCCAGGTGGAGCGTGGGAGAAGGATTTATCTCCGTGGGGAGGAAAAGCAGCTGAGACGCTGAGGGACTAATGAAGCTGGGAAGGTGGCAAGAAGGCAGGAGAGACATCCAGAAGTGCTGAGGAACATGAAGCACTGGGTGAGACAGTTTGAGATACGAGGAGCTGCTGAGCCTTCTGCTTGGTTTATGCTGCATTCTGAGGAGCAGGACTTCCACATCCACTGAGGAGCACCAAAGAAAGCAAGCACTTCACCACTAGCTTTTCTTACCACCAAGATGGACATGTTCTCCACCACTATGGACAGCCACCAAGATCACAAATGGTTAGCAATATCCTCAAACTGCAGCGGGAAGGATATGTGTGCATGCTGTGGAGAGCATGATGGCTTTGCTCACAGAGCTATGCTGCTCAAAGGGATAGTCACCAAGACTGCCACGTGGAAGAGGAGACTGGCTCTCTCTGCTCACCTCTGTTGAGGTTTTTATTGAACAGCACCTTCTGGATGAGACCAGGCACTGCTCCCTGTGCCATGCTGGGGGGCTCTGTCTTGTCCACAGCTCCCTGGCCTTGGCAAAGAAGGCAGCAGTTCCAGCAGGAGTGTTCCTGCCAGTGATCAACACTGGCTACGATGGGGAAAGCTCCATATCCCTGGCACTGCCCTGCTTGTACTATGCTGCTCCTTCAGGTTTGTATGCTCTTGACCCCTCAGGTGGCTACCAGTTCAGAGCCTGGTCCTGATCATCTCGGTCCTCCTGCTCCAGCCCAGGGGAGCTCTCCCAGCAGGAGAGGGAAGCCCTTACCTGTTCTTCCTGAAGCGAATGGTGAAGACAAGAAAAAAGAGCGCCAGCAGGACTCCCCCGGTCAGCAGCGTCCACACGACTCCCAGCAGGGCAGCAGAGAACGATGGGGAGCTCTTCCCACTGCGGTCAGATGTCTGCTGGAGGCAAGAGGGGTGAGGAGGAAGAGGACATTGCTGGGGCTCCCGGCACAGAAGGTCCCTGCTCTGGTATTATGACTCCCATGGGTGCTCCTGCGCAGCCAGCAACCACATCTCCCAAACCCCTCCTCATAAGCAGACACCACAGCACCAGACCAAGAGCAGCAGGCAGGTCTAGTGAGATGTGTGTAACCAGGATACATACTCAGCCACATGTTGAGCATGCAGGAGGAGAGGGCAGTCCAGGAGCCCTCTTCTTATGGCCAACCAGCCAAATGCATAATGAAACCAGACAAGCAACTCATAAGCCTCAGGCAGCCCTGGCCATGGGAGATGGGAAATGGGTGACGGTTCCCTACTGTCCTCCTCTAGAGAGAAACCTCTGGAGCAAGACCTTGTGGTACCCCAGTCCTTTAGAAAGCTGAGTAGGGCATCCTGGCCTCTACAAGCAGCAGGTAACCAGCTAGGTGGCTGACGTGACTGTGAGCCAGCAGCACAGCTGCCATTCCATGCAGAAAACCCAGAGAAGGCAATGGAACAGCGTTGTCCTGACACATTACACAGTGACACACACAGCTGCACCCCACCCAACTCCCAGCTGGCTTCAAACTAACTTGGTCCTAGGCAGACATCAGATGAGAACTGCCTTTTGAGGGACACTCCCAAAGGAGGCATGATGGAGGCAGCTCTCTCCTTGCACAGAAGTGACTTTATGGGTCTAGATCTCCATTTGAAAGCATTCTCTGCTGCCTCCCTGTTAACGTGGGATGGAGACAATGATCCCATGTGAAACAAGAAGCCTGTTTCCACCACACAGCTGAAGCACTCCAGCATTTTTGAGAGGGTGTGCACATGTGGGCTTGCTCACACACTCTGTGTGTGTGTGTTACTGACATTATTTGCTTTTTCTGTACAAATGCATTACTTTCCAGAGCACCATTAGGCTTGGAAAAGGCCTCTGAGGTCATCAACCCGATGCTGCCATGCCCACTAAACCATGCAGAGCTACAAGCTGGGGTCAGAGAGGCTGGAGAGCAGCCAGGCAGAAAGGGACCTGGGGGGACTGGTTGATAGCAGACTGAACAGGAGCCTGCAGTGTGCCCAGGTGGCCAAGAAGGCCAATGGCATCCTGGCCTGGATCAGGAAGAGTGTGGCCAGCAGGAGCAGGGAGGTCATTGTGCCCTGTAACTCAGCCTGGTTAGGCCACACCTTGAGTCCTGGGTCCAGTTCTGGGCTCCTCAGTTTAGGAAGATGTTGAGTTGCTGGAAGGTGTCCAGAGGAGGGCAACAAAGCTGGGGAGGGGTTTGGAGCACAGCCCTGTGAGGAGAGGCTGAGGGAGCTGGGGTTGCTTAGCCTGGAGAAGAGGAGGTTCAGGGGAGACCTTCTTGCTCTCTACAACTACCTGAAGGGAGGCTGTAGCCAGCAGGGGGTTGGTCTCTTCTCCTAGGCAACCAGTACCAGAACAAGAGGACACAGTCTCAAGCTGTGCCAAGGGAGGTTTAGGCTGGATGTTAGGAAGAAATTCTTCCCAGAAAGTGAGATTGGCCATTGGAATGTGCTGCCCAGGGAGGTGGTGGAGTCACCATCACTGGAGGTGTTTAGGAAGAGACTGGCTGAGGCACTTGGTGCCATGGTTTAGTTGATTAGATGGTGATGGTGCTGGGTGATAGGTTGGACTTGATGATCTCAAAGGTCTTTTCCACCTTGGCTAATTCCAGTCTATTCTATGTCCTGAAGTGCCATGTCTACACAGTTTTTAACACCTCCAGGATGGTGGTGACTCCATTGCTTCCCTGGGCAGCCTGTTCCAACTTAACCACTGCCAGGTCCTCATTAAGGGGAAGGAGGATGGTGACTGAGCTGGAATCACACACCTTCTCGTTATCTTCTCTGGTGCTAAGTCCTTTTTCAGGTATTCCAGTTCACCTGCATGCAATTTCTTCAGCAGAAGACTATTTTCCTGACAGCTGCCACTGTCCCATACTCCCAATTCTCCCTTCAAACTTTGAGCTGTTTCTGCTTTCAGCCTTGCTAGAAATATACCTGCAGGGAGAAGCAAGGCAGCTGTTCCCAGCTGATGCCTCGTCTCTCTCTTCTCCAGCTGAGCTCCATCTCCTCTGGATGAGCAAGAACAAGGCACAGCTCAGAGAATTAAATCCAACTCCTAACTACTAATGTGCAGGCTCATGGCAGCTCACATGTTGGTGCCATGTTGGTTGCAGAGCTGCTGGGTAAGGCAAACCCCTGACTGGGAGAGGCCACCAGCTGAGAGCCAACACTGCTGCTGCTGCATTGTGCTGGGATACAGCACTTTGCATCAGCATGGAGGGATCCCTGGGGTGATGTTCATCTCCCTTCTGCAAACTTCCTCTTCCTTCTCCCATCCCCTGGAGAGTCTTTTGGCTCTCTGAGAAATCAGCCAGCTTGGTCACCCTCTCCTTCACCAAGACCCCATCACTCAGTGTGAATCAGGGTCATCTTCCCACCTGCCTGCAGCTCAGAGGGGATGATGGGGCTGCTCAGGGTGGTACAGGATGTGCTACAGCCTTATGTCTGCATCCTACCTAGTCGAGCCCAAGGGCAACACCTGGCTTTGGTCAGCAAGGTGAGCAGGGTGGATTCAGCATCCAAGGGCTCCCACACTTCACTCCCAGCTGCATCCACCAACAGTATTTTTCCACCTCTGGCTGCTGCTGAAAGCAACCCCCAGGGGTCAGAAACACCCCTGTGTTCTCCACCTTTCCTTTCCCAAACCCCCCCCCCCACTCCCAACCTGACTGTTTCCCTGGATGTTGATGTAACTTGAAGTTGATGGAGCGCTTCATCTGCTGCTGAGTGGAGTAAATCCTGGCCCTAGCAGGGGGAATATTAATTGTGAGGCAGCTGCCAGAGCAGGGGGAATATTAATTGTGAGGCAGCTGCCAGAGCCAGAGAAGCCAAGCAGCTTATGGTCTTCTAATTAAAGGCCCATGGTCGTGCAGGACATGGTGGAGAGCCAAATAGGCCAAGCTTTGCTGAACCACCCAGTGGCCTCAGGTGAAGTCAACTGCAACTAAATGCACCCCTGTGTCCTTTCTACTGGCTCAGTGGTGGGGCAGAGGTACAATTTATTATCAGTGATGACTTTCAATTGAATCCTGCTCTATTTGTGTTTGAGAAGCACTCTGAAGTTCCAGGAGATGAGAAAGGTCAAGGGCAGAGGAGGTTATCCCAGGCCACTCCTAAGCAGCCATCATGGCAGCCAACAAACAGCAGGGATGCTTGATACAGCTTGGCTGCTTGTGGCTGCTTCCTCACCTTCTGCCTAACTGCTGGGTGTCACCTAGGCAGGCCTTGTCTGGAGGCCACCCCAGGAGGTGACAGCACTCAGCCTCCCGGTGGACTGGGATTGTTTGGTGGCTGTGCCGCTGCGCCTTCCCCCCCCGCCAGCCTTCCCCCCACTTCTGCAGCAAACCTTGTGCCCTAGAGCACTCCCCACTTCCACACTTACCACTGTGACAGTGCAGAGCTCCTGCAGTGCCTGCTGCTGTGGAGCCTGGCTGCCAAAACTGGAGCTGCCATGGCAGAGCTCAGAGCAGTTGAATCCCAGCTCCATAGCACATCCTCAGCAGTCATGCAGCTGTACCTTCGCCCCTGACAGAAGAATGAGGGTCAAGCTTTCTCCAGCGAGAAGCAGCCTTCTGCCACAGGCTGTATCTCATCCAGTCAGCAGGGTGTGGGGCACAGGGGCCTGGCAGCCCAGGGCTGAGCTTACCCAAAGTGAAGCACCACACATCCAGAGCCAGGACAGGGAGCGCTCACCTCTTGGTGTCCCTTGGTGAGTCCTCTGCAGCCAGGTGAGTCAGCACAGGGTGTGAGTCCCTGCAGAGCGCAGTGGCACCCTGAGCCCTGCTACATCACCCTGCAAACCAACACATGTCAGGGTCACAGTGGCCCCCAGCCCCTACACCCCAGTTTTCCTCTGCAATTGCGCTTCCCTGCACTGGTGCAGTTCCATGATGTAGCTTTGTGGGCTCCCTCCCTGCACCAGCAGCCACTGCTGGTTTTGCTTTGGCCAGCAAAGAACCAGCAAGTGAAGACAACAACAAACAAACCAACAAGCATTGCCCACACTTAATGGCACCTACTCCTGTTTATTCAGGAGATTTAAAAGCCTGGCACCTCCATGCTCCCTATCCCTCACGGCGCTCTGGCTGCCAGGGTGTTGTTGCTGCCTGCTCCCGCTCCCCTCACACCACCTTTGCCTCCGTTCCCTCTTTCATTTCCCTTTTTGGTGGGGACTTTAATTAGCCTCATTACCATTTTAGACATGAGGTCATACTTATCCTCAAGCATCCTTACTCAATTACCATTGTCACTGGTTTTAATTAGCTTCCAGCGCACGACCGAAAGCAAGACTCCTGTCGTTAGCAGCCAGGGAGGAAGGGCAATGGCTCACTCCCTACTAGCTCCTAACAACAGGTGGGAAGGGGGGAAAAAGAGGCATGCTCCATGGGGCTGCTCCCCTGCCCAAGATTAATACAATACAATAAACCAGGTTGGAAGAGACCTTCAAGATCATCGTGTCCAACCCAACCCACCCAAACAACTAGATCATGGCACCAAGCACCCCATCAAGTCTCCTCCTGAACACCTCCAATGATGGTGACTCCACCACCTCCCTGGGCAGCACATTCCAATGGGCAATCACTCTCTCTGTATAGAACTTCTTCCTAACATCCAGTCTAAACCTCCCCTGGCACAGCTTGAGACTGTGTCCTCGTGTTCTGGTGCTGGCTGCCTGGGAGAAGAGACCAACCTCTGTCTGTCCACAACCTCCCTTCAGGTAGTTGTAGAGAGCAATAAGGTCACCCCTGAGTCTTCTCTTCTCCCAGCTCCCTCAGCCTCTCCTCACAGGGCTTGTGTTCCAAACCCCTCCCCAGCTTTGTTGCCCTTCTCTGGACACCTTCCAGCAACTCAACCTCCTTCCTAAACTGAGTGGCCCAGAACTGGACACAGGACTCAAGCTGTGGCCTAACCAGTGCAGTGTACAGGGGCAGAATGACCTCCCTGCTTCTGCTGGCCACACTGTTCCTGATGCAGGCCAGGATGCCATTGGCCCTCTTGGCTGCCTGGGCACACTGCAGGCTCATGTTCAGCCTCCCATCAATCAGCACCCCCAGGTCCCTCTCTGCCTGGTTGCTCTCCAGCCACTCTGACCCCAGCCTGTAGCACTGTCTGGGGTTGCTGTGGCCAATGCTCAGATTCCATGCTCAGACCCTGTGCCTGGCCAGTGCTTCATCCTTCCCTGCTGCTACTCCTCACATTTCACTCTCCTCTCCTCACAAGTGCTTTCTTTGGGAAACCTCCTATCATTACATGAACAATGAAAAAGTGGAATCAAACTGACAGATGGGCACCAGGTCTGAAAACTTGCTGCTCTTCACAGGAGATGATCAGGATTTGAATGCCAGCAAAGCTCTTGGGCTCGATTCTCAGCTTTGGAAATGTTGCTTGTAAATCCTAGCACAAAAACATCAGGGTCGGGGGGCCAAAATTAGCAGAGCCACATATGAACCAGCGACCACAACACTCCTGCTTGGCAGAAGCCCCAGCGTACTGTGGGGCTGGATGCTGTCCTGCCTGTGCCAGGGCTGTCCCAAGCACAAGATCAGCTTGCCACATCCTACAGCTGCAGCATCCCACATTAGCCAGACCTATGTTTTGTGTGTGATAGAAGTTATTTTCACGAGTGCTGAGGCAAGCCAGCCCCATCAAGCCTCCCTCTCTCTCTGGCTCGTAGCAAACCATGGTGGCGTTTCCTCCGCAGCAGGACGATGAGGCTGGGATCTTGTCAGTGGTGTCCAGGGACAGGACGAGGGGCAATGGGTACAAACTAAATACAGAAGGTTTCACTTGAACTTAGGGAAAAATGTCTTTACTTTGAGGGTGCCAGCACACTGGAACAGGCTGCCCAGAGAGGTCACAGAGTCTCCTTCTCTGGCAGACTTTCAAAACCCAGCTGGACACATTCTTGTGCAACCTGATCTAGGAGAACCTGCTTTAGCAGGGGGGTTGGACTAGATCTCTTCAGAGGGCCCTTCCAAACCCTATTATTCTGTGATTCTGTGACCTCCCTCTGGAGGTTTCCATGCCCTTCATCACTCAGGCTCAGCAGACAGATGCAGAGATACCCAACTGCTGCAGCAAACACCAGCTATTACAACAATGGTACGAGGGCAGTGGAGAGGAGACAAGCTGCAGGTGAACAGCTGAGGGGTAACACTGGTAACATGGAGAGAGCATGGAGGGGCTGTGTGCAGTGCCTTGGGGATGGAGATAGGAGAGCAGCACTGAATTTTTGACGCTGAGAAGACCTACAGGCAAGCACTACATAGCCTTCCAAAGAGCTCAACTCCTTCCCATGCCCCTAGGCGTGTTTAAAGACAACCTGCCTGTAACCTCCTGCCATGTCAAGAGGGGGACTCCACCTGCCAGGTGGGCCATTACCAAGGGTGGTGTAAAGCCAGTAGGCATGGCCCTCCCATGGCTCACAAATGGAGATGTTTCTGCAAGGACTAGGAGTTCAGTCCCCATCCCCCCAGGAAGCCACCCCATGGCAGAGGACCTTAGTGTCTCCCCATCTTCCATCCTGCCGTTCCACAAAAGGCTCCCACACAACATTGATAACAAGCCAAGGCCAATTAGTGCTCATTGGTATGCAACAAAGCCAGCACTAGCATGGTGGCTGCTGAAAGCCAAGAGGCATTTCCAGCCCAGCTCCTGCCTCTGGTGAGAGCTGGCAGGAATGCTGCTGCATGGCCTGGAGAGCATTCAAGGGGGACCAGTGCTATGGGGTGAGGATCACTGCCCTTCACGGTGAGGTTGGGCAATGGTTGGGTGGACAAACAGCAACAAGAGTAAGAAAACACAGCCTTACAGTGTGAGGGTTTCTCAAGGGCTGAGACCTGTGGGAGTTTGGGGGGGGGGTTGGGGTTTTTTTGTTTGTGGGGTGGGGTTTTAGTTGTTGTCACTGTTTGGTTGGTTGCTGTTGTCATTGTTTAAGAGCAAAATGCCCAACAGGTCTGATGGATCACTTACACAGCAGAATCATAGAGTGTTCTGGGTTGGAAGACAGCTCTAAAAATCATCTAGGCTAACACCTCTGCCATGGTCAGGGATATCTTTTACTAGCTCACATTGCTCAAGAAGCCATCCAGTGTGGCCTTGAATGTTTCTAGTGATGGGGCATCTACCACCTCTCTAAACCACATGTTCCAGGGCTTCACCTCTCTCATTGTAAAGTTTCTTCCTTCTATCTACTCTTAATCTCCTCTTCTACTTTAAAACTATCACCCCTTGTCCTGTTACAACAGGCTCTGATAAAAAGATTGTCCCCATGATTTTTTAGGCCTTTGAAGAACTGAAAGATGTCCCCAGCCTTCTTTTCCAGACTGAACAATCCCAACTCTCTCAGCCTGTCCTCGCAGCAGAGGGGTTCCAGCCCTCAAATATTTCTGTGGCCTTCTCTGGACCCACTCCAACAGGTCCATGTCCTTTTTTTGTGCCAGCACTCTAGAGCTGGACACAATACTCCCAGTGGGGTCTCAGCAGAGCAGAGTAGAGCAGCAGAATCACCTCCTTCAATCTGCTGCCCACACTGCTGGGGAGGCAGCCCAGGAAGTGGTTGGCTTCTGGGCCACTTCTGCACAGGGCTGCTCTCAGTCACTTCACCACCCAAGAGGAGTTAGTCTTCACTTTCTGCATTTATCACTCCAGAAACATTAGGCTCCTGTTTGGCTAAGAAAATCCATCTCCTAGAAAGAGGAAGGGAAATGCTGAAGCAGAGGGCACCAGCACCTCCACGTGTCCCTGTCAGCCTGAACATCACAGAGGGAAAAGGGAATGCAGAGAGTGCTGCTGACTCTCAGTGGTGTTCACTGTTGTTGTTTGAAAATCAGAGAGAACACCACGAGAGCAGTTTCCAACAGCCCACACATCCCATGGAAGTAGTCACAGCATCAGGTGAAGTAAACCCCTTGCTCAGCCCACTGGCTCTGCTCGTCTTGGTCTCCTCCCGCTAGGGGCTCGGGGCGCTGCGGTATCACATCTGCTGGCTCTGGCTGGTTGGGTGGCAGTGGCCATGGCTGAGCACCAGCGTGCATGTGGACATGATCCAGCAAGCCTGAAGCTGATAGGAAACAAATGACTGGAACACATCAAAACCTGAACATCATCATCTTCTGACGTGAAAAGGAAGCACAGACCCTTAAAAACAATGTTCAGATACAAGCAAGTTGCAGTCACCTCCATGGCTGATCCACAAGACTTGGAAAATCTGTTGCCTTAGACCCTTCAAGACCCAAGACCACTTATCTACCAATGCTAATGCATAACTATCCCTCAAAAAATATCTGATGACATCTAAATGCACATCTCAGCTCTCTCAAAGTTTCCTCTTCCCTTCAAAATCTCTCTTTTGAGAAGAAAAGAAAACAGGGGGAAAAAGGATGAGAAGGAAGATGAAAAATTGATGTAGCACTTACGGGCTGAGAGCAGGCAGAAAGAACATTTCACCCCAGCTGGGTCCTTTTGATCTGAGGCTGAGACACTTCCCAAAAGAACCAGGCAATGGCACAGCTCCATGAATCAAAAAGGGGAAACCTGAAGGTGTCAAACAGCAGGCAGCAGAAACAGCTACAGTCCAAAATGTGCTGGTGTTACGTTTCTTAAATGAGCCCTGCAATCCTGTCTGGGCACATCAGCCCCAACAAGGGAAGAGTGGGCCACATTTGGAGATGCACACCTGTTGGGATGAACATCTGGAAGTGTTTAAGAAGACACTGGATGGGGCACTTGGTGCCATGGTTGAGTTGATTAGATGGTGCTGGGTGATAGGTTGGACTCAATGATCTCAAAGGTCTTTTCCAACCTGGTTTAATTCTATCTATTCTATTCTATTCTATTCTATTCTATTCTATTCTATTCTATTCTATTCTATTCTATTCTATTCTATTCTGTTCCATCCCATCCCATCCCATGCTATTCTATCCTATGCTATCCTATCCTATTTATCCCATCCCATCCTATTCCATCCCATCCCATTCTAGTCTATTCTATTCCATCCCATCCTATCCCATTCTAGTCTATTCTATTCCATCCCATCCTATGCTATTCTATCCTATGCTATCCTATCCTATTTATCCCATCCCATCCTATCCTATTCCATCCCATCCCATCCCATTCCATCCCATCCTAGTCTATTCTATTCCATCCCATCCTATCCTATTCCATCCATCCCATCCTATCCCATTCCATCCCATCCCATTCTAGTCTATTCTATTCCATCCCATCCCATCCTATGCTATCCTATCCTATTCCATCCCATCCTATTCCATCCCATCCCATCCTATCCTATTCCATCCCATCCTATCCTATTCCATCCCATCCTATCCTATTCCATCCCATCCTATCCTATTCCATCCCATCCCATTCCATCCCATCCTATCCCATTCCATCCCATCCCATTCCATCCCATCCTATCCCATTCCATCCCATCCTAGTCTATTCCATCCCATCCCATCCCATTCCATCCCTCCTAGTCTATTCTATTCCATCCCATCCTATCCCATTCCATCCCATCCTAGTCTATTCTATTCCATCCCATCCCATTCCATCCCATCCTAGTCTATTCTATTCCATCCCATCCCATTCCATTCCATCCCATCCTAGTCTATTCTATTCCATCCCATCCCATTCCATCCCATCCTAGTCTATTCTATTCCATCCCATCCCATTCCATTCCATCCCATCCTAGTCTATTCTATTCCATCCCATCCCATCCCATCCCATCCTAGTCTATTCTATCCCATCCCATTCCATCCCATCCCATCCCATCCCATCCCCATCCCATCCCATCCCATCCCTCCCGGGAAGATGGCTGTATGATCAGCTGCAACCTGTGGTTTTGCTTCATGCCAGAGAGACAGAGAAGAACAACCAGTGGGGCAAGGAGCAGTGTGCTGAGAGCAGAGGCACTCCTGCTGCCTTGGCAGAGGAGCAGGAGGACCTTGGCTCACCCATGGTTGGTCTGTGCTGCTGTTTACCACTGCTCATGGGAAATGGAGGTCTGCTGGTGGGAAGCAGCCTGAGCCAGAGAGGCCACAGGGACACCCAGTTAAAACAGCTAGGCACCTGGATAACTGTTCCAGCAAGATCAGCGACATCAGAGGGGGGTTTTGCAATTCAGAAGACGCTGGAACTTCTGAGAGAGGCTTCTGCTTTTCCCTTCCACTCTTCTTGTCCAACAGGATCCCTTCCTGTTTGGCCTGAGAAACCTGCAATACTGCTAACCCCAAGGTGATCCAAAAAAGAGAATAAAACAAATAAATCACAAGCTACACTTACTGCAACACCCCCTCCAACAGAACTGGTTACCAATGGTGAGCTCAAACTCCCCTGCACCTCTGAAGCCTACTTTTAATTCATATGTAAAGCTGCAGCATCTCAGCTTTTGCACTTGCCCCTGAAGAAAAGAAAAAGGAAAGGAAAGAAGCCCAAGAAACTCTGTTCATCGTGGAACCCTAAACCCAGGTACAAAGCCTCAGTCCCCAGGAATGACAGGGAGCTGCAAAGCCATCGCCCTGCTTCTCAGGGACCATCTCCCACGACCATGATGGCAATCGCTTCTGAACACTGAGTCCGATCACCCCAGGCTACATGGCTGACAGCCACAGCTCATAGAATCAATCAGGCTGGAAAAGACCTCAGAGATCATCAAGTCCAACCTGTCACCCAACACCTCATGACTACTAAACCATGGCTTCAAGTGCCACGTCCAATCCCCTCTTGAACACCTCCAGTGATGGTGACTCCACCACCTCCCCGGGCAGCACATTCCAATGGCCAATCTCACTTTCTGGGAAGAATTTCTTCCTAACATCCAGCCTAAACCTCCCCTGGTGCAGCTTGAGACTGTGTCCTCTTGTTCTGGTGCTGCTTGCCTGGGACAAGAGACCAACCCCCACCTGGCTACAACCTCCCTTCAGGGAGTTGTAGACAGCAAGAAGGTCTCCTCTGAGCCTCCTCTTCTCCAGGCTAAGCAACCCCAGCTCCCTCAGCCTCTCCTCACAGGGCTGTGCTCCAAACCCCTCCCCAGCTTTGTTGCCCTTCTCTGGACATCTCCCAGCAAGTCAACATCTTTCCTAAACTGAGGGGCCCAGAACTGGATACAGGACTCAAGGTGTGGCCTAACCAGTGCTGAGTACAGGGCACAATATCCTCCTGCTCCTGCTGGCCACACCATTCCTGATACAGGCCAGGATGCCATTGGCCTTCTTGGCTTGGGGTCCCTCAGCTCAGGAGGATGGCACCAAGATGGTGTGGTTTAGGTCTGTATCTAATCATTTGGAGGTGTTCAGGAGGAGACTTGATGGGGTGCTTGGTGCCATGGTTTAGTTGTTTAGGTGGGCTGGATTGGACACGATGATCTTGAAGGTCTCTTCCAACCTGGTGTATTGTATTGTATTGTATTTAACCTTCTAAAATGCAAGTTAAATACCCACCCAGCTCTTTTTAGTTCTGTGGTTTATATTTGGGATTTAAAGAAACTTCCATACCAGAAAAAGAAGAGTTATGAAGTTTTTCAACCACCACTTGGTTCTGCAAGGAGCCAACTAACCAATCCAATCCCCTCTTGAACACCTCCGGGGACGGTGACTCCACCACCTCCCTGGGCAGCACATTCCAATGGCAAATAACTCTTTCTGTGAAGAACTTTCTCCTCACCTCCAGCCTTGAGACTGTGTCCTCTTGTTCTGGGGCTGGTTGCCTGGGAGAAGAGACCAACCCCCACTTGGCTACAACCTCCCTTCAGGTAATGGTAGACAGCAACAAGGTCTCCCCTGAGCCTCCTCTTCCCCAGGCTCAACAATCTCCATCCAAGGAGCTGAGGAGGCTTTTAACACTCACTTTGCTATACAGTGATCAGTGTGCAAGAAATACAGACAGACTAGGCTGCAGGTGCTCAAAGGAATGAAAACAAGGATCAAATACAGAGAACCTGGAGGAGCTTGTTGCAGTAAAGACTGACATGACCAGACCTGATAGGGAAGTGAGACAAATGCCTGGAGCTCCCACTGAGCAATTCTGTGCCAAGCCAAGGCTCAAGCCCTCCTATGTGCCTGGCTGCAGCAGCATATGGATGAAAGGAGTGTACACCTCAGGGCTTCTGCCTCCTTTAAGCAGCTGGAAGTCCATGTGTTGGGAGCCCCACACGGTTCCCAGACAGAGTGCCAGAACACCCCCAGAAGCTCCTTCCTGCCAAATTCCAGTGACACCATTGGTACTTTACTTCCCGGTGGAACCCGCTTGTCTGAGGTGAACGAGAGGTGGTGGGATCCCTGCTGCAAGACAGCACCCTGACCACTGAGGGTGGAACCAGGATAGGGAACATTCCTCAAGCACAGCTCTGAGAAGATGCAGTGTTGCTCCTCTCACCTCTTTCCATGCCCAAGCTTCTGCACCAAAGCCTGTAACGCCCTAGCAGCCATGCTGCATGAAGAGTGAGGCCAAGCAGAGGTTTTTCACCACTCTGGGTCAAAGCCTTGGGGTTTTGTTATTCCACAGTGACTTCATCAATCATTTCATTTATTAATCTGAGACCACACCTGTGGGCACTGTTCTGCCTCCTCGGAGCAATCTCCCCATTTGACTCCAAGCCCGGAGCCAAGAGGTTCCCCCTCCCAAACATCAGGTACGTGGCAGATGACCTGAAAGTGAGTTGGCAAGGGCTGCCCCTCCAAAACACAGGGCCATTTCCATGCCAATCTGTACCTTCACCACAGAGGGGCAGGGCTGGTTTCAGGGTTAAAATGCAAGGCCACCATGTCCTGTGCCCACAGAAACATGGCTTCTGCCCACCATGCTGCCTGGTGTGCCCAAAGAGAAGAAATATTGGAGCTGTGCAAGAACCCCTCAAGCAACTGCTTCACAATTTGCCATCCTTGCATCCCAAGTAATTGCTGCAGGGCAAGCAGCAAGCCCTCATCTGCAGGGCTGGTCAGTCTCCAATCTCTGCCAAGGATCACCCCCACATCCCTGCCCCAGGGAGGCTGGCACCCTGTCACAAGACAAGGATGGTGCAGGACATGCCCTTGCAGCTGTGTGACACTCACACTTGCACGCCAGGTCGCTGGTTCAAGGCATGCTTACAGCACTCTGGTGCAGCATCAAGAGTTCTCAGTGCTCAGAGCCTGGGGTCCCTGAACATCCACATTGCCTCTGTGGTCCTCTCCTGCTTCCATCCATCTGTGGCCATGATGTCCTTCAAAAAACTGCCTTTCCCAAGGCCATTCCCACCAAACACTGCTACTTTATGCTTAGTGGCTGCTGTGAGGCACTGCTCAGCCCCAAGCACTGCTGCTGGCAGTTCCAGCACCACTTGCACACCCCAGCTCCTTCAGGGTGTTTGCACCGGTCTGAGAAACAGCAACAAGCTCAATAGCTCTACAGGGAGGTGTAGCCTGTAATTTCCCCCCCTCTTAACTGTATCATCTTTAGAGTGAGTGCCACCATGATTAAGAGGCCAAAGAAGCCTGATGATTTAGTATCTTGATTTACATGAGAGATCTACTTTGTGGTTGAGGTGTGTACAACTTAAGAAGCAGAGGCTCAGCCCCACTGAAGCTATTGGCTGCTGGGCTATCAAAAGCAGAGGAGGAAGAGGCCACAGAGGGCATATTTTCATAAAGTTAAATTTCAGATTGAGCCCATGCCCTCAAGAGCTCTCTCCTTCCAACGCTGGCAGAAAGCTCCTTCGCGCCACCAAAGAGCGGCTCCTCATGGCCCGTGCAGCACCAGCCCACTGGTGCTTCCAAAGAGAGGGCCAGGATGGCTGGGCTGCAAGGACAGGCAGTTGCAAGCCTGGGGACATCTGCTAAGTCTAACCTAGTCAGCCTCCTTCCTCTTTCTCTTTTTACTTTTAAATTTGGCAGGGCTTTGGAAATCAAGTGATACATAGTGTCCCCAAAAGAGGGGACAGAACAGAGCACCATGGCTCTTTTGCCTTGCCCCTGCTGAGCAACCAGCAGGGAGTACTTCCCCTAGGAGACAGATTTGACTCAGAGCTCTGACAGCTGGGGATGTCCATGGTTCATCTACCTCACCTCTTAGGTACCACAGGCTGCCAAACTGCACCAGTGGTCACCCTGCTCAGGCTTCTCATCCCTTTGCTGGGCAAAGCAAGCACCCCATCTAGAAACAGGGCCACACAAAGGTTTCCACAAGGAAACTGTGCAGAGAGTGGTGAGCCTCTCTCAAAAATGGAGAGGTGCAGCTCCAGAATCAGAGGTGTGACAGGGTCTGCAACAGGAGAGGCGTGTGCAATGCCCCGGCTCCAGGCAGGTGAGGCAATGCGGCAGATGCAGCACAGACACATAAGAAACACCAGCTGCAACTCAACACTGACAGCTCCCCATTACCAGGGATCAGATTTCCTTGGCTGCCTCCCTGCTCCTCTCAGGCTGCAGAGCACCTGTAGGGCAGTGGAAAATCCAGGTCTGGCTGAGGGCTCCACGAGTTGCCCTCCCTGAGACATGCCTGGGTGCTGTGTGATGCTCGGCTCCAGCAGCCAACAGGAAGCCGACACCGGGTCATGGAATGCTTCTTGGGGGGCTGCCCTAGGAGGCAGGGGCAGGACTGTGGATCCAGCCCTGAAGGAGTACACAGCTCCCTCTCTGTCGGTCTCTTTCAAATAGGTTGCCACCATGGGGTTAGTTGCTATCTTTCTTCACCCCAAATTAAACTCTGCAAGGCACACAGCTTGCCCAAGTCACTTCGGTTTCGTTAGATCAAATTAACCGGTGCTGCAAATCCACATCTTTGCCGGACAGCCCTTAAAGGGCAGGATCCCACTCCCACAGCCTCCTTGGAGTGTTTGGGATGGTGTTTCTCTAGAGAGCTACAAAACACCAGTACAAGCCCACAACCATTTCGAGCTCAGGGCAGGATTCCGGGCACCACCAAGCCAACAAAGGAGGGGCGCTCCATCCCCAAAATGTGCCCTCAAACCCGGCCTGCCCACCACCGCCGGCCCCTTGCCGCAGCGTGGAAGCTCTGCGGGTGCTGCTGCGCCTTCCTTTCCGTAACCACCGGCCCAGTCCAGGCTCGCAGCTGGGAAGGTGTCCCGCAGGGCTGCACGACACCCCCCGCGGGGACTGGGGACACGGGGTGGGGAAGAAAGCATTCCAAAGGCAAAACAGCACCTCGGGAGGCAAACGGCGCCTCTCGTCTTAGCTCTGCTACCGTCAGGGCACCGCCGGGACCGGCTAGAACGACGTACCCCCATCCACCACTGCCAGCTCTACCTCACCCCCAAACCCAACTCCTACAGCCCCGAGACCCAAACCTACCTGTGGGGACGGCACCCAAGTCTGGGCTGCAGACCTGCGGGGCTGGCTGTGCGCTCCCTTACGAAGCTGGGCCGAAAGCAGCCCTGGCCACCGCCGCCGGGGGACGCGGAGCTCCGCGCCGGCTGCCGTGCCGTACCGTCCCGTCCCACAACGCCCTAACTCGGCTCGGCTCGGCTCGGCCCGGTGGAGGCGGGCGGCGGGGAGGGGCCGCGGCAGCCGAGCTCCTCCCTCCAGAGCGGTGGCTCCGGTCCTTTTTTTGTCTGTCCCGGGACAAAACTTCTCAGGCAGCAGGAGAGAAACCCAGGGGATGAGCTTGTTCTGGTGGGGCTGCTTCATACAACAGCGGTGTCTCCACCATCACCTCGCCCCCAAAACACACCCCATACCAGAGCCGGGACCCCCACCAGCACAGCCCGCCACCCCTCCGGCCCGTCCGACCTGTCCCCATGTCCCGTTAAGTCCCGCGATCCATGGCGGTGCCCCCTGGCGCTGCCCATCTGCTGTGCCCGCCCCGGGCTGCTGGAGGCAGGGACGCGGCCCAGCCGGTAATGAACCGTCTGGGCTGGGCGCTGCCTGCAGCTGAGGCAGCACAAAAACCCCACGTGTGTGGTAGCAAAACCGGACGGAGAAGGTGAGTAAACGCGAGGGTGGCTCTGCCACCTGCTTCTGCAGCCCCATGGCCAGTGGTAGCCGAGGTGACTAGTGCAATAGGTATGTTCTGTGTGAGCAACGCTCAGTGTCATGTGGACAGACCCACCACCTCACTCAGCATCCCTGAGCTGCCTGTTTCCTTCTTCTGCCTCCCACGGCCCCAATGCCCTCAACAGGACTCTCACTACAGGAAGACATTGAGCTGCTGGAGCATGTCCAGAGAACGGCAGTGATGCTGGTGAGGGGGTCTGGAGAACAGGCCCTGTGAGGCAGCTGGGGTTTTTACTCTGAAGAAAAGGAGGCTGAGAAGAAACCTCACTGCTCTCTACAACTGCCTGAAAGGAGACTGGAATGAGGTGGGGGTTGGTCTCCTCTTGCTAATATCAAGTGATAGAGTGAGAGGAAATAGCCTCAAATTGCACCAGGAGAGGTTTGTACTGGATATCAGGGGGAAATTTCTTTACTGAAAGAGTGGTCAGGCATTGGAACAGGCTGCACAAGGAGGTGGTGGAGTCACCATCCCTGGAGGTGTTTAAAAAACATGTAGATGTGGGACACCAGAACGTGGTTCAATGGCCATGGTGGTATTAGGCCAACAGTGGGACTCAATGATCTTAGATGTCTTTTCCAACCAAAATATGATTCTATCTGCAGCCCACAGTGGCTCTGATAAGGTTCCCCTTATCTTGGTGTCTTTCAAAATCTGAGATCTTAAAACATGCAGACTCTTAGACTGGACTTATCAATCTGCTCTCCACCTAGTTTCATAGTTTCAGTCAGGGTTGGAAGGGACCACAAGGATCAGCTAGTTCCAACCCCCCTGCCATGGGCAGGGACACCCCACACTACATCAGGCTGGCCACAGCTTCATCCAGCCTGCTCTTGAACACCTCCAGGGACGGGGCCTCAACCACCTCCCTGGACAACCCATTCCAGGGCTTCACCACTCTCATGGGGAAGAACTTCCTCCTCACCTCCAGCCTGAATCTCCCCACCTCCAGCTTCATTCCATTCCCCCATGTCCTATCACTACCTGATCACTACCTGATAGCCTGAAAAGTCACCTCTGTAAAACCAGGACCATAAACCAAAAAACATCTCACATAGGGGAGGAAGGGGAGAGGAGTGGGAGTTTGACTCTTCAGAATCACAAAATGCTAGGGGCTGGAAGGGCCCTCTGAAGAGGTCCTTCTGTCTAGTCCCCCCCCACTGCTAAAGCAGGATCACCTAGAGTAAATCACACAGGAACACTTCCAGGCATGTTTGGAATGCCTCCAGAGAAGAAGACTTCACAACCTCTCTGGGAAGCCTGTTCCAGTGTTGTGCTACCCTCAGAGTGAAAAGTTTTTTCCTTCTGTGTATGTGGAACCTCCTGTGTTCCAGTTTGTGTCCGTTGCCCCTTGTTCTGTTCAGGAGCACTGCTGAGCAGAGTCTGGCTCCATTCCCATGACACTCACCCTTCAAATACGGATAAGCATTAATGCAATGCCCCTCAGTCTCCTCTTCTCCAGACTAAACAACCCCAGCTCTCTCAGCTTTTCCTCATGAAGGAGATGTTGCGGCCATCTCATCATGGCATCTCTCTGCTGGACTCGCTTCACTAAGTCCTTGTCCTTCCTGAACCGGGGAGCCCAGAACTGGACACTGTATTCCAGACAAGGCCTCACCAGGGCAGAGGAGGAGGAGAGCCTCCCTCCACCTGCTGGCCGAATTCCTCCCGCAAGCTATCAGAAAGTGCTTGTGTTGCCCCACTGACAAGTGCCTATCACTAAGCTCCTCGTAAACGGCGACAACAAGAAGTTGCTGCTTTGTGTGTGCCTTGGTTTTGCCCCTGGGTTTGTCTCAAAACAAATCAAAGCTCTGGGTGTGTCAACATTTCCACGGCAACCACCACAGATGTGAGCACCTGCATCGCCTCTTAAACCTCACCCAGCAGAAGCAAGACTGCAGGAGCTCTGCAGCCCTCTGGGGGGCTGGGACATGCCTCTGGTTGTCACTCGGCACTGTCGAACAATGTGCAGCTGCTGGTAGGGTAGGGTAGGGTAGGATAGGATAGGATAGGATAGGATAGGATAGGATAGGATGGGATAGGGTAGGATAGGATGGGATAGGGTAGGATAGGATAGGGTAGGATAGGGTAGGATGGGATGGAATAGGATAGGATAGGATGGAATAGGATAGGATGGGATGGGATGGAATAGGATGGGATGGGATGGAATAGGATGGGATAGACTAGACTAGACTAGACTAGAATAGAATTAACCAGGTTGGAAAAGACCCCTCACCCAGCACCATCTAATCAACTAAACCATGGCACCAAGCACCCCATCCAGTCTCTTCCTAAACACCTCCAGTGATGGTGACTCCACCACCTCCCTGGGCAGCACATTCCAATGGCCAATCTCTCTTTCTGTGAAGAATTTCTTCCTAACATCCAGCCTAAACCTCCCCCTGGCACAGCTTGAGACTGTGTCCTCTTGTTCTAGCCTGTTTGGAACACCAGGAAAGGGCCTGGGTGTTTGTCTGGAGGCAGAAAAGGGTGTGCTGCACTTTGGAGGTATGGCCCAGGCCACTGACCCTAAGGTGCATGCAGTGATAGTTATGTGAAGTTTACTGCTGAGCAAAGTGGGCTTGGAGCTGAGCTTTGTGGAATGAGGCACCCTGTTTGCCAGCTGCTAGCAGTAAAACCTCTCTCCTGAGAGGTTGTAAAGCACCAGAACAGGCTTCCCAGGGAAGTGGTGGAGACACCATCCCTGGAGGTATTTAAAAGACATGCAGATGTGGTGCTGAGGGACACGGCTTAGCGGTGACCTTGCAGTTCTGGGTTAACGGTTGGGCTTGATGATCTTAAAGGTCTCTTCCAACCAAAACAATTCTAGGATTCTGTGGTGCTGAGGCCTGACAAGTATCAGGGCTCCAACCCATTTAACACACATGCACTGTCTGCCCTCAAGGGCTCACATTCACTCAGTTTGTTGCACAGAGCAACACTGAAACTACAGCTTTTGGCCATCTGCTAAACTCTTCCTAAGTGACTCACTTCTCAGTCAGATTTCACTAAATTTATCTCCATTTGCTCCAAGAATAACTGCAAGTTGTGTTTTCCTCAGTTTGAGGACAATCAGTCTCTCTGAGAATCAAAATCATATATGGCTGACTATGATTGTCCTGACTTTGCTCACGTTGACTATAATCTCTTTGGGACCTGGTTTACTGGGCACGGTGGTGTTGGGTTGGCAGATGGGTTTGATGAGCATAGACATCTTTGCCAATCTTCATGATTCTGTCATTCTATAATCATAGAATCATAGAATCAATAAGGTTGGAAAAGACCTCAGAGCTCATCAAGTCCAACCTGTCACCCAACACCTCAGGGCTAACTAAACCATGGCACCAAGTGCCACGTCCAGTCCTTTTTTGAACACCTCTAGGGACAGCGACTCCACCACCTCCCTGGGCAGCACATTCCAATGGCCAATTGCTCTTTCTCAGAAGAACTTTCTCCTCACCTCCAGGCTAAACTTCCCCTGGTGCAGCTTGAGACTGTGTCCTCTTGTTCTGGTGCTGGTTGCCTGGGAGAAGAGACCAACCCCCTCCTGGCTACAACCTCCCTTCAGGTAGCTGTAGACAGCAAGAAGGTCTCCTCTGAGCCTCTTCTTCTCCAGGCTAAGCAACCCCAGCTCCCTCAGCCTCTCCTCACAGGGCTGTGCTCGAGGAAACTTTACTGCTGGTAGCTCAGCAGTGAATCCTTCTTTACCCTTCACCATGAATCTGGAAGGGAGACAGCATGTGCCGGCTGGCTGCATCCTCTGCTGGGAAATCATCATCCAGCAGGCTCAGAAAGTCTCATGAGCCTTGGCTGTGGACTGCAGGCAATTTCCACAGATGTGTCCCAGAATTAAAGTCTTTATGCAAACACAGTTTTCATTTCACACGTTGCAAATAAGCCTGCAGAAGAGACATCCTTCCTGGGCCCTGTTTGATGAGGGAGTCAGTTCTACACATGGGTGTGCACAGAGTACTCCTTCTCAGGCTTTGCTAATTAGCAGGTTGATCTACATCCAGTCTGCTCCGTGCTGCTCTTCATTCTAAAGCAGGTGATGTTGTCGTTAGCATCAAGTACCATCTTTATCTCTTCCACTTGCTAGCTCCTTTCTCAGCGTGTGGTAGCCAGCAGTTGTAACATCTCCATTAAAGAAACCATCTGGCCACGCCTGGCAGCACTGGTTTTGTCCCAGTCACTGCTAGAGATGAATTGTTTTCCCCTCTCACTGACAAAGGTTTTTCATTCTGGAATTTAAACAGCTGGTTGTTTCCTTCTTTTGACAAACCACATTTTCACAGAGAAGGGCAAGGAGGCTTTTGAAGGGCCTGGAGCACACGGCCTACAGGGAGTGTGTGGTGGGTTAACTCCCATCCTGAAAACAAACCAGGGGGGAGGGCTTGTGAGTGCTTTGCCCTCCCTGCAGGGCGTTTTCCCCCTGGGAAACTGAGTCTGTTCCACTCCCCACTCCCTGCCCAGCTAGGGTATAAAAAGCAGGACATTGCAGTCATTAGCCTTTTGGCTCCTACCTCTCCTGGATGAGAGCTACTGTGGCTGCCTTCCTGCTCCTCTGCCACGTGGTCAGGCCTGATCCTTCTCCCTGCTGCCTCTGCACCTCTTCAGAGAGAGACTGGTTTTGTATTCTTCTTCTTTGTCCCCCTCCCATCCATCCTTGTTCCTTGCCCTTGTGAACCTTACCTGATGTTGTTACGTATATATTTGTTTAAAGACAACTCTTTACCTCTCTACTTCCAAGCTGACTCCAAATTATTGTTTGGTGGATTTGCTCCTTCCCTTTTTTTTCCCTCTCTGTTGGGAGGGAGGAGGGGGGAGCAGGGGAGAGATTCTCAGCCTTGCCCCCATCTGAGCTCTTAACTCCCAGTTAAGGCTCAAACCACCACAGAGTGGCTGAGGGAACTGGGGTTGTTCAGTCTAAAGAAGAGGAGGTTGAGGGGAGATCTTGTCACTCTCAACTGCTACCCAAAGGGAGGTTGGAGCAAGGAGGGGGCCAGCTTCTTCTCCTTGGTGGCAAGCAACAGGACTAGAGGAAATGGTTACAAGTGGCACCAGAGGAGGCTTAGCCTGGATATTAGGAAACATTTCTGCTCTGAAAGGGTTATCAATCATTGGAATGGTCCTCCCAGGGCTGCAGTGGAGTTACCATCCCCGGGGGTGTCTAAATGGTGTGTGGATCTGGTGCATAGGGACATGGGTTACTGATGACTCTTCAGTACTGGGTCAAAGGCTGGACTGGATGATCTTGAAGGTCTCTTCCAACCAGATATAATCTGTGATTCGGTGAGATTCACTTAGTCTGTGGTGCCTTCAGTTCAAATTGTCAAAGCTTTTGCTCATTTGAAGATTCTATTTGCAGGGCTTGTTGACAACATCCTGTCTCTTCCAGCCTTTCTTCAGGCTGTGAGGCTGGGCACTGGGCTTTGGACAGGCAGGCCATCCCATAGCACCACTCTGTCCCCATGCACTAGGGCCGGGTTCTGCACACAGTGCAGCCTCTCTCAAACACCGGCCACTGCTTCAACCTCCAGGAGCCTCTGTTCTCTCCTGCAGCTCACAGCAACAGGACCTTTGAAGTGACCACTTGGAGTCTGTTGGACTTTTCTGAAGTTCCTGAATCTTGAATAATCTCTTCTACTGAAGTTGCACCAGGGGGAGGTTTGGATTGGGTATGAGTTGGAATGTGCTGCCCAGGGAGGTGGTGGAGTCGCTGTCCCTAGAGGTGTTCAAGAGGAGATTGGATGTGGCACTGGAAGCCATGGTTTAGTTAGTCATGAGGTGTTGGGTGACAGGTTGGACTTGATGATCTCTGAGGTCTTTTCCAACCTTACTGATTCTATGATTCTAAGGTTAGGAAAACACCAGCCTGCCCAAGCTGGTGGTGGAGCCACTGTCCCTGGAGGTGTTTTAAAAACATATAGACATGGCACTTAGGTTTAATCATACAATCAATAAGGTTGGAAAAGGCCTCAAAGATCATCAAAGCCCAACCTGTCACCCAAGACCTCATGACTACTAGACCATGGCACCAAGAGGTCATGGTAGCATTAGGTCAATGGTTAGACTTGATGATCTTGAGGTCATGATGGACTTGAGCTCTTTTCCAAGCAAAGCGATTCTGTGATTCTAGTCCCACACCATGCTGTTGGCTTTGCAACCCTTCCTAAATGTTTTCTTCTTAACTCCTCTTTATTCTGCTTAATGGAAGCTGCCCATTACAATGGTTTGCCTTGTTAAGGCAACTGTGAACATGTGTGGACAACTCTTGCAGATTGAGCCAACGAGCTGCACTTAAGGAGGTTCCCCACTGCTCACTCCGTTCCTCCCAATACATCCTGGGAGGCTGTCCATCCAGATGGTGAAATTCTGCCAGAAGCTTGGTGAAGGTGAGGAGGTTGTTATGGACCAGATCACACTCCCTTTCAGGCCTATTTTCCATGCTTCCATGACATACTTCAGGATGCTTTTGTAACTTATCCCTGCCACTGCACATCATTTGGCCAGCTGGCTCGAAGGGCCACGTCCAATCCCTCTTGAACACCTCCAGGGACGGCGACTCCACCACCTCCCTGGGCAGCACATTCCAATGGCGAATGACTCTTTCTCAGAAGAACTTTCTCCTCACTTCCAGCCTAAACCTCCCCTGGCACAGCTTGAGACTGTGTCCTCTTGTTCTGGTGCTGGCTGCCTGGGAGAAGAGACCAACCCCCACCTGGCTACAACCTCCCTTTGGGTAGTTGCAGACAGCAAGAAGGTCTCCCCTGAGCCTCCTCTTCTCCAGGCTAAGCAACCCCAGCTCCCTCAGCCTCTCCTCACAGGGCTGTGCTCCAGACCCCTCCCCAGCTTTGTTGCCCTCCTCTGGACACCTTCCAGCAACTCAACATCTTTCCTACACTGAGGGGCCCAGAACTGGACACAGGACTCAAGGTGTGGCCTAATCAGTGCTGAGTGCAGGGCACAATGACCTCCCTGCTCCTGCTGGCCACACTCTTCCTGATGCAGGCCAGGATGCCATTGGCCCTCTTGCCCCCCTGGGCACACTGCTGGCTCATGTTCAGCCTACCATCAACCAGTTTCCTCAGGTCCCTTCCTGCCTGGCTGCTCTCCAGCCATTCTGTCCCCAGCCTGTAGCACTGCCTGGGGTTGTTTTGGCCAAAGTGCTGCAACTACATCTTTAACCCAAACTTGTCCCACTTGTGTTCATGCAATACACATCCCACTAGACCTGGCTGCTCAAAGCTCTATCCAACCTGGTCTTAACCACTTCCAGGGATGAGGTGTCCACAACTTCCCTGGGCAACCTGTTCTAGTGTCTCACCACCCTCATAGTAAACAACTTCTTCATAATGTCTAATCTAAATCTTCCCCTGCTCTAGTTTAACACCCAGGTTTGCCCAAGCCTGAGTGCATGGTGACATGGTGACCAGTTTAGCTCATTTTAGGTAAGGCATTGGTCATGCCAGATGCTGCCAATGAGCCTGCTTGCTCTCTCCTTTCATTCTGAATCTCAGGGCAGGATTTTCATTAAAGCTTTAGCATGACCTGGAACCCAGGGGAAGTGTTCAGCCTCTTTGATGCTAAGCTGAACCACCAAACTTTTCAAGGTTCACTTAATGCTGCCAGCAACACCCAGCCCCAGCAGTGATTAGTGGTCTCTTGGGAAGTATCTCAGCCTCTTAGGATTTGACAGGGAAGCAATAAAGTCTGAAGTGGAGCTGAGTTTCAGCTGTGCCTGCCTGCTAAATAACAGGTGGTAAATGGTAGTTTCCCTCAATTGCAGCAGTTTGTGACTACTCCTGAAGTCATGCAATGATCTCACCTCATTTATTCACCATTTTCTTTCTTCTACCTGGCAGAGTGAAGATGGTTTTCTTTCTAACAATAGAGAACAAAAACCAAACCCAACCTCCTTTCTATTAATGCAGACCTAATGCACATCCAATGCACAGCAGAAGCATCCCTCGATGCTGGCTCTAGCTGCCACACCTGAAGCATGAGAAGAGTTGCAAAGACAGACCATCAACTTCCTTCAAAGGCTGTCCCTTGTTAGGAGGAGGGTCACAGAATCATAGAACCAGTAAGGTTGGAAAAGACCTCAGAGATCATGGAGTCCAACCTGGCACCCAACACCTCATGACTAACTAAACCATGGCTTCAAGTGCCACATCCAATCCCCTCTTGAACACCTCCAGGGATGGTGACTCCACCACCTCCCTGGGACTGGAGCTTCTTTCCCTGGCTGCTAAGCACTCAGCTGCCAGGCAAGGACTGTACATTCCCCCTTTCCAAATCCTCAGAGTCAAGGAAAACTCTTGCTGGTGCAGCCTGAGACTGTGTCCTCTTGTTCTCGTGATGGTTGCCTGGGACAAGAGACCAAGCCCCACCTGGCTACAACCTCCCTTCAGGGAGTTTTAGAGAGCAAGAAGGTCTCCCCTGAGCCTCCTCTTCTCCAGGCTAAGCAACCCCAGCTCCCTCAGCCTCTCCTCACAGGGCTGTGCTCCAAACCCCTCCCCAGCTTTCTTGCCCTCCTCTGGACACCTTCCAGCAACTCAACATCTTTCCTAAACTGAGGGGCCCAGAACTGGACACAGGACTCAAGGTGTGGCCTAACCAGTGCAGTGTACAGGGCACAATGACCTCTCTGCTCCTGCTGGCTACACTGTTCCTGATTCAGGCCAGGATGCCATTGGCCCTCTTGCCCCCCTGGGCACACTGCAGGCTCATGTTCAGGCCTACTATCAACCAGTCCCCCCAGGTCCCTCTCTGCCTGGCCGCTCTCCAGCCACTCTGACCCCAGCCTGTAGCACTGCATGGGGTTGCTGTGGCCAATGTGCAGAACCTGGCACTTGGATGTGTTCAATCTCCTGCCCTTGCTGTAAGGCAGGAGTTTGTCAGACAAAGTGGAGCAGGAACAGAAGGAGTGATGATTGAAAAACAAGGCAGCTGCAAGCCTGGCACACAAGGAAACAATTGTTTCTTGGTCTTTGTAAAACAGGCATAAACAAAGCTGAGAAGCAGAACTGTTGCTCCAAGTGCAGCATTACAGCAGCTTCCCGTGGATGCACAACACCTGATTTCACAGCTGCTTCTCTACCTCTTATCCTTGACAGGCAATGATCTCAAGGAACCCTTGGTGAGTTTGCAGATGATGCTAAATTGAGTGGGGGTGTTGATGTGCTCAAAGGTAGGAAGGCTCTGCAGAGGGTCCTGGACAGGCTGGAATAATGGGCTGAGGCTGATTGTATGAGACTCGACAAAGCCAAGTGCTGGGTCCTGTACTTGGGTCACAACAACCCCATTAATGCTCCAGGCTTGGGGAGGAGTGGCTGGAAGGCTGCCCAGCAGAGCAAGACCTGGGGGTGTTGGTCAACAGCCAGAAGAACATGAGCTAGCATTTACCCAGGTGGCCAAGGTGACAACAGCATCCTGGCCTCTCTCAGGAAGAGTGTGACCAGCAGGGCCAGGGAGGTGATTGTCCCCCTGTACTCAGCACTGGTGAGTCCTGGATTGAGTTCTGGGCCCCTTCACTACAAGGAACACATTGAGGTGCAGGAGCACTTTCAGAGAAGGTCAGTGAAGCTGGTGAAGGTCTGGGGAACAGGTCTTGTGAGGAGCAGCTGAGGAAGCTGGGGTTGTTTCATCTGGAGGAAAGGAGGCTTGAGGGGAGACCTCACTCTACACAGCTGCCTGAAAGGAGGTTGTAGTGGGGTGGATGGTGGTCTCTTCTCCCTAGTACCAAGTGACTGGAGGAGAGGAAATAGCCTCAGGTTGCACCAGGGGAGGTTTAGGTTGGATATTAGGAAAATTTCTTTCCCCAAAGAGGGGTGAGGCACTGGCACAGACTGCCCAGGAAGGGGGAGGCAGTCACCACCCCTGGAGGCGTTTACCAAAGCAGGCGGACGTAGCTCGCCAGGATACGATTTAATGCCCGTGCTGGTATTGGGTCACTGGTTGGGCTCGATGATCTTAAAGGTCTTTTCCAACCAAAATGATTCCAGGATTCAAGATGCCAACATTTTACACCTGGAATACAGGCAGATGATAGATTTTCCACGGCCTTTGATGCTATTTTGAGTCGAGGACTCAAACCCCACAGCTCTCCAGCACAGGGTATTTTTAACTAGGCTTTGAGGCACATTGATAAACGAGCTCAGGGCTTTGTTGCCACCAAGAAACTCGAGGCAGAGGCTGCAGACTGCTTCATCCCAACATTTAGAAACTGAGATGGGAAAATGATTACAACTCACGAGAGCTTTTGCTGGCTGTCCTTTGGAGCAGTTGTGCTCACAGACTTCGCAGAGCGGCACACGCCAGCCTTGACGTTGTGAACTCCTTGGTTTAAGGCTGCTTTAAAGAGAAGAGAAACACACCTACCTGTCCTTAGGAAAGAAGAGGAGAACATGGAGGAGGAGAGGAGGAGGAAGGGGAGAGGG